>CM040244.1:210160938-210523236 GCA_022545495.1 Chrysanthemum lavandulifolium
TTCATGATTTTTCCGACGACATTGTTTTGCGACGTAAAATGGTAATTTCACCAAAATCATTATAAAACCATTGTAGGATGACATTTGGCGTAAAAACATGTAAAGTCATTTTGAAGGGTTAAGGCGTCAAAGAGTATTTTTAAATCGACGAGTAATATTTTCAAAAACCGTAAATGGTATAAATAACATCTGAGTGCATGCATAACATTACATTGCAACTCATGACATATCATATCATTCGTAATAGGTCCCGGTTGGCGCATCACATTATAAACCTCGGTGTACTCACTTTTGCCGTTATTCGGTTTATCCAAGTGAGTTTTCATAGCCCGATTTTACATGCTTTCGATTATTTTCAAACCGGGAGAATACATTGCACTACATTTTTTTATACGATACCAAGTATGTTAAATTCATTACATTGCTTAAGTTACCACATATGCCAATTTGAAAGTCCCATTACTTGAACATGAACCGTTAATCTTTGAGCGAGGATGAGTGGATAGATCTATCGAGGTGGCGCCTCCATCCGGGTTGGTGAATCGACCGAACAAGCGGATGCATTTCATTTGATGGTATTACGGAGTTGTCATGGCAAACACTCTGCGGGGGCATACATTATTGAGCAGTCTAGTTTCGGGGTCATGGGCTTAGAGCAATTGTAACATTATTTTTACGTGTTGGATTGTCATGCATATTCTATACTTGTGTAGTCGTATAAAACATTTACATAAACCTATGATTTCTCACCAACATTATTGTTGGCGTTTTTAGCAATGTATTTTCGATGGCGAGGCACGTTCATCATGACATGGTTTAGGGACCTATATTTTGAGTCATGGCGTCGACTTACATTATGTACATTATGGCTCTTTATTTCAAAACATCGTTTGGATTTGTAACATATTTGTATTTTACATAGCTTTGTAAACCTTTTGGGACCAATGTTGTACTACGATTGTTTTATGAAATATCCAACGATGTGTTTTAAAGCGACACTTTAGGTCGTTCAATATAACTGTGATGTGGTGCTATGACGATCAATTGAATTCCATTCATGCAAAAGCAGTAAATTGGGGTGTGGGGTTTACATCAATGGAGTTGAAGTTGTTGCATTTGCCCCTTTGTGCGACCAATTGTTTCATCAAATCTGTATACCGCCTCTTTTTCTTGGCGTTGGCGCCTCTCATCGACAAGTTCACTTTGAAGTAACACCACTCTTTCATCGGATGCTTGTGCGATTCGGCGAGATCAAAATACCTCTTGTAGGTTACTCCACCTCCCACTCCTCTCGCATATCCTCCCTTTTCCTTACCTAATACAAGCTGTCATGGCATCGGTGCCATGATCAAGCTCAAGATTCCTTGTTTGATCTTGTCGTCCATTTCTTTCTGCACACAATATGGGAAATAGGTTATTTAATTCTACGGTGTTAACTTATAAATAACGGTTTTAAATGTCTGATGGCGATATTAACTAAAAGTATTAACTAAAACACTACACAGTATTAACTTATAACTACGGTTTTAAATGTCTGATGCGATAACTTATAACTAAACAAACATAATAATAAAATTTGCGATCAAACTTACAACTTTTCTCCCACGATCGATATCTTCATCGTGATATTCTCCGTCTTTTTCACCCTTCCTTTCAACCACGTACAGCAGCGGTGGTTCTTCATCTGTTCAATTTCTTTACTCTCGATCTTATACACATCAAATACATACAAATGTAAGATAAGCGAATATAAGCGAAACTATGATGCTATTAAATGCAAATGTAAATGTGCAAATGTTTCTGTTACCATTTTTCTATCACTGCAGGCGTATCCACTTTCGTCCCATTGTATGATCATAAACAGACTTGGAGCAGCGACACTTTAGCTTTTCTTTGATCTCACCTTGCAACACAAAATCATCTGGCGTTTAGATGTAGTAATCTTGATAGTATACAACTAATACATATGGAAACATATGAAAAGGTGAAAGATATTTGAACTTGAATAAAAATGAATAATTAAAACCTTGTATTCCTCATTGGTGTGTATTTTTCATTCTCACGTTTAGTTTGTTAACATCAAAATATTCTTTGCAAAGATTAACAAATTGTTGTTAATTAGTTGCACATCTTGTAAATCAAGAGATAAACTTATTAACACCTTGTATCTCTGACAAGCCACTACTAGTTAAAAAAAAGTATATGTGCCGTGATTTCATCCACATTTTATCTCTTGCTACGAATCAACCTTCCTCCGGGTTAGAATCCGACACCTATATGCTCACGAACCAAATCACCCAAAAACTTGAAAACAATGCTCTGTTTTTCACGATAACCTATCGATTGCGCCGAAGGTTACTGCGACCTTTATTCCGTCTGTTTTCCATATTCCTGCGAAACTTAGCTAACCTAGTTATGCCCTCTTAACAACATTCGCATTTGAATGGTTGTTTCCGGCATCCTCACCCTCATCGAATCGTCTCGATTCATATTCTAAAGTGTTTTCAATTTCACGATCGAATAAACCAAATCATCCGGATAAGTGATTTGCGTTGACATGATTCGTCGAAGTAATATGTTAAAGAAAATTAGTAAACTTAATTGGTAAATAATGGTGTAAAATTGAAGTTCGGTTGTTTTGCTTGAAGGTGATTTATTGGAGTAAAAATAGGGCTAATGATGGGGCGATTTTCAATTAAGGAAACCATAATTTCCAAAGTAATTTTAAAAATTTTGGCTAAAATTTGGCTCCAAATTTGATAATTTTAAAATGTGGCTCAAAATCAAACAATTTTTAAACCAAAACACCCACAGCGAAATGGTGCTTACCAGGTCCCAAACACTCATATTACTTCAAACCGGTGTGTCAAAACACATATAGCTGCAGATACTAAAATCACCACATGGCGCATACAAATGAACAATCAAAAGCTAAAATGGACTTAAAGCAACTAATTAAGCAACTATAACTAATAAGCGATTCGGATATTCAATTAAGCACAAAAATAGGCAAATCAAACCAAGAGCTGGCGATACATCAAACTGACCCTAAGACCTTACTTTAAGGCTATAAATAAGCTATTTATAAGCAATTAGATAAGCTCTAACATCCTCAAGTAGTCAAAAAAATCAAGAAAACATGTAAATGCAATTAACTTAAAGAAACAACAACAAAAACACCCAATATAGTGGTTCAATCATAATTAGCATTCGTATGGATAAACCATCAAAAGATCCATACATATTCCATTGTTAATATATCTACATACCATCCCATTAAACCAATACATTAGACATTAGACATTAGACATAAACAGATGACACTAGAGCAAAGAAAACATCCCATTCCATAGCGAGAAACCCTTCAACCATTCATCGCCTGAATTTGTTCTTCCTTGGTATCGATTTCCTCCTAAGATTGAGTAATGAGATCATTCAACCCTGCAACTTAGACCTCGACCTCCCCATCATCCCTAAGATCCACCAATCTCTAAGGACCTAATGTTTAAAAGCGGCAAACTAAGTCCTCCTTCTTTTAAACTATGACTATAAATTAGGGGTGTTGATCCGTTCGGTTATCGGGTTTTGTTTAGTTAAATCATTATATTTTATTTTTGTCAACACGAAAGCAAAACGAACCGAACTATAATTAAACCAAAGCGAACGAAAACCGATTATGAATTAAGTTCGCTTCTTGGGTTGTTGAAATTAAGCTTGATTATTGGGTTGACACATATGGTTTTAAACCGAAAATGGATAATTAAGTTCGCTTCTTGAGTTGACACAAAATTCTTAAAATCATCGAAAAATGGGTAAAGCGAATGAAAGCAGGGTAAATGGGGACGAAAATGTGCAAAGCAATTTGCAATCGGTGAATGTGTGTAAAAGTTATACAAACGGACTAAAAGATGAAAAACCCGGCTAAAGCGTGCAAACACGGACGAAACACGTAAACAAAAGCAGGGCGTACAAAACCGATTAAAAGGACAAAGGCGTGAAAGCGGACCATAACATATTAAAAGGAAAGCGTGTTTAAGCGTGCGAATACGTGTAAAAGTGTAAGAAAACCTTTGAAAGCGGTTGAAACATTGTTAAAACATACAAAAATGGGTAAAAGCGAATGAAAGCAGGGTAAATGGGACGAAACGTGCAAAATAGCGCAATCGGCCGAATGTGTGTAAAAAGTTATACAAGCGGATTAAAAGATAAAAACCGGTAACGTGCAAACACGGGCGAAAACCGATGAAACAAAAAGCGAGCGATATAAAAGCGATTAAAAGGGACAAAGGCGTGAGAAAGCGGACCATAACGTATTAAAAGCGGAAAGCGTGTTTAAGCGTGCGAATCGTGTAAAAGTGTAAGAAAAACTTTGAAAGCGGTTGAAAAATTGTTAAAACATACGAAAATGGGTAAAAGCGAATGAAAGCAAGGGTAAATCGGACGAAAACGTGCAAAAGCAATTGCAATCGGCCGAATGTGTGTAAAAAGTTATACAAGCGGTTAAAAGATTAAAAACCGGTAACGTGCGAACACAGGCGAAAACTAGTAAACAAAAGCGGGCGATATAAAAGCGATTAAAAGGACAAAGGCGTGAAAAGCGGACCAAAGCGTATTAAAGCAGACGAAAACTTGTATAAGCGTGCGAATACGTGTAAAAGTGTAAGAAAACCTTTGAAAGCGGTTGAAAATTCTTATAAACATACGAAAATGGGTAAAAGCGGATGAGAGCGGGTCGTCGGACGAAACGGACGAAAACATATAAAACATATGAAAATGTGTAAACGTTTGAAAATGTGCGTTAGTATGTAAAGCAGACTAAAACTTATTCAAGCGGACGGAAACATGAAAAACTAGCGGCGTGTAAACACGGATGACGTAAACAAAACGGAAGCGTATAAAAACAAATTAAAGGTGACAAAGGCGTGCGGCGTATTAAAGCAGACAAAAGCGTGTATAAGCGTATGAATGTGTGTATAAGCGTGTATACGGGCGAAAAAGTTTTCAAAAAAGTAAACAACCCCTAACTCATATAGTATGGCTAAACATATGTGTGAGCATCCTATTGTGTCGACAATTTACGTAATATTGTATGCAAGTAGTTACATGTGAGTATTGCAATTGATGTTATCATGTCGACATCCTATTGTGTCGCAATTCTTGTTTCGTAATGTTGTTGTAACCTTGTCGGGTAATGTTTACGTGGGTTTTGTTATGCAAATTTGCATGGTTCGCAAATTAATAACCACCGAATTCATTGTTTGCCAAAGTTGTAGTGATGACTAACTTTGATTTTTGTCAATGTGCTACATTATAAAGATGACTAACTTTGATTTTGGTCGATGTATTGCGGTTGACATAAATTTTAAGAATTTGAGCAAATCAGATAACCGCTAAAACCGATGCGAAGAAAGCGAAATCGAGAAAACCGAAACCGAAAAACCCGCTTATCACGGTTCATAATGCATTTTACATATCATTAATGTGATCGTAATCTATAAGCGTCAAATAAGCGATATTACTTATTTTGTTAGATATGGTAATTTGAATGTTGCTATTGCGACAACAACATTACTATTATTCTAATATCTTTAGTGTTATTTAATTTTACTAAAATGACATATTACGTTATAATTTATGTTATTGTTCGCCCGATTCGATTCGATTAATTTTTTGAATGGTTAACCGTGACGAACCGCGGGTAACCGCTCATTCGGATACCCGCATGTCCGATTCTGGCGCCTAATGCGGTTCGGTTTTGGATAGTAGAATGAACTACCGCCCGTGATGGATAGTTAAAATCTAAAGCGAATCGAGCCGAACAGCCCGTGAACACCCCTAGTATATAGGCTGGTTTAGATCAATGAAAAATGAAGGGTTTAAATTGCAATATTAGATATCTTCCTAAATACTCCTCCTGCATATCACTTTTTCTTTTCTTTTTCTTGAACTATTGTATATCACATTTATGCATGGAAGAATATGAAGGGCTACTGATAACACCCAAAATAAATTTTCCGATGCCTCTTAAGTGTTTTTTGTGATTATTTGTGCAAATTGTGAGGTACATTGTAATTATGTATACTTACCTAACCATAAAATCAACACACAGTATCAATCATTTTACTCTAAACACACAACTATCAATAATTTTACACCTAAACACACAAAATGTCTTCCACACCTAATATCGATGAAATGAAAGCCGCCATGAATCAAGCAAGCTCGGTGATGCTTCGAGTTGTTGATATTGCAAGACATAGAAGAGGAGAAAAAGTTGATCGGCGGATGGGAGAAGAGATCGGCGATACGAAGCTGTTGCCAAAAAGAGCAGACAATCGATGAGGTGGTGGATTGTTTACTCGTTTCAATCTTTGTTGCGACAAGCGGTGAGTATGCCGCCGTGAGATCTGGTTGAAGGATCGAAGGAAGATTGATTTCTTGGCTCGACTTTTGGTGCTATGTCGTCGTGATGCAGCCGGAGAAGGAGGAGTTCTTGGAAGATTTGGATGAAGGCGATGAGTCGAAGATGGAGCATAGGAAGCTTTGGAAGTTTTTTGTGTTTTGATGATGTATAATTGATGGTTGTATGGATGCTTGCTATTAAGCGCTACTTTGCTTATATAAGTAACTATATGTAAATGATCAATGATCAATGATCGATTACAATGGTTAATTTTAGGTTTTAATGCTTTATTAACTTGAAGAAATAAGTTAGTTTTATTTATTTATTTACTTTTATTAGAAAATGGTCAAGTAGTGTGTGTTTGACTTTCGATATTTCACACATTTATCTCTCTTACACTCGGTCAAAACACAATTAGATTATAATTAATAAGCGATTTAGGGTTTTCAATCAAGCAAAATCAATGAAAATAAATGTTAGTCAATGAAATACTCTTGAGGGCTATTATAAAGGGCTTGATTCTCTTCTATTGAGCCTAATATCTCGGTATAAATGTTATAATTTAATGCTAGTTTGTTAGTTTAGGATGTTTATTGATTTATAGATGATATTGTGTTATGTTAGTTTAGGATGTTAGTCGGGTATTAGTCATTTGCATAGGAAAAGTAGTTGTTTGATGATTTATGGATCATTAGTTGAGGTAATAACGATTACGTGTTATACATGCGGTATGGATGCGTGAAGAATGAGACACGAAGAATGAGATTAGTAGAGCGAAGAATGAGATTTGCGGGTAGTGGTGCTAGGTTGGGTTTAGGTGTCCCTTTTGCCTCCTTGCGTGTTTTGTTTTGCCGTAGTCTTAGGCCCGTCGTGGTTTGCGTTGCTCTGTTGTTGCTCCCTTAGGTTGGCACGCTTTTGGTGTGCTGGGCTTTTGGTTTTATGTCTATTGCGCTTTGCTATTGGCGTATTCTGGCTGCTTGTCGTGTTTCTTTTCTGTATGCCTGTTTGCTTGTTTGCTTGCTTTCTTTTTACTACGTTATTGCCTTTTGGTTTTGTCGTATGCTTTCTCTATCCTTTACTCGCTATTGCCTTTTGTTTGTTGTTGTTGTTGTTGTTACGATCGCATAATAGTCAATAAGGTATGCGGTTTAGTAAATATAAAAGCATAGTTAAATGTTAATGTATGGGGACTCGGAAGGGTTAACTATGCTTCTTTTTAGGAAAACACTTTTTATGATCTTAAATACACAATCAAACCCTTTACGAGTTCCCATCTGTTCCTTTTGTTTTCAACAATCTAGCAATTTTCACAGTGCGAGCAATTGCACAAAGGGAGTTAAGCGACAAAAGGACGATGAGGGATCTCGAAAAGGTTGATGTGTTTCTTTATGAGGTGTGTTGATTGCGATAATGATATAGTGTGTATTGTTCATGGCGGGCCACACTCCTTCATTATCCCATTCAACACATACACTTCGTAGAATTGATAATTATTTGCACTTGGTACTTTGAGCTTCCTCGAAAACCCATTCCTATGTCACTTTGTCATTAGCGGTTTGGTGCAAATCTTTGCGACCATTTCGTGAACATGGCAATGGGATTTCAGTGGACGTTCAAAGTACTAAGTTGTCTCCACTTGCTTGCTTATAACATATTGACATTTAACTTTTTGACCATTTCCTTTGCATGTATAAACTCTATTTTGTTCATAAGTGTCTTACTTTGATAGAGTGTGATGATATATCTTAATAAATCAATCGGATGATGTGATAGAGGTATGTTCAACTTCCTTTTGAATCATAACTATATCATATTGTTACTTTTGTTTTCAACAATCTACCAAATCGCTTTGTGCGAGCCTTTGATCAAAGGAGTTGGTTTATTTTGGGCTACATGTGTTTATTTGTGATATGCAAAAGGTTGTGATGACGATTATCTTATTTGATATGCAAATGATGTGATTTACCGTATGTTGGCATGGCAATTTTATTACATTATTTTGCGGCCATGGCGGTTATATCACGATGTTCGGTGTTTATCCATCCTTTTCACGGATCTGAGCCTTGCTAATGCATATCTGCTTTGCACTCGGTTTGGAAGTTTATATGAGTCGATATACTTGTTATAGACTTTTACTAGATTGTTTAAAAAGTTAAGGATCAATATGATATAGTTGCTGATTCAAAGGAAGTTGAGCGTACCAAGGTGGTACGTTACTTTGTAGATGAGTAGGAATTTCGGCATAGTTACCCATTCTAAATTCCCAAACGATTGCCTTTTGTTTTTCAACAATCTAGCAAATCGCTGGTGAGGCCTTTGCTCAAAGGAGTTGAAGCGACAAAAGGTGCGTAGGAGATTCGGAAGGGTTCACTAAGTTTAAATTCCATACACATCTACAAAATAACTGCCCCATTGGTATGTTCAACTTCCGTTTGAATCATAACTATATCATATTGTTCCATAACTTTTTAACAATCTAGCAAAACTATAATTATGAGGTGTCGATGTGTATGAGGTGTGATGACAAGTATCTTATTAAATCATGCAAATGATGTGATCATCGATGTTTTGAAACTATTGATTTATCTGATCTGAGCCTCACTATTATGTGCAAAAATGAGTCAATTTTTTTTTGACTATATGGTAGATGGGTTGCTTGTATACAAGATCTTATTCCCTAGTTTCAACATTAAAATTTTAACCATTGCACTTAAAAGTCTTTTCATATTTGGATAGGCTTTTTGTCTTTTCATCTCTGTAAATTAACTTTTGTAGAATCGATAATTATTTATTGGCACACCTTTGGTACTTTGAGCTTCCTCGAAAACCCATTCCTATGTCCTTTGTCATAGCAATAGGTTTGGTGCAAATCTTCTGACCATTTCATAGACATGGCAATGGGATTTCAAGTGGACGCTCAAAGTACTAAGTAATCTCCACTTGCTTGCTTATAACATAGGTGTCTTACTTTGATAGAGTTTGTGTTAAACACCATGACCATCAACGCTTTGATCAATTATGACGGTAGTTTTAAACTTGAGATTGCCCATATCTTGACCTGGTTTATAGCAATGTATAGCGATTATGTCGCATGTTTGTGACCGTTTTATTTTATATGCATAATATTATCACAACCTTGTACTTTAATGAAGTTGGTAAATTTCTTGGTCAATCATGTTTCATTGTGGTGGCGTCCGTTGGCGTCACGTGTATATATAGTTTCATTAGAAGCTATATATAATCATTAGTCCTATCATACACCGTCCCAATGAATCATGATTGGCTCGAAGATGTTAAGCATCTGTGTATATAGTCGTAGTAGAATGGGGTGGAATTTGACATCGAATAAGAATGGGCGGAAGAAGTTAATCTTGTCGGTGCTAAGTTAATCTTGTCGGTGCTAAGTTAATCTTGGTAGTGCTAAGTTATTGAATAGTATGTTTCTTATTTAAAAGTACCTACAATTATATACTTTATTACAACGTATAACTTTTTGTTACTTGGATTCCACGGGGTTTTATCATCACGATGAGCGTGACATTCAAGGGCGGAAACATCGATACAAAACATTGCAAGCGTTGATGCTTCGCGGTGATTCAATAGCTACATTGTATATTCGATTAACCAATATTGTATTCGACATATGTATTTATTTGCGAGATTACGATATCGTGTATGTTAATGTAATATTATTTATTTGTATGTTAAGGTACTTAATTTTTAAGGTGATTCTACCAAATATTTTGTATGTATTTAATCAAGGGTTTAGGTCATAAAATAGTTGCGTACTTTTCAAATGTACCGTTTTGTACGTAATTGTTGTGTAAAATTTACATATTTGCATATATACCCAAAACATGCTTAAGTTGCATTGTACATCATGCATTAAAAATTGTATTATGGAGAAATATGAAACTTTTGAGTTTTAGTGGGTATATATGCAATGCTCCTATAATACAAGCTAAAAATAAAACAAAAATCCTTCCCTTAATTAATAGTAATCATTGCGGTTTGAGAACCGTGACATATTACGGCTACACTTAATCACATAGTCAAAGCAAAATATTCAAGTCTATCTTCTTCAACACAACAACCGCATCATCGGTAATGTTACATTGTTTTTGTTTTTAACCATGAGCGCAAATGTAAAGTGATTGATATACGCATGTTTCGATATGTTGATGGATACAAATGCATGTTTGGTAATTTTTGACAATGTTTAACATATCCTAAAGAATATAGTATCCTTTGATCATAATGTATGACCGTTTATTAGAACTATATCGATTTGATTCTTTAGAATATTGTGTGACATGTAAATATATGTGGATTGTGGAAAGCGTAGCGACTATTTGTTAAATAGCTAATTAGACAACTTGTAAACATATGTTTAATCTAGGTTAGTATAGCTTTTATATGATTTGGTAAAGCACTACACCTTATGTAATTAATTATCGAGCTTAGGTTTAAACATTGGATGAAGCAATGGCGTATGGTATGTTGGGTATATTATGGATTTCTTACTAGATTTTAACAAGCGTATGGGGTAAGATGAATAAGCGTAAAAAATCTGATTTTTACTCTAAGCGGACTATATGATTATTGGTTTTGAAACATAGTTAAATATGTAGTAGTACATCTTCAATCATATTTTGTTTGACACCTTAATGATAAAGATGTATTGATCATCTAAGACTTGTATTAGTTGAATGTTATGCATATGAGATAACCTTATTGACCATTAAGGCGATTGTGGTTTTAAAATAGAATGAGCATCCAATTGTTGGTGGAGGCAAACCGCACAAACATTAGGACATTGCGGTAAGTTGTACTTAAAATGCTTACTTAAGGTTATAAATTTATCGATGTAACCATCAAATTGATATACGTGCTTACTTTTTAAATTTAAGATGCTTCTGCTTTGTTCTTTGAAACTCTTGTACCCCAACAATATTTGGATATACCTAATCACAATGGGGAACCAAACATAAGGTTTCTTTGGAAATTGGTTCGTAGTCGCATTTCTTTGCAAAGATGCAGTGGCAAGCTTTTATTGATCAAAGCCAATACATCAATGTGGCCACATTCCATTTCATTCGTCGGGAAGAAGGCATTATTATGTAACGGTACAACGATCGAGCCACGAATGCCTGGATACGATCGGCTCTTCTGGGTTCTGATTAACGTAGGTGCACGGTTACGTTGGATGAATATCTGCACAACCTCGGTGAAAAAAATGTTAATCAATACATTGTATAAGTTTGTTGAAAATGGGAATATTTTAATTGTTTGACCCGCTAATGTTTTCTTTAAACTAAAGCATTACGTGGGTCATTCCTTGCAATTTCGGGACAATCGACAATAACCAATTTGGCGTTCTTGTTCTTTGGCGTGCCGTGCGACTATCACTCACCGTCAAATTGAAATCTGGAGGAAAAGCAGAACACGTGCATGAGTTTGGTGGGCACGGATGGAATGTATTGGTTCACGATGAAAACACATTTCTTGGCACAAGAGTTGTTTTCACAAATCTCTAAACAATACTCTTTCCACGATGCCCTTTCTTTGAAAATGGGTGATGATGCGTTACGAACTTGTGCAGCGTATGGAGCTGAATCGTACAAGACCGTTCATGAAACCCGTAGATGAAGGTATGTTAATCAAAGTGTAGACATAATCTATGACTTTATTTTAAAATAAACCTTTTCATATAATAGCTTTTAAATTATTAATTACCATTTTATTAAATTCCAATTGCGGATGAGCGTATGAAACACATATGTGCATGGAGCAGATGTCTGAGCATGAAAGTGAAAGGGATTGTTTTCTGCGCCCATCCTTGCATATGTCACGGACGAGTCGTTTGGTAAGTAATGATACAAATCGGACCATTTCGGTCATTATCTGCTTTCGCAAAAAACTAATATATGCTTCAACACATGGACATACTTTTGATTAGCATACTACATTGTTCTTTTAATGCGAACATACCACATAAGCTTACAAAGCGAAATCACATGTGGAAGTACCATAACGCATTCTTGAGATCACGGGAAGACATGGGTTTTATGTGAGCGTAAATCGCAACACCACGGCGATAGGCCTAGAAGCAAGAACCACGTTACCATAAGCGCCATATGGAGAGAGATTGTTGAGGGTGTCGGTGGGAACAAAACAAAATGGTCAGATTCAATCTTGTTGACTTTGTCATCGGCGACCAAGCTTGGTGTCTTCCGTAATCCGATTATAATTCGATGTTTAGCATGTGCTAAAGCGTAATTCAGCGTTATCGGTTGTTATTGATGACACGTTTATAAACAGATTTTAGGATTGTGTAGGATTTGGTTGGCTTCATTTAGGGTGTGTGTTCCCAAGTAGTTGAAGCCATTCATGAGATGGAATGTAAACTACTTGGTATAGCCCTATCACGGAAGTGTATGGTTCATCTTGGTGCATTTAAAGGTGTTCTTTGTGATGGTTTTGTCTTTGGTTGTCATCATCCATGGTTGTATGATATGGGCGGTTTGTTTTGTTATCGGACTTATAAACGGATATATCGGATATTGAATAGAGTTGCCTAGTATGCAACTTGATATGGGACTTGTCCATATCGGTGTGTTGATTTTTCATTTACAAAGTTTCCTTGATTAATACAAGTTCATCTTTGCACCCAAAAAAATATATATATTTTGTGTTGTGGTATACTTATAAGCGAAAACTTTAGTGGTTAAAGCTTCGATTACAAAGTTAAGTCACGGTAGGTTAGTTTTAGTGGTTAAGGCTGCCGGTACAAGGTTAAGTCTGCGGAAATAAGATAAGTCATTTAGTATTCGTAGTTAGTTACGTTTATGAAAAACATAATAGTTTTTGTGTGACTATTGATAATCAATGGCGCATCAAATTTCTTTTGTGTGGCCATTTCTAACATTTAGTCACACAAAGAATGTTTCTTTAGTTATTTAGTCACATACAATTAAGCATAAAGTGGCAAAAAGTGTTAATAAGTGTGACCATATGGTGTTTAAGGTGAAGAAATATGTCTTTTGTGTGACTATTGATCATCCATGGCCACTTGGATTTTATGTTTGTGTGGCCTTTTGTAACATTTAGTCACACAAAGCATGTTTGTTTTGGGTATTTAGTCACATACAATTAATCATAAAGTGGCGAAAAGTGTTAATAAGTGTGACCATATGGTGTTTCAAGTGAAGAAAGGTGTCTTTTGTGTGACTATTGATCATCCAATGGCCACATGAATTTTATGTTTGTGTGGCCTTTTCTAACATTTAGTCACACAAAGCATGTTTGTTTTGGGTATTTAGTCACATACAATTAACCATAAAGTGGCTAAAAGTGTTAATAAGTGTGACCATATGGTGTTTAAAGTGAGGAAGCGTGTATTTTGATTGACTATTCATCCTCCAATGGCCACATATTAAGTTCGTGACCATATGTCTTGGTTTTGGCTACACTTGAATAATATGTGTGACAAAGCGTTTAGTGTGACCATATATGGCAATATATATATATATATATATATATATATATATATATATATATATATATATATAGGGGTGTTTCTTGTGAGAAGTCAAATTTTGGTGAAGCGAGAAGAGATCCTAGCCCTCCATCTAGTCCCTCCTTTTTTTAGATCTAATGGCTAAGATTAGCCAAACATTTACACTAACCAAGGGCAAATATGTAAATTACAAACAAATATCTAATATATAAAAAAAACACACACTTTAACTAAAAAGCGAAGGTGAAAAATTAGATATTTTCTCTCTCGACCTAGATATTTTCCGTTCACAATTACCGCCATTAAAATTCTTCTTCTACCGTCGTTAACCGTCACAACTACCGCCATTAAAATCCTTCTTCTACCGTCGTTAACCGCTGTAAAGTCGCCGTTAAACCGCCATTATATCACCGACGTTAAACGTTGTTAATTCTCCGTTAAACCGCCGTTCAAGTCATTATGCCACCGCCGTTAACACGCTCAATGACACCGTCTTTCAATCAAAGCAATCAACGGAATGTAATTGAATCGAATCGAATCGACGGAGATGAAATTACCGATATTACCGGATCATCACCGGAAAACTCAGAGATATCAAGTAAAATTCATATTTTATTATAATTTAATTAATTTTTATTAATAATTGTTTAGAATTGTTAATATTATTAGCTTGTTTAATTTTAAGATTTAGTGTAATTAATTTTTGATAAATTATCTTCACATGTGAAAATAATCATTTAAGCTTTGATTAGATTAGCGATTTAAGTTTGAGGTTATAAGTTCAAATAAGTCCAGTTGTTAGTATCTTCACATGTGAAGATAATCATTTAGGAATAAGTTTTTGATTCCATTAGGCGATTTAAGCTTTGATTAGATTAGCAGTTTTGAGGTTATAAGTTCAAATAAGTCCAGTTGTTAGTATCTTCACATGTGAAGATAATCATTTAGGAATGAGTTTTTGATTCAATTAGGCGATTTAAGCTTTGATTAGATTAGCAGTTTTGAGGTTATAAGTTCAAATAAGTCCAGTTGTTAGTATCTTCACATGTGAAGATAATCATTTAGGAATAAGTTTTGATGCAATTAGGCGATTTAAGCTTTGATTAGATTAGCGTTTTGAGGTTATAAGTTCAAATAAGTCCAGTTGTTAGTATCTTCACATGTGAAGATAATCATTTAGGAATGAGTTTTGATTCAATTAGGCGATTTAAGCTTTGATTAGATTAGCGTTTTGAGGTTATAAGTTCAAATAAGTCCAGTTGTTAGTATCTTCACATGTGAAGATAATCATTTAGGAATGAGTTTTGATTCAATTAGGCGATTTAAGCTTTGATTAGATTAGCGTTTTGAGGTTATAAGTTCAAATAAGTCCAGTTGTTAGTATCTTCACATGTGAAGATAATCATTTAGGAATGAGTTTTGATTCAATTAGGCGATTTAAGCTTTGATTAGATTAGCTTTGATTAGATTAACTTTTGAGGTTATAAGTTCAAATAAGTCCAGTTGTTAGTATCTTCACATGTGAAGATAATCATTTAGGAATGAGTTTTTGATGCAATTAGGCGATTTAAGCTTTGATTAGATTAGCAGTTTTGAGATTATAAGTTCAAATAAGTCTAGTTATTAAAATTTTCACATGTGAATATAATCATTTATTTTATGCAATTAGGCGATTTAAGCTTTGATAACATTAGGAATTTTAAAGGTTATAATTTCAAATAAGTCTAATTATTTGTATCTTCACATGTGAAGATAATCATTTAGAAATTAATTTTAAATACAAATTTAGGTGATTTAAGCTTTGATTATATTAGCAGTTTTGAGATTATAAGTTCAAATAAGTCTAGTTATTAAAATTTTCACATGTGAATATAATCATTTATTTTATGCAATTAGGCGATTTAAGCTTTGATAACATTAGGAATTTTAAAGGTTATAATTTCAAATAAGTCTAGTTATTAGTATCCAATATTGTGAATATAAGCATTTATCAATAAGTTTTTGTTGAAAATAGGTGATTTAAGTCTTGATTATATTAGTAGTTGCTGTAACGTGGTGAATATAATCATTTATTTTATGCAATTATGCGATTTAAGCTTTGATTACATTAGCATTTTTAAGTTTATAAGTAAACATCCTAGTTATTAGAATCTTCACATGTGAAGATAAGCATTTAGCAATCATTTTTTGTTGCAATTAGGTGATTTAACCTTTGATGTAGTTTGATGTATTTGTTTTGCTACTCATTTTGCTGTTGATTTAATAGTTTTGGTTCCTGTTGTAAGATATATAGTTCTCACTTGGCGGCGGTGTGTAGTAGTTTTTTTGCGATGTAGGATTTTGTTGCTCTCAGGTATCACAGATATATGGTTTCTATGAGGTATAAGCTTTGATTACATTAGGAATTTGGAGTTTATAATTTCAAATAAGTCTAGTTATTAGTTATAAATTCAATTAGATGATTCAATCTTTTGGTTCCTACTATCGGTTGATTCATCTTTGTTAATTTTGTAATTTAAAAGCTTTGATTACAATTTTTTGCACTTGTGAAAACTATCATTTATGAATGAAGTTTTGATGCCATTAAGTATAGTTATAAAATATACACATGTGAAAAAAATCATTTTTGATTATGTTTGGTAATAATTAATTTATTGTTTATTATATGAAATTGAATTTTTTTGAAGGTATACATTATATAAAACAAGACGATTCAGATATATGTGAAGAAGTTGAAGTAGAAGGAGGAGATTTTCATTACAAGCCAATTGTTGATGAATCTTTGAAACCGAAAATAGGAAGAGAGTATACAACAATTGAAGAGTGTATAAAAATGTATGAAAACTATCTTCGAGAAAGCGAGGATTCGATGTTAGGTCATCAACACAAAATACTCAAAAGCGGTATCGTAGAAAGGAAGTATTTGGTTTGCAACAAAGAGGGATTGCCAAAAGGTGTTAATAAGGATACTATGAGTGAAGAGACTAGTGAAACGCAGATTAGAACGTCAAGTATATCAAGGACTGGATGTATGGCAAGGGTTAAATTCAAGCTCAATTCGGATCATACAAAATATGAACTGTACGATTTTGAAGAAAACCATAATCATACATTCATTCCCGTAGTCTATAGAAATTTGTCAAAGAAGAGGAAAAAAATGAGTCACAAACAACAAATATATATGCAACAACTTGGAGGAACAAATATCGGTGCAACAAGAGCTCATCATCTTTATGCAGCTACAAATGGAGGATACGATTCAGTTGATGCAACAGAGACCGAGTTTAGGAATAATAAAAGGGATTTGAACAGTCATATTGGGGATAGTGATGCACAGATGTTGATTACAAAGATGGAAAACCAGGAAAAACATGTTGCAAATTTCTCTTTTGAATATGCTGTTGAAGACAGCGAGTTGACTGCACTGTTTTGGGCAGATGAGATGGCAAAGTATAATTACAAAGAATTTGGAGACACTATATCTTTTGACGCAACTTTCAGAACAAATAAGTATGTTCTCTTTCAGTTTAATTTATTAATTTTTTTTAATGAAACTTTCACATGTGAAAAATATGTTTAAATGGCTTTAGTAGCTGAAGCTAAAGTAATTTTCACATGTGAAAAAAATAAGTATCTAATTCAAGTTTTTGTTCGATTTTAGTTTGTAGTAGATAATATTCACATGTGTTGGAAAAATTAAACTAATTTATAAAATATATATTTCACTTGTGAAAAATTACTTATAAATTTATTTTTTGTAGATATAAAATGGTATTTGTACCTTTTACGGGCATTGACAACCACAGAAAGTGTGTCACATTTGGTGCTGGAATGCTATCTAATGAAACGACAAAGTCATACATTTGGTTGCTCAGATGTTTTCTAAAGGCCTTTTCAAAGCAACCAAGATTAGTAGTAACTGATCAAGATCCTGCTATGAGAAAAGCTGTTGCTACGGTGTTTAAAGAGTCAAAACACAGGCTTTGTATGTGGCACATAACAAACAAGCTTCCATTTAAGGTAAGACATTAAATTCAAATGTGAAAATTATTTTAAAGTTATAAGTGAAGTAAGACTGGCTATAATTATTTTAGGAATTTATTGATTATGGAATTTTCACATGTGAAAACAATCAGAAAAAATATTACTTTTTTAAGGTTTCAAATGCAATTTTCACATGTGAAAAATATTTTTGAATGATATTTTCACAATAATCTATAAAGATATAAAGTATTTTCACAAGTGAAAAAATTCATTTAAGAATTATATTTTGATACAATTAGACGATTTTTGTTTTTGTTATCACAAAATAAATTTTATTTTTTATAGATTATTGTGCTTTGTTTTTAACATAGGTTATAAAAAAAAACTGTAATTTTCAGATTTGCAAAACCATTCTAGACAATGGTACTTTTAGAAGAAGGTTGCACCGCTTAGTTTGGAGTCTGTATGTAGATCCAGAAGAATTTGTGGAAAAATGGTTGTCGTTGTGATTAATGAATTTAAGTCCGTATGTAGATCCGGAAGAATTTGTGGAAAAATGGTTGTCGTTGATTAATGAATTTAACATTCTCGCAAGAAAACAAATGGTTATCGATATGTTTGAAATAAGAGCAGATGGATTCCGACTTACTTCAAAGATGTTGAATTGTGCGGGCTTATGAGAACTACATCAAGATCGAGAGAGTGAGAATTGTTTTCTCAAACTTTACTACTAGTGGATCAACATTGTTAAACTTCATGATGGGCTTTGAATCGCTATGGAAAGACAAAGGCATAAACAAGAAGTTTTAGATGATGAAACAATTCAAAAAGTTCCAAGATACAAGACTAAATTGGCAATAGAACGTCATGCTGCAAAGATGTACACAAGGACAATTTTCTTGCTGATTCAAGATGAAATAAATTTTGCTGTTTATAATTGTCATCAAGTGTCAGAAGTTATTCAAGATGGCATAGAAGTTCTGACAATAAAAGAACTTAGAGAAATAATGCCTAGAAAATCAAAGAAGAAATATAATTTTGAAGAAACTGAAGTTCAAAACAGAAGGGATGGGACAAAAAAAGAGCTACGTTTCAAGGTATTTTCTCTTCTTAAATTTCTAATTTATAAATAAAGTTAATAAATAATATTTTTCACATGTGAAAAGTTCTATGAATTACAACATATTGACTTATATGTTTCACATGTGAAAAATCTATCAATGATATTATTAGTTGTTTAGTAGGTTATAGCTTGCTTAGTTTGAATAACTAATTGTTGATTTTGATTATATTTCTTGATGATATTGATTTGAGTTTTGTATATAAATAATTTGATTTAGTTAATAAATTATATTTTTCACATGTGAAAATTCTATAAACACCTAATTTTTAATCTATTTTATGATTATGTAGGTGTCAACTAATATGTCGATGGGACGACGGAATGTTCATGCATGAACTTTGCAAGATTTGGATTCTTGTGCGTGCATGTATTTTGTGTAATGAAAGGAAAAGGAATTGAAGTTATTCCGATAAATACATATTACGGCGATGGAAGAGACATATTGCCACGAGATATTCGGAAAAAGAAACATTTGTGGGGTTCGGATCTTTGAAAAATTATGGATCTTTCAACTACAGCTTATTCTTCAGTAGACTATTGCCTTAATATATTGGCAAAAGATTTACCAAAGCTGACTGAATATGTGGAAAAAATTAAAATTCTGAAGAGTGAAGTTGAAGAAGCAAATCCAAATGCTAAACCCTTGACTAAGAAGGAAATGTTTAACATTCAGCTTGGTGTAGAAAAGCCAGCAACCAATGATGTTCAGAATCCAACAAAATGTAAAAACAAAGGAGATCCTCCAGCTGGACAAAGAATGAAGGGTAATTTGGAGAAAGTAAGAGAATATATGAAGAAGAGGAGAAGATATTGTAGAAAATGTCAAAAGATGAGAAGACATGACAGTAGGAACTGCAAAAGAAAAGAGAATGAAGTTGTGACAGATAGTGATTCAACAGTGCACAGTGATTGATAATAAAAAATGATTTGCGATTATACGACATTAGGAAATTGATATGTTAGTACATTTTTTTTACATTTTTAATATGATACTTTGAAGATACTGTGTCAATGTATAGATTTGAGAATTAATAAAGATATTATTTGAGGCAATTACTATTACTCTATATTTATTTTCACTTGTGAAAAGCAAAATTAATGTTTTCAAAAACAACAATGATTCCACCAAAAAGGACTAGCTCAATGTAGAGTGAGTAGTTAGTTGCTAAAGGCTTATCAAATCTACTCCTTCTCCTGCTGGGTACAATTCATGTTGCTGCTGGTGTATTTTCGTTGCTGCTGCTATATAGTAACTTGAAGTTAAGCACGTCAAATTCATGTTTAAATAGTACATTGTTGCTAATGTAGTAGTTTTTGTTTCTGCTGTTATTGGAGACAGGTAAATAATTCTTGCTGGTATAGTAGTTATACGGTTTTACATATTTTCTTCTGATGTACTAGTTTTGGTTTCTGCTGTCTGGTATATAAGTCCTGCTGGTATAGTAGTTATATCGCTTACAATTCATGCAAATTTTCTTTGGGTTTTGCTATAGTAGTTGTGTTTTACATATTTTCTTCGATGTACTAGTTTTGGTTTCTCTTTGTTCGGTATATAATTCTTCTTTGGTATAGTAGTTATATTCTAGTTTTCGATGTACTAGTTTTTGCTATGTGTTATATAGTAGGTATACGGTTTTACATATTCTTTCTTGATGTAAATATGCATTTAATCTTATCTCTGTCAATTTGCTTTCAAATATGCATTTCTTGGTCTTCTTTGGTATAATTTTATTTCAAACAATAAATTTACTATAACTTTAAAAAAATAATAATAAAAATAACATGCAACATTAAATTTTTAAAAGTTAAACGATAAACATATTGTCAAACAAATGTCAACAACAATAATAATAACATCTAAAGCATGATGAAACCTTGAACAACTGTTTAAGTTCGGATAATGTAACTTTCAAAACTTTTGAACCCGTAAATCTAATTTTCGAGCAACTCAAAACCTAATCTTTTCCTCTATTTTCAACGGTACGCTTCAATAAGTTGTTTCCTTCGATTTTTCAATTGTAGAATACTTTGCAACTTCTTTAAGGAAATTATTCTGCATTTATTATTATCGCCAAAATTATCCTTGCAAACAAACTTTGATCCGTTAAAAGGAAATAGCAATAGTTAAAATCAATAAAAATTTCACATGTGAAAAATTAAAACAATAATTAAAAAGTGAAAATATCATTAAAAAGTCGTATGAACACTTTTAATCTTATAAAAATAAAAATATCATTCAATCATTTTTATTACGTATGAACCGACTAACCCGAGCATGTGAAGTTGCTTGGTCATTCCTTACTTTCTTTAAAAGACCGTATTCCCATTTACTCTCGATTCTCCAAATACATATTCATATGCGACATCAAAAACTCCATCATCAAAAAATTATCCACAGTTCTCCACTTCATTTTAAGTCTTTCGTGATAACTTTTTGAAATGAAAATCCAATATTTGGTGTATTGTATATCTTGTGAAATTTTTCAAACATTTTATCGCAAAATAAAAATAAATAAAATAAACATAAATTTTAAAAATATAAGAAAAAAAATTATACATATTTAAATTTTTTCTCACCAAAAGTTCTGGAACTGAACAATATCTGCTCTCATTTTCTTCATCCACCATTGAATTGTCGATAATTACAACTTTTCGTTTCTTTATATCAAAGCAAATAAAAAAGAAGTGGTCTACACAGCATATAGGAAAGAATATCTGATTCAAAAAAATATATATATATATCAATTAAAAATACATATAATATTAGAAAATGCATATTTAATAAAAACTAATAGAAAATTAAATAGCCATTACCAGATTGAAGTTTTCAGCTGCTAAAGTCCTTTTTACTTGGTAATCAGTCCTAAGAACAGTATCTTCAAAAAACTTATACTTCTCAAAATATGATGTAGAAATATCAACTATTCCCTTCGTCTGAATAACAAATTAAAGATAATACTCAATAATTGCACTTTATAGATAAGACTGAACAACAATATTCTCATAATTAGTCTTTTAAAAAAACAAAAATCATTCATATTTTATTTCTTTCACAAGTGAAAGAAAAATCAACACTTAAATCAACAATGAAAAGTATTGATTTATGCAACTAACTCATAACTAGATAATTTTCTTCACAAGTGAAAATATTTATTCTAAACTTAAATAATCGACTATAAATCAACACGATAACAAATAATCAAAAGCGATATACAAATATTCTCATAAACTATGATTTACACAACTAACTCATTCTTAGATGATTTTCTTCACAAGTGAAAATATTGTTTCTAAACTTAAAAATCACCTCTAAATCAACACTAAATAACAAATAATCAAAAGCGAGGTACAAATATTCTCATAATCTATTATTTTCACAACTAACTCATTCCTATATTATTTTTTCACACAAGTGAAAATATTGATTCTCATAATCTATTGATTCTTATAATCTATGATTTAGGCAAGTTAGTCATTCCTATATTATTTTCTTCACAAGTGAAAAGTATTGAAGAACAAGTAATCAAAATTAAAAAGCACTTACAACAATTGGTTTGAAAAAGTATCTAGATGGACTATCGGGGGATTTGTAACGCTCCATGAAATTCAACATATCCGACCATCCTTCAATAACACTTTCTTCTACTTTCAGCCCAGGAGATAATGACTCTAGTGAAAATCGAAGTAACAAAGTCTTGGATGAACTAGAATCATATACCAAATCACTGCAAAAAAATATATATATATATATATATATATCATTTTTTAAAATTTTTAACAAATTTCACAAGTAAAAAGATATAAATTTAAAATTATTTTGGATTAGTCTCATCAAGCGCCATAAAAAGCGTATCGACCACTCTTTCTTACGAAGCTTTTATTGGAATAATTGGACAAATCTTCCTGATTTTGTACGGTGATCTTGCATGAACAGGAACACCAACATCTCGTCTTGGATTTTGCCTAATAGGTGTTTCATTGATCACTGGCTTTCTATCTTCAATTTCATCTTTATCGAACTCAAATTCAGGACCCAAAGAAAAAGATGGTTTGTCGACCAAACTATGTTGTGGATAAGGGGATGAAACAAAAAACGGATTTCTAAAAGATGACGACCATGACAAAAGTTTTACTTTCTTTTCTTCTTCAAAATTATTCTCATTTAGATTAAATGTTTTTGGAGTCCCAAAAATCCTAATGTCAATGTCTTTAGCAAATGTAACCTTCTTTGGACTTTTATCTGGAGAAAAAATAATCTTCTTTTCCACTTCTTTTAAAATATCCGAAACCCCAAATATCTCAGAATCAATATGACTTTCTTCAGTAGGTTGCTTCAACTCATCTTGATTTAACAGTTTATCTACTTCATTATTTAATGTTTGCAAACAATCAATCGTTGCTTATCACCAGTTTCTATTAAAGGAACTTGAAACGTTTGAAAACAAATGTTATCATCTCTTTCCAAATCATTGACCATGTCTTCAACTGGTTCTTTATTTTGGTGATTGCACTCTCCAGTGTTATCATCTCTTTCCACATCATTGACTATGTCTTCAACTGGTTCTTCATTTTGATGACTGCACTCTCCAGTTTCATAATACTCTATTTCATTTGTCCAGCAATCATCACCATTTGTTCCATAATTTCTTAAGTCATCTATCCAGTTATCATCATCAACTTCAAACCCATCAATATCTTTTTCCTTACCAGATTGATTAGCATATTTAACTACACTTCTTGACATATCTTCTCCATATAGATCAATATTTCTAATACAAAGGTTGAACTTAGCTTTTATCTTTTTCAACCTTTCATTATCTGGATTTTCATAAAACCATGAGGTAAAGCGGTATTCCAAATCGAAACAACTGTTTCGAGCAAATCAACTTTATGATCAAGTTTATCCAATTTCGAGTCCAACTGTTTAAAAATTAAAAAATATATATAACGAATAACAAAATAAATTCTACTAATTAAGATAGTACAAATAAAATTAAACTAAATTGTAATAGTACATTGATCTTGATGTAGTAGCTTTTGTTCTATTTGTCGGGTTTATAGTTCTTCTTTGGTATAGTACTTATATGGTTTCTCATTAATGCAGGCTGGTTCCTATTGTTAGTTTTCTTTCTTCTGATATTAGAAAATATTTTGGCATTTAATCTAGAAAAATATTAATTAAAATTTAATGTTTCTCAAATACCCTTCACATTTGAATAAAAGAATATGTATCTTCACATGTGAAGAAAGGATGTCAAACATCCTTCACATGTGAAGAAAGAATATGTAACTTCACATGTGAATATTAGCTACTACTACATTGATTATAAAATACCAAAAAAACAAAATATTTTCAATACGATCAACTCATGTTTATATGTGATCTTAACATCAATGTATGCTATTACAATTTTATTTTTTCAATTATAAAATAATACCTTTCTTTTTGTAGAATCGTTGTCATTGAAATCATCTTGATTTATATCAACAATCCCAAATCCGCCATTCTGAATTTCAAAAATTTGCCTCTTTTTAATCAAATCAGTACTCCAAAATTTGATTGCTGGAATTTCATGAGGTACATGTACTGAATCACATTTTGTTGAATGCACATAAATAAGCTGCAAAAATAGAACAAGAATAATTAGTTTCGAAAAAAATAATAAAAAAAAAAAAATAATAATAATAAAATAAATCACATGTGAAAAACTGATATAAAGTATAAAATAGATTCTATTTATATTTTCACATGTGAAAACTCGATATAAAGTATAAATTAAATTATAAAAAAATTATAATGTATTGATATGAACACTTACAGAGTAAGTGCTGTCAGAGGTCCACAATAGTAGATACTAGGATCATCCCTCACCCAAGTTTCTTTGCTGACATTCAAGCAGTCAAAAACATATTTGCACCAATCAATACATTCGATTCTTGTATCTTCATGTATATAATTCAAAATTTGTTGAGGTCTGCATTGCCCACCCATTCCTCCTAATCCAAAAAAATTTGAGAATAAAACCAGCATGTTCAAACGGAATAAAATTCCTTCAACTTTAGACGTCTCAACCACTTCAGCAAGCAACCTTCTTAGGTGTTGGATTCCTAACAGCATATTGCCTAAACCATCTTTCACTTAAATCTCCTCCCCTTTCCTTAGGCAAGTCATGAATATCTATACCTCCAACAGGAACACCCAAAACAGCGTGAATTAAGTCAGGTGTTATTAGAATATCATTATTCTTAAGCTTAAGCTTCATCTCGCTAGGAATAAAGTTGTCAACAACAAAATGACCTATTTTAACCGGGATTTCTTCCATCGCCATTTCGTAAAGTGATCCAAACCCCATATCTATCAATTCTTTTCTTTGAGATAATGTAAGTTTCTTCATCAAATTGTACATAACTTTTGGAGAACCCCTAGTTCTAATAGACAACCATTCATCTTCATCCAAACAATTTTCTTCACCACAAACTTTAATCTTCTTCTTAACCTTGTTAACTTCAACCTTGTTAACTTCAACTTGCAGCTCAATCTGCTCAAGAAAATCTTCATCAAGAACTTTGTACTTTTTTGAAACATTGTTCCTCCTCTTTCTCTTTTTAGATTTATCAATTTTTTTATCATCTTCATCTTCCTCCTCTGAATTACAAGAAATTCTTCTGTATGAAACAATCCTAGCATCTTTTAATTTCTCATTACTAAACAGATCTTTTAAATCAAATGCTTGGAGTGGTTTTCTTCCAGATCCCACTAAATCAGAGTTGTTTTCCTTCTTTTTTCCAGAATCTTCTGAAAATAGTTTTCTGCTTGCTTTAGAATTAGATGTTTTAGTCTTTCCCTTTCTTCTAATACTACTTTGGAAAATCAAATCCTTAGCTGATAGATAAACAAAATTCAACAGTTTAGTCTCTAGTATAATAAATAACTCATAAAAATGTACAAATGATTTTTTTTTCAAATGTGAAAATTTTTAAATGGAATTTTTCTAAACATATAAACGATTATTTAATCAACTAATATACAACAAATAGTAATAAAAATAATCTCATTATCGGAAAATCAAATACTTAGCTGATAGATAAACAGTCTCTAGTATAATAAACTGATATATTATATTTTTTCACATGTGAAAATTTTTAAAATGGAATTTTTCTAAAAATATTAACGATTATTCAATAATAGAGTCTATATAAACTATCAGCAGAAACACAGAAGTCATAGTCCAAGTCTCCAAAACTACACACACTACTTAAATGGAAAATAAAATCCTATAGTTAAATATTGTTACCAAAAAGTGATAGATAAACTATTTTAAAATTCAACAGTTTAGTCTCTAGTATAATAAATGATTAATAAAAATGTACAAATGATTTTTTTTCACATGTGAAAATTTTTAAACAATCAGCAGAAACACAGAAGTCAGAGTCCAAGTCTCCAAAACTACACACACAGAAGAATTTTTTAAACTGCTCTTTATGAAACTAAGTAATTGCTAGATATAGTTAACTATATTAAACAATTTTAAAATATCATAATGTAATCAAAAAAGCAATAAAAACTAATTAACGCCAATTTGCATCCATATCATAATATCGTCGATTTATATATTCATAGAAACCTAAACTAGTCATAAATGATCAACACAAAATGTAAATCTAACATAATTCTTTTTAAACGTCATATTCAATAAAATCATTCTAATAGTACTAATATCTAAATTTTAACAACACAAATTACAATCACACAACTAATATCTAACATATACAAACATAATTCTATCAGATCTAAATAATATTTATATTTTACAATCACACAACTAATAAAAGATATTCGAACACAAAATACAATCGGATCTCAAAATAAAATACTAATTGATCGGATCTAAAATAAAATACATGAAATAATCGGTTAAATGTTTATACATAAACAGTAAAAATATTAAGGTAATAAATATTATAAAATTACCTTTAACACTTTTAGGTTTCATCTTCTTCCGAGATTATAAACGTCTGTTGAATTTCTCTTGAGCACACAATCGATTTAGGAAAACAAAATATATTAATTGTTAATCTTATATATAGACCGATTTTAATAAGAAATTGATATATTTATTATCATAACAATATAACATACCTATGATAGATTTATCGTCTGCGAGTTTGGAAGAGTGTGTAGAAGAGAGTGTGTAAAATAAGAGAGAGAGTGTGTAGAAGATATTTATCTAAATCCTAATTCATCTGAATAAAATAAGAGAGAGAGTTTGAAAGGTGGTTATTGTGAAATATAAAATATGGAATAAAATAAGAGAGAGAGAGAGTGTATAGAAGATATTTATCTAAATACTAATTCAACGTCAACAAACTTTGTCATTTTGGGCCATGGGCTCATTTAGGACTGGTAATAAGATATAAAATTATTTGTCCAACAAAACTAAAGCCCAAAATATATTTGAATGTTATACACGGTTGAAATAAAGTCATATTTTAGGACCCGTGAACCGAACTGAATATCATATTTTGTTTCCATTTGAATTTTCAAGTCCGATGTTAGAAATTTAAGAAGAGAAAATACCTTGAAAATTAGACTTATAGAAAAACATATAATATGGTGTTTACTCTTCAATTTCAAAAAATAGCAATTCAGTTTCAAGAATTGTGGTTGTAAGTGGTGAATTACTTTCGTTTTATTTGATGAATATTCAACGCCGTCTTGATCGATCTGGCCCTTTTAAGGATTCTCGCCCTTATTTGGTGGAGTTTGAAATAGTTGTTTTCGTGTTTCTTTTAATAGATAGTAAAATGTCTGTTGGTAGTATATCATGAAAGTGTTTAATAGATTGTAAAATGTGAACTTGACTGCTACAAAGCTTTTTACATTGGTTTTTACAGATTGTTTGAAGATATCATATGCCGTACTGTATTAATAAAAACCTAATATATGAATACCATCAACATAACATAATTAAAAACATAAAATGTTCACCTAAAACATACACCAGAATATACTACATAGAATACCACATGATGTTCTAAAAAGTCATATAATCTTAATTATCCACAACATTACATAATTTCAACACATAAAACTTTGGTTATCCATATCATGCTTACAAACATGCAATATGGGGACACGAAATTGCCTTCCTTCCTTCTTCATGATCGGGAATGATCCGAACAATCTTCATATATATATATATATATATATATATATATATTTAATAATTTAACTAAATATTTTAGTATATTTTTACTTGAAATTGCTTACAAACTTTTAGGTTTCATTGAAATTTTACTCGTCCTTATCATCATCGATGAAATTTATATCATCAACGTTTAATTAAAGTATAAGTTAATTCACCTTTTATCATTATAAATGCTTAAGAATTAAAAAAAATGTATATTAATTTACCTGTTTCTTCTACATTATTACAATATCGAAAACCTGGAAGAGTGTATTCACTGACTGAAAAATTCAAACATTTTTGGGAAATTAAATAGAATGATAATAGTGGCCTTACATCAGATAATATAATAATCTATTGATTTGAAATATTTTCTTACCTTTACGGAAGTGTTGTTTAGAAGCTTCAGCATACTTTGAAACATCACACTCAATTGTTTCCCATTTATTTAAATAAAAAAAAGATGAGGTCCATGCCATTTGTCTTTCAGGTTTAACTATAAAACAAATATAACTTTAGTATAATAATATAATAAAATATATAAATTAAAGTAAAGATAAAATACCATTATCATTGCATTCAATGGCTTTAGAAGTAGCATCTACAATAACAATAATATATAATGTCAATTATAATTTTTTTTGATTTAAATATGAATATTATTTAATATACAAAGATTTGAATGACTTTTCACATGTGAAAAAAAGTATTTAAAAATCAAAACTTAAGTATCTTTAATTTTTCAAACTAACTAAAGAACTATATATTAAACTACAAATTATGTTCTAAAAAAAAAGAAAAAAAAATTATAATAAATAGATTTGATAAAAGCTAAGTCCAATAAACCAAATTTAAATACAAAATATTAGAATGTATTTAGAAAATAAATAAAACGTTTCAAAAAAACACAATACTAGCTTTTCAAATTTGAATTTTACCCTTACATATCCTTGCCATTTTTGTCTTACACCTCCTTGCCATTTGACTATCAGGTTTAACTATAAAAACAAATACAATTTCAGAAGAATAATATAAAAAAATATATATAAATTAAAGTAAAAATAACATACCATAATCACTGGATTGATTAGTTTTAGAAGTAACATCTACAATAAACAAATAATATATAGTGTTAATTATATTGTTTTTTGATTAAAATATAAATATTATTTTATCATACAAAGATTTGCAATGAATTTTTCACATGTGAAAAAAAATTACACTAAAAATGAAGTATCATTAAGTTTTAAAATTAACTAAAGAGGTACATATTAAACAACAAATTATGTCTTGAAAAAAATACATCATTTTAATCAACAGACTAAATAAAACCCAAGTCAAATAATAAAAAATGTATTGATAATCAAAAAAAAAAAAAAAAAAAAAAAAAAAAAAAAATACTAAACTATCATAGAACAACGAACGAGAAAAACACAAAAAACAAACCTTTTGAAGCCATTAACAACCAACTTTTATCTAAACGATCACCTGATGATAACAAAACAAAGAATTAAAATATTAATGATAGATGTAATATAATAAACAAACAAAGTATAGTCTAAATAAATAAATAAAAATATATAACTATAGAGGCGGCTTTACAGTTAAAAATGAAAATGAAAATGAAGAAGAAACAAACTAGGGTTTCATCGTATGTTATAATGCCAATATAATAAAAAAAAATTACGGGCTGGGCTTTGATGGGCTGAAAAAGGTATTTATTATAAAAACACACTACTTAAGTCCATCATAGATTAATTTTAACTTTCAAAATTAATACTATCATTTCATGAAAATATTTTACATTTTTATTTATAATTTATTATATTTTTATAAAAATATTTCATAATATTTCAACTTTTGAATATTTTAAATATTTCAAAGTTTGATAAATATTAAATATTTCAAAGTTTGAGATAATTTTCACATGTGAAAAGTTCATTATAGATAAAAATATAATTTTTTTTATTATCTAAGCATTACTGTTTGTTATATAAAAATATAGATCAAATTAAAAAGATTGCTACATAGCTTCATCAGCAATAAAAAGTATTGTACATAGCCATCTCCTAAGCTTTAACAATGTCTACACCCATGCCTATATGATGTTGGTGATTATGAGCAAAGCAGGATAACAATCAGCAGGAAAAATGTCTACACCCAACTTCAGTTCTAGCATTTTCTGCATAATCTTTACATATAGAGCATACTTTACAGATAGAGGTTACTTGACATTTCATAATATTTCAACTTCAGTTCTAGCATTTTCTGCATAATCTTTATAAGCTAAATTTATTAAAAATATATGCTGCTGTTAACTATAAAACAATAAAAATATAAGCTTATGTAAAAAAATTATATGCTGTAATCTATAAATGTAATTTGAAACATTTTGGCAAATATATCGAAATCATTTTTCCTCTAAGCTTCAATCATTTTTTTCTCGTACATCCCTATTAGCAATAGCATATAGAATCATCTTCCTCCTTTCATCTTGATTTATCCTCAAATTCTTGAACCAACTTCAAAACTTATTCTTTAACAAATTCAGTCGACAATAAAATCTTCATGACAAATCTTGATCGCAATAAATTCGGTTGTGTACTTTGTTTTGAGACTCCAAAGAAAGACCACAATCCCAATTTTTAAACCGTTATAAATTTCCATATGAAGCATTAAAAACACCACAATCCACATGATTATTCTTCGTCCTCCATTTCATTTGCATCCTTGATGGGTTTGTATTTCTAATATCTTGGACTTTGGATGTTTAACGTGATCTAAATAGGCAACAACAACTTTTTCTACAAAACAAATTAATAAGAAAAAAAAAAAAAATTATTACAATTATTATAAGAACATATATAAAAACAGATGGGACGATAGTAGTATAACGCTAGTGATAAGGATTGGTGTAAACAAACGGCTAATGTTTCCATCTAAAATTTACCATGTGAATAAAAAGGAGAAATATTCTTACAATTTCTTCAGGAATGCCATAATATCTTTTACTGAAAGTAGGTCCATTGGCACTATTGTCAATAACTTTAAACGAACCATTTCTGAAATCAACACATATAAGATACATGTGTCCTTTATGACAAACAGGGAAGAAAAGCTGCAGAAAAAATAAAAGCAGCTTAAAAAATTTGTTAAATTTACATATCAACTATACATTAGTTACTGAATTTTAAAAAAATTTAAAAACATACCATATCAAAAGTTTTCAATGACATAAGATGCTTTTCATCATTTCTAAAACTTTCTTTAATTCTTTTTGTGAACACTTGTAATTTCTCCAGATCAGTATGCTTTTCAATAAAGTATGATGGATTCTGCATAATAAATAATGAAATTATTGTTTTAAATATGATAAATACTATAATATATATATAGTAATATATAACAAAATTACTTACAATTACAGAGATTTTAAAGAAAAATCTGGATGGTAACGTATCATCTTCTTTATATAATTCCAAAACGTTGAGAATCTCTGACCATATATCGATGACATTCGTTGACAATTCCAAACTTGGGGTTAATGTTTCCATATCAATATGATTTAAACAATGGCCACTTTCACTTTTAAATATTGGTTCCCTGTAATATTTGAAAAAATAAATAAATAAGATTAGCATATAGTCAATATATAATATATAAAAAGGAAATTTGAAATATTAATGTTTTTTTAAAATAAAGTTACCATTTAGGCGCTGTCATTGCAAATAATGTATTAGCAACAATTTGCTCATCTTCTGAAAGAGGCTTTTTAGGGTTTACAGGTTTATATTGAAAAGGAGAAAGACGATCTGGTCCATCATATATATCAACATCAACATAACTTAAATCATCCACAGAAAATGCAAAATCTGCCAAAAAATATATAATAAAAAATAATATTAATTGCTATAAACATGATTAATGTAAAAAAAATAAAAAATATAAATAAACTTAAATTGATATTTTTTCACATGTGAAAAATACTATAAATTGTGATAAAATTAAAAAATTCTATGTTTTTTCACATGTGAAAAATAAAAATTGTAAAAATAATATAATTGAAAATTGTAAAAATAATATAATTGAAATATGCAAAAAAATAATAATTGAAAAATTAAAAAAAAAAAAAAAAAAAAAAGTTTTAATAATAAATATTATTACAAACCATAATAATTCACAAAATCATCAAGTTTTAGAATAAACTAAACCTTGATCATCTACCAGAAAATCTGAAACTTGTATTTGAGAATCTAAATCTTCATCCGGTTGTTCTTTGTTTTCAAATACATCTAAAACTTCTTCTCTTTCAGCTTTACTCTTTTTTGAGGGATCTTCTTTGGAAGTAGTAGAATTATTTTGAGGTTCAACTTGAATGTTTTCGATTGCTAATTTCATCTTTATCTTACGCTTCTTTTGATGAATGTTGAACATCTACGATTTTAGATTGAATCACTCCCAAGTCTTCAATCATTCCCAAAATTTTCGCACATTCGGTTCTCCACCTCTTTGATAATCATGAATCTTCAAATCTTTATTAGGTTGTTTTTCAGAACATTTTCAACATTAATTGTCGTCATTTCTTCTACACAATCAATCACCGGTAAATCTTGCTCAACAATGATTCTAAAACTTTTCACATTCATTTTACTTCTTTTGGCGGATATTCTTTGTTGAGTTCGAGTTCGAAGCTTGTTCAGTTCGAGTTCAGGATCAGAATCTTTTGCTTGTTCAGGTTCAGTTCAGGTTCAGGTTCATGAATCTTCAAATCTTTATTAGGTTGTTTTTCAGGAACATTATCAACATTAACATCTGTCATTTCTTCTACACAATCAATCACTGGTAAATCTTGCTCAACAACAGATTCTAAAACTTTTTCACATTCAGTTTTACTGCTTTTTGGCGGATATTCTTGAGTTCGAGTTCGAGTTCGAGTTCTTTTGCTTGTTCGGAGTTCGAGTTCGAGTTCAGTAAAGTTCAGTCCCACTTGTGTGTCTTCTTGGATTTTTTTATGATGGAATATCTCAAAGCAGTGATCATCTCCCTAATAATTAAAAAATTAGCATTAATAAAAATTTAAAGATAGTTTCACATGTGAAAAATATAAGTTATTAAAAAAATAAAGCAAGAAAAAATAGTTTTCACATGTGATAGAATTTACTTTCCTTACATCAGATGGATTTAAATTTTACGACTTTCATCATCTCGAATTGGTGATGTTTCATTCATTGAAATATCATGATCTCCCATAATCCTTTCCTTTCCTTTCTCTACCAAATCATCATCTTCCTTCGCCAAATCAAGAAAATCACGAAAAATCAAAGATTGTGTTTGTTAACCATGAAGGTATGGAAGATACTAATTTGATTACTTAAAGGTTCTAACTTCTAACTTCTAACGAAGGAAATATAACATAGGTTATCGATGTCATAGTTTTTAGAGATTCGGTTCCCAAGTTTCTCACCGATAGAACTTCCTTTCTTCTTTGGTAGTGATAAGATGCATAAAAGTTAAAATGTTTGCATATCTGATTACTTCTTTAGAGACACCGAGGTTTCTACTCAAGATATCTAGCGACTTGGTGGTAGCGACTTGGTCTCAGAAGCAGTTGCTCTTTAGCGACTTGTATCTCTAGCGACTTGAGTAGCTAAATGTCGCCAAAATTTTGCTAGCGACTTGAGGCTTAGCGAGTTACTACTTAGCGACTTGCTTCTTGTCTAGCGACTTGGGACTCTAGCGACTTAGTGGTGTAGCGAATTAAGGGTTAACGACTTAGTGCATTATCTTCTAGCGACTTAGTGCTTTATCTTCAGCGACTTAGTGCATTATCTTCTAGCGACTTGAGTGATTGTTTACGGTTTCTCTTGATTTAGTAAAATCCGTGAAAGAATCTATTTCCGGTTTAATCATAGAGTTATAAAATCCGTATAATCTGTTAACATGTCTACCAACGTCCCTACTATCATCTCCACTTGTTGTCGAGGATGTACAAGCAATGGCTCGTGATACTCAATCCACCCATGCTTGATGAATCGACTACGATTCTTGGGCTCAACGAATCGATTGTATTGCCTTGGAAAGGAAAATGGTGTCAACATTCTCAAATCCATTGATGAAGGACCATATCGTGTTGAGACGACTAGAGACATACTTGATACTAATGAAGATGGTACTCTCTTTCACGGAATGGATGGACCTAAGATGTATGATGAGCTTGATGATAAGGATAAAAGAGATTTGATGCGATATATCGGGGCTTCAAACATTGTTCTTCAAGGTCTTCCTAAAGACATCTACAAGTCGATCAATCATAACAATCAAGCAAAGCGGTTTGGGATAATGTTAAGATGCTTCTCTCGTGTTCGTAATTAACTATGGAAGACGAGAATCCCAACTCTATGACTAATTTGAGCACTTCAAGATGAAACCAGAGAGAATGTATATGAGTACTATGTGAGATTTCATAAGTTAGTGAATGACATGAGGAACATCGAATGACTATGCCTAACATTCAAATTGAACTCAAAATTTGTGAACAACATGAATCCCGAATGGCACAAGTTTGTCACCACTGTGAAGCTCACTAAAGGATTGAAGAATACAAACTATGAGCAACTCTATGCCTTCCTCCTTCGTAATGAGAGACATGCTATGTTTGAAAAATTGATTCTCAATCGTTCAAAACCAACCAGGAGAGACAAGCTCGGCTAATGACTCAATGACTTTCTACTCAAACATCAGAATCACAACCAAAGCTTCACAAGTCATACCCTTGGGTAATGGTAATCACAAACTCATTCCGATCCTATGTTCAAACAAGTCGATGCCGATGCTCACGTGGGTAACTTCATTAATCAACTTGCTCTTCTCATTAGTCAAAATATGAATTCTCCCACAAACCAACAACAACCTCGAATCGCATCTAACCCACACAATCAAGCCATGTTAAAGATGGAAGGATCGTAGTGCAACCAGTTCAGAAAGACAGATGATCGTGGAAGAGGTGGAGCGGGAGAGGTTATGTTGGCAACCGTAATCGAGGAAGAAATGGTAACCAAGGTCAAGCTAAGCCAATCAAATGCTATAACCGTGGTGGTGAAGGACACATTGCGAGGAACCGCACATCTCCAAAGCGCCCACGTACGCCGACATTTCGAGATAAGATGTCACGGCACAAGCTCGTGACAATGGTGCCGCTTTGGATGAAGAGGAATTGCTGTTTTTGCCGAGGGCAATGCCAAGACCTATGATGCAGATGTGGATGAGCAGCCTATTCGTGAGATAGGTCACAATCATCGAATGCCTTTCAAGTCACGATGTGATGCATACGACTGATGTAGATGATGGACCCATCGCACACACAATTTTATGGCTAGCATTTCTCCAATGGTTTCTCCCAAGATCTCTTCTTCACCACAAGTCGCCCATCCAAGGACAAACTCATCTCGAGGTATTAAAACTATACGATGATGTCGATGTGCAATGATGCATGACAAAGTACAATCAATGAAACTATTGAATCAAATGTTGAAAATATGGGTAATAACAATATTGTCCCATACGATCAATACGTGAAACGAAGTGAAAGTGAAGTTGTACCAAGTGATGCATCTTCTCGCGGTCAACAATGACTATGTCTTTGATGAATACACCGCATGTGCTCCCGATGATTCCATAATTTCGAACTAAATGCCTATAAGGAACGTGTTGCTATTTATGAACAACGGCAAAATTTGAGTTGACCACTCGTGAGCGTGAAATGGATGACCAAGTGAGTACAAGAATTAGAAAAGTAAGTTTAGAAGAAGTATTGAAACAAGAATTACATTCCTTGCAAGAAAACTTTCTAAAACAAATAAGCAAAACAAGAACTTCAAGAAAATGTGAAAATGCTTAAGCAAGAATTTAATGCAAAGGAATCAAAACTCTTGAGAGATTTTTCTAATCAAAACTTTGAAAACAAACTTGAAAACAAGTTGTACATACAAGGAAACACCATTCGATCGCTTCACATGGTCACCAAACATCGAGTCTTAAGCGATAAGCATAGCATTCCCTTGTTGAGGAACCAAATCAGAGGTAATTAAAAGGCTAGAAATGCTCATAAGGTGCTTTACGATGGTAATGAAATCCTTAAGCCTAGGCGAAACCTAGTTGCGTTGAGTGCACCGAGGAAGATAAGAAATCAAATGAAATCACTAGGGATAAGATGAATAAGAAACAAAATGATCCCAAATGCAAAGAAAAACATAATTATCTCTCCTCATGATTACAAGAAGGAAAACCGGATTTCCTTGAACAAGTTTAAGCCTCGACATTGTTGACTCCCGAACAAGTCTTCGGAAAAGGATTTAGATACTCGGGACAATGGTCTGCTTTGGATGAAGAGGAATTGCTGCTTTCTTCGAGGGCAATGCCAAGACCTATGATGCGATGTGGATGAGCGACTTATTCAGAGATAGGTCACAATCATCGAATGCCTTTCAAGTCGCCGATCGTGATGCATACGACTCGATGTAGATGATGGACCTCTCGCACACACAATTTTATGGCTAGCATTTCTCCAATGGTTTCTCCCAAGATCTCTTCTTCACCACAAGTGGCCCATCCAAGGACAAACTCATCTCGGAGGTATTAAAACTATACGATGATGTCGATGTGCAACAGATGCATGACAAAGTACAATCAATGAAACTATTGAATCAAATGTTGAAAATATGGGTAATAACAATATTGTCCCATACGATCAATACGTGAAACGAAGTGAAAGTGAAGTTGTACCAAGTGATGCATCTTCGGTCAACAATGACTATGTCTTTGATGAATACACCGCATGTGCTCCTCGATGATTCCATAATTTCGAACTAAATGCCTATAAGGAACGTGTTGCTATTTATGAACAACGTGCAAAATTTGAGTTGACCACTCGTGAGCGTGAAATGGATGACCAAGTGAGTACAAGAATTAGAAAAAGTAAGTTTAGAGAAGAAGTATTGAAACAAGAATTACATTCCTTGCAAGAAAACTTTCTAAAACGACTAAGCAAAACAAGAACTTCAAGAAAATGTGAAAATGCTTAAGCAAGAATTTAATGCAAAGGAATCAAAACTCTTGAGAGATTTTCTAATGAAAACTTTGAAAAACAAACTTGAAAACAAGTTGTACATACAAGGAAACACCATTCGATTTGCTCACATGGTCACCAAACATCGAGTCTTAAGCGATAAGCATAGCATTCCCTTGTTGAGGAACCAAATCCAGAGGTAATTAAAAGGCTAGAAATGCTCATAAGGTGCTTTACGATGGTAATGAAATCCTTAAGCCTAAGCGGAAACCTAGTTGCGTTGAGTGCACCGAGGAAGATAAGAAATCAAATGAAATCACTAGGGATAAGATGAATAAGAAACAAAATGATCCCAAATGCAAAGAGAAAACATAATTATCTCTCCTCATGATTACAAGAAGGAAAACTGGATTTCCTTGAACAAGTTTAAGCCTCGAGACATTGTTGACTCCGAACAAGTCTTCGGAAAAAGGATTTAGATAAGCGTAAAGCGGAAAATATTGTTGAAACAAACCCTCCCTTTGGAAAATGCCTAGAGCGATCGTGTATCCTCCTAATACACCAATGCATCTTGTACCTAGAACAATTGCAACTAAAAGCAAGACATTAATTAGCCAATACGTTATATTTCAACTATTTGTTGATTTTGAGAAAACTTGCAAGAAAAGGATCACACCATTGGTATAATCGAAGGAGAAAGGGTTTTGAACAAATGAAAGAATGTTATTTAAGCGAGGTCATGCCCTTCTTTAAACTTCTAAAAGATCACTTTGAGAGTCTTAAAAGGGATAGAAAGCGATATTAAGGGAATGGAAAAGGAATTTGATGCAATGGTTGTTGAAGTTAGTGACTATGAGCGCAGTAATTGAAATATAATGAGATTGAGAGAAAGAACTTGCATACATTAAATGAGAATCTTATTCTTGAATGTGTTGCTCAAGATGTGTTTTTCAACGCTCAAATTGCTCTATTAATGCTTCCAAATTTCATGAATTATCATGGCCTGAAAGTCTCCCATGATCGTGTCATTGAGCTTGAAAAAACTAATTCTAAACTAAATGAGAAAATTGAATCGGATGATCACAACAATTTCGTTAAACATTTTCTAAACTAGAAGTTGAGCATTTTAATTTACAACTAAAATATCAACATCTTAAAGAAAATGTCAAAACTTCAAATGTCAAGACATCTTGGATGCTCGAGTTTGATGCGCTTTTCAAATTAACAAACGTGATGAACAGATTCAAGCTTAGTGCAACACGATCAGAAAGTTGAAAGCCCAAATCTCTCAATTAAAGGGTCAAACAAACAATATGACAGGCTCCCAAATGCCTCCTTCTTTAGATTCTCAGAATTCTAAAACGTTCCATCTTCAAAACCTAGAAAATGCTTTACAAAAGGAAAACGAAAGTTTTCTAGAAGAAAATGAAAAGGTTAAACGTCATTTCAATGAGTTATTTGAATCAATTAAAGTCACTCGTAACAAAAACAACGAACAAATAGCTTCATTGCAAAAGGAAATTGAGAATCTGAAGAGTCAGGTAAAAGGGAAAATGCCAATGACCAATGGAGAGAATGGTGTATCAAAGGTTCACTCTTGTAATAAATATGCTTTGTCTGTGACATATGTTCCTCCTCATCTAAGAAACAACAAACTAGCTATTCAAACATATTTTCATCTCTTAAGGATTGCTTAGAATGCTGCGTGAGATTGTTGAAGAGGATAAGCTAGAGAAACCTCATGATAATGCAATTGGACATGCATGCTTATATGCCAAACGATCTCAAGAAATCTTAGAATGCTTGATCACAATATGCCCAAAGAAGTTAGGTGAGAGAGTTAACCCTTTGATTTCATGCTCGATGCCTAAGGCCAATATGATATGCACTCGATTCCCAATGTTTTGAATGTGAACCGTAGTGTGCCTTTAAGGGTTGATTCTAGATTTGTCAATGCTAAGAAAGAGAACTCAAGTGTGCCTTCTAGGAGTACAAATCTCAAGACCTCTAGTTTTAAGAATGTGAAACTTAGTGCACTGCATGTAGTTCGGATCCCAAAGACATCTAAACAGTGGTGCAAAGAGTAGTAAAACAAACTAATGTTCCCATTCCCTACAGGAGTAATCGGTGACATTAAAGGGTGCGGTCAAAGTCTCAAGACAATACAAGGAATGATAGGACCTCGCAAGCTAAGAATGTGCACCGGAAAAGAGTAGAAGAACAATCTAGGAACTTTAAGCTTGAATCGAATAAAACGAATCGTGTTGATTCTAGTATTAGCCATAGGCGCATTGTAATTAATTCAATTCGATACTATTTGCAAACCTTGTACCGATGTCCGCTTGAATTCGCTTTCTAATCATGAATGTGGTGTTAGTGTTCGCCTAATGATGTTAATTGTCCACTCATATTGTTAATGCTAAAATTCATGCTAAGAAGGCTAAAAGGCAAAACGAAAGAAAGTTAGAAAACAGTGGAAACCACAGGAAGAACATTCAAGAAAATAGGCTTCTATTGGATACCGTTGGTCATAAGACTAATCGATAATGCCCACTAGAAAATGGATGCCTCTTGGTAGAACTATTCCTTTAAGAAGTGATCACACTGTGAATGGGGCTAATCTGAGACACTAGTATCGCATCTATTCACAATGATTCCATTGCCTCACTCTACGATATGAATGCTTCTATTTCGATGTGGGTGTTCCAACCATTGTAACTAACCAAATGGAACCCATTCTTGCATGGGGATCCCAATTATCCGATTATCCATTCTTGTTCGTGTTCAACCGCAGATCGTTCAAATCGTTACGTGGTACCGGACTCAGCCGCTCCAAGCATATGATTTGGAGACCGGTCGCGCTCATGAACTTCGTGAGCAAATTCATCGGACCGTTAGATTTGGTAATGATCATTTCGGTGCGATTATGGGTTATGGAGATTATGTTGTTGGTGATAGTGTCATCTCTAGAGTGTATTATGTGGAAGGTTTAGGTCATAATCATTCTCTGTTGGTCAATTTTGTGATTCGATCTAGAAGTAGCCTTGAAAACATACCGCTTTGTTAGAGATCTTAATGGTAAGGAATTGTTAAAAGGAACTCGTGGCTCAAATCTTTACACCATCTCTATCGATGACATGATGAGGGCCTCTCCAATCTGCTTGTTATCAAAGGCTTCAAAAACAAAGTCATGGTTATGGCATCGTCGTCTCAATCACTTGAACTTGGCACCATCAACGATCTTTCCGAAAAGACTTAGTTGTAGGTTTACCTAGACTAAAGTATGAAAAGGACCATCTTTGTTCAAGATGTCAATTGGGAAAAAGTAGAAGTATGCCCATAAACCCAAACCTACTAACTCGTCACGAAGTTCTTCATATGATTCATATGGATTTATGGACCTATGAGGGTGCGAGAATATCTTTGGGAAGAAATATGTGTTAGTTGTTGTTGATGATTACTCTAGATTCACCGGGTCAAGTTCTTAAGGACAAAGGATGAAACTCCGATATCATCATCAAACTCATCAAACATTGCAGAGTTCGACTAAACAAAAGCGCCGTAATTATCGAGCAGACAATGGAACCGAGTTTGTCAACAAACAACTTAGTGAATTCTATGAAAGCGTTGGAATCACCATCAAAGAAGTGTTCCACGAACCCCTCAAGAGCGGTGTAGTTGAAAGACGAAATCGTACTCTTGTTGAAGCCGCTAGAACAATGCCGATCTACTCAAAGGTTCCAATGTTTCTCCGGGTCAAGCAATTGCCTTTGCATGCTACACACAAAATCATTCCCGATTCACACTTGCTCATGGAAAACTCCATATGAACTTGTCACACAAGAAAACCTAATCTATCTTTCCTTCGTGTGTTTGGTGCATTGTGCTATCCAACTAATGAGGTCAAGACTTAGGCAAACTTAGGGCCAAAGTCGACATTGGAGTATTTGTAGGATATGCATCAAACTAAAAGGGATACCGAATCTACAACAAAAGAACCCGAAATATCATGGAAACAATTCACGTTACGTTTGATGAGTCGACCGGTCAAATGGCTCTGGACACTCCACTCGGGACCCGCACTTCAAAACAGTCCCATTGGTTCATCCCTTGTTCCAAACTCCTCTCATGAAACTCCATATGTACCACCATCCGAAGATGATGTAAAGAAATTGTTTGATCCTATGTTTGATGGTATGATTCAATTACTAATGAGGTGTCGATTCCTACAACAGAGGATGCTTATATTCCGTGAATGAAGTCAATCCTCGGCCTCAATATCTTTAAGTCAAGAAGCACTGTCAACGATCCTTGATCTCATCAACAAATCATCATTCTTCAAATGTACATCATGGAAATGATTCGCATCAATGATGAAGTTAATCCCTATGCGACTCTCAAGATGCTCCATTTGAAAACATATTTGCTACTCCCGAATCATCATCGAACCATCTTCTTGAGACATCGACTCACCTACTTGGTTCCTCAACAACCGCCACATGAACACCTCGGAAAATGGACTCACGATCACCCCTTAGACAACATCATTGGAAATCCTCTCGTCTGTATCAACCCGGAAACAACTCGCAACCGATGCCTTATGGTTCTTCTTCAACTCCGTACTATCTAAGATCGAACCAAAAGATGTTAAACCGCCATGAATGAAGATAGTCGGTTCAATGCCATGCAAGATGAAATTCATGAGTTTGATCGTCTTGATGTATGGGAGTTAGTACCGCTCCCGATCGTGCTATGATTATAGCTCTCAAATGGATCTTCAAAGTAAAACTTGATGAGCATGGTGATGTGTTGAAGAACAAGGCTCGATTAGTTGCTAAAGGATATCGTCAAGAGGAGGGTATAGACTTTGAAGAATCTTTTGCTCCAGTTGCTCGAATCGAGGCAATCGTAATCTTTTCGGCTAATCTCGCTAGTAAGAACATGGTAGTTTATCGATGGATGTAAAGACGGCATTTCGAACGGAGATCTTAAAGAAGTCGCTCACGCCGCCCAACTCAAGGATTTGTGAATCAAGAGCATCCTACTCACGCTTATCGTTTGAAGAAGGCTCTTTACGGTTTAAAGCAAGCTCCAAGGGCATGGTATGATACATCATCAAAGTTTCTTCTATCAACCGGATTCATCAAAGGAGCATTGATCCTACATTGTTCACCGTGAAGTCGTGCAAACATTTAATTCATGTTCAAATTTATGTTGATGATATTATTTTTGCCTCGATGGACCCAATGGAATGTGATCGTTTTCAAATATAATGAGTTCAAAGTTTCAAATGTCAATGATGGGACAAATGTCATTTTCTTGGGATTACAAATTTCACAAAGTCCCGGAGGCATTTTCATAAATCAATCTAAATATGCAACAGAGATTTTAAAGAAATTTGGATTTGATTCAAGTGACCTGCTGACACCCCCATGATTGACCGAACCAAACTAGATGAGGACCTCTCGTGGATCATGATTGACCAAACAAAATATCGTAGTATGATTGGATCCCGATGTACCTCACAACTAGTAGACCAGACATCTTGTTCATTGTTTGCATGTGTGCTAGATACCGTGCTAAGCCTACTAAAAGCACCTTGAAGCGCTTAAACGGGTCTTTCGGTATCTCCAAGGAACTATCAATATGGGTCTTTGCACCAAGGACACCGGTATGTCACTAACGGCCTATGCAGATCGATCATGCAGTTGTCAAGATACACGTCAAATACGCCGTGAAGTGCTCGATTTTGGGTGATAAGCTTGTGAGTGGTCTTCAAAGAAGCAAATGAGTACTTCTATTTCCTCAGAGGTGAATACATAGCCATGTCATCTTGTTGCGCTCAAATCTTATGGATGAGATCTCAATTATCGACTATGGCTTTGAATTCAACAAAATCCTCTCATCGTGATAATAAAGTGCTATTGCTCTCTCATGCAACAACGTTCAACACTCAAGAGCAAAGCATATCGACATTCGACATCATTTCATCGGGGAACAAGTGGAAAAGGTGTGGTGGAACTATATTTTGTGAGGTCCGAATATCGCTTAGCGACATCTTCACCAAAGCTCTTCCAAGAGAACGTTTGAGTTTATTCTTCCATGACTTGGTTTGAAAAGCCTTCAACCGAAACTCTCAAACGTCTTCGGGAGGAAGACGAGGAGTAAAGGTCTATCTTCATCTATCTCTTGTAAATATTTTTGAAAACAAAATACAAAATTATAAAACCTTCAAAATCAAATAGAAAATATAAAACTTTCAAAATCCATAAAATTTGAAAAATTCAAAAATCTTCAAAATTATTGTCATTTTGTCATGTTTTTTCCGGTTCGATAATATCTACGGTCTTTGTGCTGTCATTCAAAGAATGACACGGACTTTAGATGTTGTTCGAATTCAAAAAAAAAAAAAAAAAAAAAAAAAAAAAAAAAAAAAAAATTGGGAGAAAGAGAAACAATGGTTTATTGTCATTTTCGAGCAATAACCGGTTTAAAAGAAAGAACGAGCCATGTTTTATCATGTTTTCAAAATTCCATGCTCGATTCTATAAACATTTATCTCATTGAAAACTAATTGCTTTGAAAAATAACTCGATCTCTATTTTTGATAATCATCAGGACTTATTTGTCAAAATCTCTATCTCTCAATCAACAACCTATGTCATTGATTGAGGGGGAGAATGATTTCAATTAAATTAAAAAGTTATTTGGCATTAAATTGTTTTCAAAAGATATACATGCATGTTTTATCGATGGAGTTTAAAGTCTTAAAATCCGATCCTTATCAGTTAAAACTCACAATTCCCCTTAAAAGCTTTCAAAATCAATTTAAATCAATAAGAGATCAAAAATCTCAAATGATTTGATAATTGTGATCGGGGGAGAATGTGTGATTTAAATTGGATTTAAACTGATAATTCGGTAAATGGTTTTATAATGATGTACATGCTATCCTGCCCACATGTGACAAACGATTTCAAATTTTCCATGCACATGTTGAGGGGGAGCATCTATCGTAAACCTATGATTTGAAATGTGATCAATTTATCTCAATGTGCAAGTTCCCTCTAGTATGTGCAAAACTCTTTTCAAACCTCGAGGCACATATTGAGGGGGAGCAAATTTATGGAAACCTCATCCTTCCCGGAAATGTTATATCTACTTGATTTGATGTGGGAAGTAATGTTGATATCTTTTAGAAAATGGTAATCAAAGAAGTTAATTCTTTCTCTTGCCTCCGTGTGCAAAACATTTTCAAATACTTGATGCACATGTTGAGGGGAGTTCTCGTTTAAAATATCAAAAACAATTCAGTACAAAATGCTTTGATAATATATCACAAGTATCCGAATTGATTTTCAAATGGTTTTCAATTGGTTCCAATGGCGACGAACAATACCAAATAGACCGACCAACTTTACTTTATGTACGGTGATATAAGGATGATAAGGTTAGGTATGTGTTCCCATGATCCGCTGAACCGGAGGGATCTACCAGGATAATCCACTAGTTAGTGTAGAAGTCCTTAGGTATGATGATAAAAGGAGAAAATGAGATATGGGAAGAGTGCGGACTAAGACCGAGCTAGTAATGGAATAAACCCAACAAGGTTCTAGCTATGAAGTCTCGGTAAGCAATGAAGGGTTGAAGAATTAAAAGAATTGAATGAGAAAGGGTGAAAACAAATAGCCCTCCATGTATTCAACCTTAGGGCGTAAACCGGGTTCAATTCATATACTATCGATGGTAACATCGGTATTGAAGACAAGACGTCATGGACCCAAAGGACGCTCGCACTTCAACTTTCCAAACCACTCAAGTTCCTCTTAAAAGGACTTGTTTCATTCTCACGGGAACCGACATTATCTATCGACTTCTCTTAGAGATGGTTGATATTGAAGAAGGAGACCCTCTCCCTAGTCTCCGTTATAGGATCCAAATATGCACAAATTGAGTCTAGAGCCACGAGATCATCAATAAATCTCATTAGGACACTTTCAATGAAGACTCTCGCTTCACACAATGTGGAAGAGAGATTATATCTTGAGTCCCACGCATTATCCTTGTGGTATTGCGAACATCCGAGTGATGTGTTTACATATTCACAATGAAGATGGAAAGCCTTCGAGCCAACATCAAACAAGCTCCTGGTAGGTGGCATGTGAGATCTATTATATGGATCAACCATGTGACAACCGAACAGAAACAATGGGGCGATTCAATCTCTTGAATCAATCTGGTTCGAGTTATGGATTGACGGATACCTTTGAAAACCGGTCTTTGTGCTTAACAACTCTTTTACGTAGTACATCGACCGTGTACTCATTTTCAAACCAAAAGGTGTTTTTATGATTGATAATTGATTTTCAATAAAACCTTCGTTGTATTGCAAAACAATTTCTATTGAGCAATACACGATTGTTTTCAAATCTCTTTTCATCAATCGGTGGACTTAAAATTACCGGTTCACTCACTCCGTGTTGTCTTCTTTGAGATGCTCCAGTTTGAGAACGGCTAGAGCGGTGCGAAACCCGTCAAGGAAATTCTTGAATGATACCGATCACGGCAAGACTTGTATCGATCAACGGGAACCGTGGACCGTGTACCTCAATTCAACGAAGTGATCAAAGACACTTTCGTGCGATTTATTGCTAATTGTTGTATGCGTGTACACCCGACGTTTGCAATGATCGTAATGAAGCGGTCAATCCACGACCGCATGCTCACTTATCACATTCATCTAAAGGAAATCATGATTAGTGCATCATTGACTCGATATTTACACTCCATGCTTCGCTACTGCCGCCAATATCATGAATCAACTAAAGCTTCCGCAACTCGATGAGAAGATATCATGATCCGAATGTGAGCATGTCGGTCCTAAAGTCACAACACCACAATGGATGTCTCGAGATTTTGATAGTCGATGATCTCAAATGCTGGCTCAAATTTATTATCACGTGGATCAGTAAAAGACCTCCACTTGGAATAACCAAACATGCAATGTGATGAATCAATGACTACGAGCTTAGGAGCAAAGGACTACATCATGAATGCAAGATCAATTGCTAATGTATTATCTGGTTGTATTCAATGTATTTTTGATACATGATTGAGGTGACCTCCCTTAGGGGGAGATTGTTAGGAATTAGAAATTCCCTATATTAAAGAGTCGGTCACCTCAAGTATATGTAATCGTTAAAGCTCGTAGTCGTAGTTCTTTTAAGTTAAGTAGTATTTAGTTAAGTAACACCGTGGAGGACGGACGGTCTTTACCCACCAGTATGCCCGATCCACACCCGATGTGTGGCGATTTATGTAAGACTATAAATACTCTCTACCTTCCAAGGTAGAGTTGGAGCTCATAATGATATCTTTCACTTTCTCTCACTAAGTTCCCTAAACCTCTAACTTTCTCTCTCTAGAATTCCACTTATACGCCACCTTGTTGTTATGGTTTGATGTGTATGTGAAAACTAATATCCTACAGAATTGTCTTCCATTATTTAATTACTGGCCTTTGACGAGAAACAGGAAAACGATCACATCTTGTTGAATCAAGATATAAGAGCTACAAATTAAAAAATTTACGTAAATAATAAATTCAAATAAGTGAAATAAGCTATAAATGAATTTATATGTAATGAGTGATTACTTACACTCATAAATGTTATTGGACCTGTGAAGTAGTGATTGGACCTGTAATTCCACTTTTTTATGCTTGGAGCCAAACAATCTATTATATATTTACACCAATTTACACCTTCAACTTTCTCAAGGACATCATCATTTATACTCTTCAAAATATTCAAATTACATGCTCCTTGCGTATCACACATCCCCATTGTATTTGCAAAGAGTATCAAAAAATTCATTTTAAACAACTTCCCACAATCATTTGTTGAAACTATAACATGCGTTATATCATTCGGTCTGATGTCATTCTTCCTAGACTTAAAAGAAAATTGATTTAACCATTCTTGGATAAAAGGATCATCTGCCTTTCTTTTATTCAAGGAATCTAATGACATTCTTCCTATAGGAATACCAAGAACTTCATGTACCTTACTTTCTGTAACATCTATATAACCATTACATAATGGTAATTTCATTACTTCCAGATCTAACTTAGAAATAACATAATATCCTAAACATCCGGGGATATCGTGAATCATCATCTCAACAAAACCTCCAAAACCCATTTCTATCAAAACCTCTTGCCTTTTAGCATTTAAAATGCTTATTGCAGAAAACAGAGCAGTTGGTGCTGTCCTTGTTCTAATAGAAGGAATTTTATCATTATCTATTACTTTTCTTTTTTTTTTGTCTTTGGTTTAAAATGATCATCATTGTCCTTATTTTTCCTCTTTCTCTTACCAAAATCATCACCAGTAGTCTTTCTAGGTCTTCCCCTCTTACCAGCAGTTGAAGAATCAGTTCCTTTTCTTGCCTTATCTATAAAATAAAATAAAAAATATTAATAAAATATATTTTTCACTTGTGAAAAATTAACAATATGCATACTAAAAAACATTAGTTTTACTGTTTTCACATGTGAAAACTAGGCTGTCAACACAAAATAATCTAAAAAAGTGTTATTGTAGAAAGGAAATAGTTCTTTTTCAACAAAAGGTATAACCGAAAGATGTTAATAAGGATGTATGGCAAAATGTATGATAAAATGATATTAAAGATGTTAAAGTTATTTACCAGAATTATCACCAGCAGACTTTTTTGGTCTTCCTCTCTTACCAGCAGTTGACGAATGAGTACATTTTTTTGAATCGTCATTAGCGGAATCAGACTAACAAAGATTATCCAAATCTAAATCAATCTTCATCGTAAAAAATTATTTTATTTTTCAATGTCAAGTACTAGAAAGAAACAGAATGTATGGAAAAGAGTGTGATAAAATTGAATGATGACAATAATAAAGAAGAATCAAAGAATCGATTTAGTTTTTACCGTAATCATTACCAAGAATCTTTCTTGGTCTTCCCCTGTTACCAAAGAGAGAAGAATCAGTTCCTTTTCTTGCCTTATCTATAAAATAAAATAAAAATATTAATAAAATATATTTTCACTTGTGAAAATTAACAATATGCATACTAAAAATAAGAGTTATACTATTTTCACATGTGAAAAATAGGTCATTAATAAGGATGTTGGCAAAATGTATCATAAAATGATATAATGGCTATGCTAAAACAGAATCATGGAATTAGATTAAAATTATTTACCGAAATATCACCAGAGACTTTTTGGCCTTCCTCTTAGCGTAGAGTTGAAGAATGAGTACATTTCTTTGCCTTATCTATAAAATAAAATAAAACCATTTAAAAGAACAAAATATCTATATTGAAATCGAATCTTCATCGAAAAATAATAATAATAATAATAATAATAATAATAATAATAATAATAATAATAATAATAATAATAAAAAATAATAATAATAATAATAATAATAATAATAATAATATTTATAAAAAAAAATTTAAAAAAAAAACGAACAAAATATCTATTAAATTAAAATAAAATTATAGATTAAATTTATGTACCAGAATCGTCAGTAGCAGAATGTGTACTAACAACTGATGGAAAATTTCGGTCTTCTGTATAATCACTGTTTTTTTTTGGTGTAGAACAAGCAACTGCATTAAAAAGGATATATAATTTTAAGTATCATGTAAATATTAAATACGTTTAATAAAATGTTATTATAATTAATTTGAATTCAATAAAAAAAATACTTTAAAATAACAAAATTAGTTTATGTTAAATTACCTTTAACAACATTATCCAAATGTAAATCTGAATCTTCATCTGGAAAAAAATTATTTTATTTTTAAATGTCAAGTATTACAAAGGACATAATGTATTGAAAAGTGTATGATAAAATGAAATGATGACAATATTAAAAGCGAATCATGGAATTAAATTAAAAGTTTTTACCGTAATTGTCACCAGTAGTCTTTCTAGGTCTTCTCTCTTACCAACATTTTGCTTTTTGCCTTATCTATAAAATAAAATAAAACTATTTATAAAATATATTTTCACTTGTGAAATATTAACAATATGCATACTAAAAATATGAGTTATACTATTTTCACATGTGAAAACTATCTTTGAAAAAGCATGCTTTAGTGTTAGGTTGTCAAGACAAAATAATCAAAAAATGTTATTGTAGTATGGAAATTTTTGTAAAATAGAATCTTCACAAGTGATGAAAAAAATTTGAAAAACTTTTCAAAACTGCTTTTTGTTTGTGTTGATTTTAAGTTTCACTTTTATGTTTATCACATGTGAATAAAATTTATATTACCTTTAATGACATTATCCATATTGAATTCCGAATCTTCATCTGAAAAAAAAAACAAAACAAAAAAACAAAAACAAAATTTAAATCATAATAATGCAAATTTAAAAAAATATATATATTAAATTAAAATAAAATTATAGACTAAATTTATGTACTAGAATCATCACTAGCGGAATCTGTACTAACAGCATTATCCAAATCTAAATATGGTTCTTCATCTGCAGAAAAATTAATTAGTTTTATGTAACTTCTATAATCTATACAAAACAGAAACTAAAATTAGATTAAAGTTTTTTACCAGAATCACCACTAGTAGACTTTCTTGTTGAATAAGTTCCTTTTTTTTCGTTATCTATAAAATAAATACAAAGTATAGGCTTATAATAAGTATTGGTGAATTTCATCAAAAAAAAAAGGATCAATAATGCAGGCGGCATTTGTCCAAAACTGTACTAGTACCAAATACTAACATATAAGAGCACCTATACTTATCCTAAACCACAGTAAACACCATTCAAAAGCAAACAAAAACACAAACAAAGTAAAAACTCATTAAAACTAAGCAATCTAAACATTTAGGCATAGACCTCAATTTCATCAGTTTAACAATCTCAAACAAACATAATCCAATCTCAAAAACAAACATTAACCCAAAATACACTTTTATTCTACCTCCAAAAATACACATCTCCACAACAAAAGATTAAAAAAACTAATCCCCGAATTTAGTACACAACAAAAAGTCAAAACTTATCTTATTCTAAAAACTTATTGCCAAACACCTAACATTATTGTACTCATATGTTGTTTTGAGAATTCAAATACTTAGCTATACTAAAACTTATTGCCAAACACCCTTGTATGGATACTAATATATTCAAAAAACTATAAAAATAAATAAATAAATAAATAAATTGTTATTTCTATACTTTTACAATAATCATTAAACAATAAATAAAATTATAATTATAAAAAAAAATTACCATTAACAGTTGGTGTATATTTCTTCTTTCTAGCGATACTCTTTCTTCTTCTTCTCTCGCAACAAAGAAATTCTGAACAACAATATATGATTAATAACAATAGATGATTAATAACAATAGTAATAATGTGTAACAGGAAACTAACTTGGAACCGACGAATGTTGTTTTTCATCCATAAAATTAGGGTTCAAAAATAGATTTGGGGTTTTTGTCAAAAACCGATGATGATGGTGGTTTTGGGAATGATGGTGGTTTTGGAAATGGTGATTAAATTTTGGTGTATCTGGATAATAAACTTTCTAGGATGGATTAAAATATCTGATTAATTTGTGGGAATTCTTTTTAATTCAGATTTGGATTCACTAAAGTGAGGGAAATGTACAAGTGAAGATATGTGATATACAAGTCTATGGAGCGTAGGTGATTTGGATATTTGTTAACACGTGTGGTTTTATTTAAGTCACTTTGTAGAAAGTGTCTTTTTGGCTGGATCCAAAATCACTCAAACAAAGAGTAGCCATAATTTCATATTTATACTTCTCTACCTCATAATTTCATATTTCCAAAGGATATCTTTACTATCTAAAATGGACAAATAGTCAAAGAGGAAAAATGAAAACTTGAATATTGAATATTGAAAGTCAAAATTTTTGAAACCTTTTAAAATGTCAAACATTGAAAGTGAAAAACATTGACAAAAACTATTCGTTTGGAAACAAGCTGGGCGTTTGGAAAGAAGTGGCCTTTGGAAAGTATTCATTACCTTCCCTATTGGTGCAAAGGAGAATAACCTTGGAACATTGTTGGACAAAGAAATGGCCCTTGGAAAGTATTCATTACCTTCCTATTAAAACTATGTTAGGAAACATAGTTGGAACATTCTGGACAAAACTACAAGAAATCAAACACATATATTTCAAGGCGGAAAAGGAAAACTCAAATTGATTGCCTATTGCCTATCCAAGAATTAAAGTGGACAAAGTGCAAACATCTTAACTACATCTGTAATGTGCTTATTTAATTTTCTTGAATTTTCTCTCTTTTTTTGTATGTGAACTGTTTATGAAGTCTTAACACTATTAATATGGTTCGTTCTAATATGTAGGCCATCATGCGAAACCTTCCAGCAAATATATGACATATTAAAATCATGCTCTGTACTTGGTTCCCGGCATCAAAGAGGAGATTTGATGATGATCCCGAGTTTAAAAAAGATAGCGCAAGAGGCGGTGGTTAGTCTTCAGGTGAGTAACCGTTTTGTGCTACACAACTTTGCAATCTCTATAATTTGTTTCTTATTTCTAAAATAATACTTTGTTTAAAATAGGGTGGTGATGAAAGGTAACTAAAGACATGGGCACAAATCTATGATATACGTCTAAAGGGTTTTGAATAAGTATATAAGAGCGTCTAGACGTTCATTTGGAAGAAAATGTATTATTTTAGAACCACCCTTTTTAGTCACCAGTTTTTTCTTGTAAGATTACTAATTCTAAGCGGATTTGATACAAGAATGGCCTGCATGATCCACATTATCTCCTCTAAATTAACATAGGTACATGCACATTTTTTAATTTACGAGTTGGTATTTAATACTATTGTTTTCAGGGGGAAAGCTTTTATAATCCCACATTGGTCCGACCCTCGATCTGCTGAGTGAGAAAGGACTGATAGAAAGCGACACTCGAGCTCAGGTGATACGTACACTGGAAAAAAAGCAACCTCTTATAGTTGTGAAGTCAAATGTAGGCTTTAACTATAATTTCACAGATCTTGCGGCTTTAAGGTTGGTTTTCATTGATTTTTTAGTTACCCCAATACATATGAACCAAATTTATGTCAAGATCACTTTTTGAATGTCTGATTGTACAAAAACATTCTATATACATATGAAATAATTTTTGTACTTATGTAGGTATCGCCTCAATGTTGAAAAAGCTGAGTTGATAGTATTCGTCATCGATGTAAGCCAACGTGATCACTTTAATGTAATTTTTTATCGACAAACAACTATAATTGATAGTATACGTCATGATGTGTATCATATGACATGCCTTGAGGGAGCATTCCTCATGCCTTCATGTAATTTTTATTTTTAGTTTCACTAAATGTTTTTATATGTTCTTTGATAAATGTTAAATGTTATTGTTTCAGTTGAATTATCGCATATTACAACATTTTGAAATTATATTTTGACATTTTCACGTTTATGTTTGAACGTCAACGAAACACTTACCACATTATCGTAACTATAATTATTTGCCGCTAGAAAATTCCGTTGCTATGCACGGGTACTCGCCTAGTATATGTAATAGCCTCAAAAAAGTAAAATCTCTTTGGCTTAACCGAAAATCCAATTAAATATATAAAAAAAAAATCAAATTTAATTTAAACCCAGAAAAAGGGTATTATATGCAAATATAATGGAAAGTGTTTTGCATTCTAAATAGAACGTGAAAAAATATCAAAAATGTAATTGTTTAACATTCGATACATGTTAAGTGTTTTGCTTAACATTAAAAATAGAATATAATTTACTTTCACTTTCCTCTTTTACAATTTTTGATTTGTAGACCATTTTTTTATTTTATGTAGTATAGATATAAAAATATTAACTAATTGAATATAACATTAATAAGTAGATTGTGTAAAATTGAAACAAAACAAAATAAATTATCTTAATTTGAAATAAATTATTGAATATAACATTAATAAGTAGATGATGATCTTTTTTTGATAAATGATTTTTGCTTTGTGGGTGTTGAGGCAGATGAAAACATAACATATTTTATTGTATTTTGTTTTGTTGGTTTTGTTGTTGTATATGAATATTAAGTCCGATGACAGGAATTTGTTTTAGCAAGGTCGCATTGTTTTTTGATTAACATTTATGGTTGGATTTTTGGTTCCAAAGGGATTTGTTTATATCCATTGATAATTTACCATATTTTGTTAAAACAGTAAGTTATGTCCTTATGAGATCATGCTAGAGAAAATATTTGTACTTCAAAGACGACTCTTAAAACTCTTCAAAATATAATAACTCGGAACTGCAATTTTGACAAAACGAGACAGCCCAGGAACTAAACAAGGGTATCTGATTATATTGTTTGAATCATAAAAATGTCTATTAATTTTTCCTAGTTTAAGTGTAAAACTAAATAGTTAGTATACAGTGATGATAATCAGCGTATACTTACCATCATTTAAAATAATCAATTAAGTTTAATACTTGAGAATACTACATCGACTACACTCGAAGCCAACTGATATACTTATTCGTCTCATGTTCAAACTTTTTCATTACCTCTTTTACAAAATAATTTATAAAAATGAAATTGTGCAAGTGGTCATTTATCAAGGTTAAGTTTCAATAAAATGTTTTTATATATTCTTCGATACATGTTAAGAATTTTTATTTGAGTTGAATTATCGCATATTACAACCTTTTGCAATTACATTATGATATTTTCACGTCATATTTTTAACGTTACACAAAAACACATACCACAATATATCGCATATTGTTAATTGTATGTTGCTAGAAACTTTCGTTGTGAAGCACGGGTCCTCGCCTAGTATTAAAATTTGTATATATTGATACCCTTCTAGTAAATTATAATTTATTGATTATTGAATATAAATTGCACGGGCATCATAAGTGTTTGATACCGTTTTTTTTTTCGTGCTACGTTGTTGTTTGTGTGTTTTTTTTTTAAATTATGGCTTTTTTTGTATTTTTTTAAACTATATGGATTTTTTTGGGACTTTCATATTAATTTGTTGACTAATAGTATTTGGTCCATTCGCTTTTGACCTACCTAATTTTTATTATCGTTCTCTCAATTGCCGATCATCTAACCATGGCGGGAAGCCAAACATTCAAGAACTCTTGGCGGCTTGTGGTTCCACCGACCTTGCCAACGCTTTTAAGTACCTCTTTAATGTGAGGTGACTGAAGATCGGAGTTTGTTGAATCGTTTGGAAGAGGAGCGTGACCAGCTGGAGCGCAAGGTTCACAAAAGGGAGAGAACCGTTATGAAAACCCACGGGTATGGGCCTTTCATTGGGGAAGTTGTAGATGGTTTAAAAGGTTTGGTGGAATTGCAACGTGTTGATAGGGACACGTTGGTTGCTCTGTTGGCCCTTCTGGATGTGGTGTGTGATGGGATAGCAGTCAAGGAGAGGCAAATTGTGCTAATGGAGCAGAATGAGGGGATGTCTGATTAGTTTAGTTATCTGTGGCTTTTGTTGGTGGTTTTTTTCGAGCTTCTTGGTTGATGGGTTGTTTGAAACTTTTATTAGTTGGATTAGGCATGGTTGGTTAGTATTATTAGTAATGCTTTTATAAAGTTATGTACTGTGTCTTGATGGATGTACCCTTTAGTAGGGTACCATTTTGTTTTATGTAGGATAATCCATCTGATGTAAGGAAACTATTGTAAGTTTGTCTATGGTAATGGAAAATCAGTATCTTTATCCTATATATGTTTTATTCTTTTATCTATTTTTTGTGTAGTAAGGTGTTTGTAGTGGTTTAGACTGTGTTGCCAGGTTTCAGTTTTTCTATTCAATTGTTCACGACTCTGTTCGTATAAACTTTTCTATGATGCTTTTTGGGATAGGACTTTGTAGTGGCTTATACTGTTGGAAGTTGTCTGCGGATTGTCCCTTGTTTAGTTGTATAAATGTTACATGTACCTTGTGTTTAGTTGCGTTTGCTCTTGTTGAACGATATAGTTGTTTTGGCTGCTATGTCGCGTCCTGGTCGTCTTACGGAACTTGGTTTTGCGTGTGATAGTGATTTACCCAGATCGATGTGCCTTTTTTCAAAGGGAAGTTATTGCCGCCGTGAATGGGAGACTATGGTGCGCCCGCCTTGCTTTGAGATTGCCGCACGATCGTGCACCGGATGACTTGATCAAGGAAGTTCTTAAAAATGGCATGATCCGTGTGAAATCGAGTTACGTTTCAAATGAATGCTTCGTGAGGCTACATCATCGTGATTAAATGCGTTGTAATGGTTTATTGTCTTTGTCAAGTGTTTGTTTGTGTGAGATCAACGATCATGAGTTTCAAGCATAATGTGAAGATAAAAGGGTAGCTACTTTTATCACCTGTTTAGTTAGTGATAGTTTAGCCTGGTGTGGTGCTTGGTTAGTTTCTGGTGTGTGATATATAATTCATGGCATTATGTACTAACGACTCTTTACATTGATTGAAAATGGCATTGCTTAGCCTTCCTTTTTACATCCTTGTGATTTACCTAGAGATTACTAATCTGCAGTTATTACTGTACATACCCTACATGTAAAGTCTTTTACATTGGCCTATTTAGTTTAAGTATCTTATATCTAAATAAATCGCAACTAGACTCAACATACTTCTTCAACAATTTTGGAAGTGATCCACGTAGACCCATCGGATATTAAGAGTTGTGTTTATGCTAACCTCTGGTTCAGATGTACCACTGTGCATCTGTGTTTATGCTAACCTCTGGTTCCTCTGGAAAAATTTGTTTTCGAATCTCTGTGGACGCTTAGGGTATAGATTGAAAAGTTGCATATGGGTAATTTATTGAGACATAATAATTCAAACATTATTTTTTGTTTTTTCACATGTGAAAGTAAAATTCAAATGTGCAGAATTTTAATTCTAACACATTGAAAATATTTTTAATGAATCTTAACAAATTTCATCTATCAGTATTACAGAGTAATTACACACATAAACTTCCGTTAACATAATTAAACATACATTACCCAAAATACCATTAAGTATTATAGTTATTTTGTCATAGAATCCAAAAGATACTACATAGCATACCAGATGATCTACCAAAAGTCATAGAATCCTAAAACATCCACATTACATAATTACACACATAAACTTCCGTTAACATAATACGAAATTTCAAAAGAGAATATTCATTCATATCATGCTTCAGCAAACATGGAATATGGGAACCTGAATTTGCCTTCCTCGAACACGCTCAGAATGATTTGAACCATCTTAAAACGTATCATCTTTGGTGAACAAACCCACAAACTTCGCCAAAACCCCTCCAATTTCCTTTCATTACAACACAACAATTTAAAAAACAACACAACAATTTAAAAAATTGTTAATAGTTTGAATGAGTCACTGACGTACACACATAGAGGTGTATAAAAAACATTCTCTTCATCACCATGATCAGCATGTAAAGTCCAACGGCAGATTGAAGCCAGCCTCTTATCTGCATTATACGCACTTATAATATTTTTCACATGTGAAGATAAAAACTTTAAAAATCAAAATTAGTTTGAAAAAACATAAAGAGGCCCAAAAGATAAAGAGGCCCAAAAGATTGAAGTCCAAAAGATAAAGAGACCCAAAAAATCAAAATTAGTTTGATAAAAATCAAAAATTTTCACATGTGAAGATAACAACTAACTGGATTCACAAAACATAAAGAGGCCCAAAAAGATTGAAGTCCATAAAAGAAAAAAACTCTAACTGGACTTTAAGTACAACACAATCACAAACAAAAATCTCATTCTCAAAGCTAGGGTTTTTAAGTGGTTTTCCTCTTTCTTTCAAATAACATCAAATCATTTTTAAAATAAAATTGTCATCAACACCAACAACTGCCAATATCAGTAATCATCATTAATCAGGACCATCCTCCATTGATTATCATCATCATCATCAGTAAGTGGATTAAGATTTTGATTCATGATTATAGATAAAATATTTTTTTTCTTCTATATGTTTAGTAATTAGATATGTTTAGTAATTAGAAAGTAGAACTCTAGTAATTAGAAAGTTGGCGTCCATTATTAGCTTACTTCATGTAATAAAACCTCCTGAGCTTCAAGGTTTTTTATATTAATTATAAATAAAGAGAAACTTATGGCGGTTGAACCTACCTCATTTTTATGTACTGTAATTGTTAGAACTTGTCACATGTGAATATGTTATATGATGGTCTACGTAATTAATTGATTTTTTATACACAATTATTTGATTTGTAAGAATATCTTCGCGTGTGAAGATATTCAACAAGATTGATGTTTTGATCTTACTCACATTCTATTTATACTAGATTTGAAAAAAAAACATAGGAAATATTGATGTTGCATAGATACCACATAAACAAACATTAAAACATTTTCGACAAACTAAAAAGCTAATATGATACTAAAAACATAAAAAGACTATCATCATAAACTACTTTTGAGTTCTAGAGCTCTCTCCCTTGCTTTTCTTATTTGCTTTGAGTCGTTGAAACAGATTTTCAAGACTACTAATCCTATTTTCCAAATTATAAAAAATTTCAAATCTTGTAGCATTATTCACGTCGTTTTTATCATCTTCCTCACTTTGTTGCACCATTTCCTTTTGCTGCATCACCTCACTTTGAAACTCTTCCTCCACCTGATTTTGCTGCACTATGTGGCCTTGCTGCACAATTTCACCTTGCTGCACCACCTCACTTCCAGCCTCCTCCTCATTCTCTAGATCTTCCTTATCTTCATCTTCTTCCTCATCTTCATCTTCTTCCCCATTAATTCCATAAATCTCATTCCAGTATCTTGGCGACGCAACCAAGTAAGGATATTTGTCCTCATCCACACACTCACTTGCCTATACGAACCATATTCTGAAATTGGTTCTTCCCCAAAAGCATCTAACACTGCATCAAAAAGCAAATAACTGTTTAAGACAAACTCATACTCTTCTTCATCATTTTGAAAGTTTCCATTTGGTGCTGCCATTATTCTTGAGTGAGAATAAGAGAGAAGAAAGTGAGTGTGTGTGATAATAAGAGAGCAGATTTATGTAGTACAATATGGAGTATAGAGTACATAAAATAAAGTATTTTTTACACTTTGCTGTACTTTAGTAAGAATACTGTAAAAAAGTAAATTATATAATCAGTAACAAGAATCTTATCTTTAAATTCTGTCACAAATAATCTTATCTTTTTTCTTATCTTTACATTGTGTTGAAGTAACAAGAATCTTATCTTTATTTTAGTTTGGTTGTATAAATGTTCTTTTCAATTGATTTGACTTTTACTTGTACAGGTTATTTGCGGCTTCTATAGCATCCATATCAGTTTCTATTTCTAGTTCTCGGCGTTTTGCCTCGATATAATAGCAATGGAACTCTAGGCATCGAGTCGCATCACGAGAACTAGAAATATAAAGACAGGCTGAGTAGATGATTTTCAATTCACCTATGGCTTTAAGAGTGTTACGGTTTGAATATTTTATTTATTAATTTTTTTTTAGGTCTCGGTGTTTTTGTTTGTAGGTAAGCTGTTTTATTTTCATTGCATTAATGTTTTTATAAGCTTTTATTACTTTAAAAAAGATAGCATTTGCAAGTTTGAATACTGACGCTTTGTTTGTGGATAACTAGAAACACCACCGATACATATCACAATGACAGACCAAACAAAAAGATATGTGTTTGTTGCAAAGAGGGAATTTGTTACAAAGATGATCATGAAGATGCAAGAAAACAGAAAGGTTAGTCTTACAGACTAACAAGGCAATTTTATTGAATGAAATATTTAACAACCATGTTTGATGGCTTTCACACAAATAATTGTTAGAATTGGCCTCAGCTCTAAGTTGGTCACATTTAGGATGTCTAGACATCTGCTTCTCTTGCTTCTTTATGAAAAATTAAAAAATATATTTTTACAATAACAAGCAGCATAAACTGCCTTATATAGACAAACGTCAGATAAAAAAAAAGAAGCATAGATACATAACTGTTTTGTAATTTGTTTTCACTTAAATTTATTCATATTTAATTTTAAAAATATTAATTTTTATTTTTATTCATTACAATATCTTAAATAATTTCACTAATGATGCCAATTAAGTTTTAACAACAGGTTTATCTATGGCTATAACCAGTTTGAAACAAAACTAACAGCAGGAAACTTAGTGTTAATATAACCAGTAAAATGTTAACAGGAGATAGACAATAGGTATCTAACATGTCTGGACAATTGCTAGAATTAGGATAGTTTCTTGGCTTAGTAAACTTAGGATAACTAGCCATTCTGTTTTCTTAGTTATTTTAGACAACTAAGTAGTTGGTTTGTCAAAAAATTAACATGGGAATTTATTTTTTCTTAGTAAAGACAACCTTCTTTTTAAAATAAGTGATCCTGTTCTCATAATTGAATGTTTCACATGATGCACAGACCCTCCACTATTTGTCTGATATCACATGGTATTATTAGTGGTTGCATTCCACATTTAGAATTTTTGTCCTTATCATTCTGTCTTTTAAAATAAAGCATTGATCATTTACTGTCATTCAATATCAAAACAGCAGAAAATAGCCAAAGTAATTTACTATTTGTTCAGCCACTTTAAAAACCAGCCAAAAATTGTCACTAGATTTGCTTTTTCCACTTGCAGATATTCACAAGAGTTACTATTTATGAAGACAATTGAAAACAGTTTGTACCTAACCATTTACTTGAAAAAGTTTTCAACAAATTGCATTTACTTCAAAAAGTTTGTACCTAATCATCAAATGCTAATTTTTTTGTTACAGCAACTTTACAAATGTTTTGTTTCTAATGTTCTTACTTTTATTATGTTTATGCAGTGGCAATGGAGCATGCAACTGCAGAAAAAAGAGGACCAAAAATACAGAAAAGAAGAAAGGAAACTAAATGTTAACTTAACAATGTAAATAGTGGGTTGATCTTATCAAAATCTAACCCATTTGACTTTTTGAGTCAAAGTATCGACTTTCATCTATTTTAGCTGAGTTGTTTTAATGAACATATCTGAGAGTTATTAATGATATTGAATATGTTGCTTACAATTTGGTTACCTACCAACTTTATTTTGTTAGAAAATTGGTCTTCATATTGTCTGTTTATGGACTCGGATCTTATCTGGGTCAAAACCAGGTCAACAAGATCACTAGTACTAAATTGCTAATATCTACAATATGTTTTTACATTTCTGTTTTTCACACTTTAAACCATTTTGATACTGAATTTACATACTATTTTTAGTAACAAGGTAAGTAAGTTAGAAGCATAATCATTCTTACTAATGATATGTGTCGATGCTTAAAAGAAAATATGAAAATTAGTTCAAAATTTTAGTTCATTAACAACCAACAGCAATCAAGCCTTCACACTATGGTTCCCAATGAGCAACACAAAGCTTCTTTAACCTCTTACAATTCTCAGAAACACTAATCAATCCAATATTCGTGCATCGCAACAACACATAAAAGCATTTAAATCACGACATTTAGATAACAACAAAACACTGACACCAGTCGCATTAACATTTTCCAAATGAACCTCAACTAAGCAGTTATCATCTCGAATCATCTCCAACGTCCTGTCCCACTTTCGACCACAGCAAATGAACTTCAAACTTTTCAAATTCTTAGAACCGCTAATCAACGGTATGAATAATCGTTCATTAAAAACACTACTAAGTTTACTAAACGGAAATTCGGTATCAGGATAGTTAAATAACCTCTTAAAAGACAAAACCTCAAGCTGACTAGATTTATCTAACAGCTCAAATACACCTAAATCAGTAACCGAATAATAAACACATGAAAAACAGCCATACCTTAATCAATTAATTCGCGGAGTACATTTAGTTTCAAATAAGATTCAAACAAAACAAATAACCACAACAAAAATTTAACATTTAGTCTAACACACAAGATTCAAAGAAAACAAATAACCACAACAACAATTTAAGCATACATATAAACCAACACTTATATTAACATACTACACGTAGAAAGACTGAAAGTACATAAATACTAACATCCAACAACTACAATTACATACTTGATACACAACCTACACCAGCAAACCTACCAAACGGAGACTTTATTCTAGATAACCAACTAAGACAAACAACTACATGAACATGCCCAGCTTTTTCCAAACCCAAAAGCATAAAAACCCATTCGACATCTAATCACTGTCATCATCATTAAAATCCATGACATTGATGTGCCTCTGCTTCTCTTCCATACCCTCCCTAGCCTCTGCCAACACATTTTCCAAGTTGTCAAGCATCTCGCGCTCCCTTTGTAGAGTGTCATAAATGCAATCAATGATGTCATTAGCAAGATCGTGAGATGCACCAAAAGTTTCAAGCTCCAGCACATATTCCTCTTCCTTCTCGATCTTCATATGCAAATTGTTGCACTCTGTTCAAGCTTTTGAATAAAGCATTCTTGTTCATCATTTGTTGAGTGAAAAAACTTGAAACATTTTGGATCTCATTAGATCCGGATTGTTGCTTGAGCTCATTCAAGTTTGGAGTATGGGCCATGGCTTATCAAGAGTGGTAATATGTGAAATGAGTGCTAATGGTAGATGAAAACCTAGAAAACCTAAGTCGCTATTTATAAACACTCGTAAAACCCTAATCATTGAACTAAACTCTGGTGGTGACCAATAACATTTCTTTCTTATCTTCAAATCTTGTCATACATTTTAATTTTCAATGCACATCAAAAGAATCTTATCTTTTCTTATCTTTAAATCCATAAACCTCATTTTCTTATGTTTTCTCACATTTAAATTCTCATACAACCATTCCAATTTTTCATTCATCACATACACTCTTATAACTTTATTATATACTTTATTCTAGTTTATCACAATTGCAGTTTCTCATTCATCTTTATACCTTGGAATGCTTCCTCAGGAATTGAAGGTGGATACTTTTAGATTAGCTTATGAATCTCTTCAATCATTTTACACTTACAAATATCACCAACAAGTAGATAATTCATGTTTAATATGTACTTTTGTTTGTTGTATATTTAAGTTTGTAACAGAAAAATAAGCTAAAAAACAGATTCAAAACACAAACTAAAAGATCCTATGAATTTTTTCACATGTGAAGTTTTTATAGATTTTTAATTTTTTACTTTTTTATTTTTGTTTTTAATTTTATAATATTTATAATAATACTTTTTAGTTTTTATGTTTTTTGAATTTCAATTTTACTAGTATTTTTGTTGACATTTGTTTGAGAATATGTTGATTTTTTTAACTTTTTCACAACTAAAAGAAAAATTGATAGAAATGTTAATATTGGGCTTTATTGTTGGGCTTTATTGTTTGACTTTACTAATGTATAATGGTAACCCTTTTATGTTAGGCTTTATTATTGGGTTTTGAATAGTCACGCTATTGGTAACAAAGATGTTACTATTGGGCTAAAAATTTAAATAATACAAAAAACTTTTAAAATTATAAAAAACCTTAGTAGGCAGGAAACTAAAAAAATTGTTAGCAACAAATTCGACAGAATTTAAATTTGATGTATTTCTTTTTGGATTTTATTTTATGTTTTGCCATTTCATTTGTTTATAAAGTTATTTAGGTTAATTAAATTTTCGTCATCTTGACTAATTAACAACTATGGTTGTCGGAGTTAAGTTTTAATAAAACAATTACATATTGCGTTTGCTTGTGCAAATAATGCAACTCTACTAATTTTATAATTTTTAAAAAATCTAAAAAAAGACAATTAAAAATTTTAGTTAAACTACATGTGTTGGGATGTAGTTTTGAATAACGTTTTGAATATAATTGACAACTATGGAATTTAGACTAACAAGCAAAATAATTTCATCACACGTTATTAGCATGAAATTGCTCAAAACAAAATTAGGTAGGGAATTCTCAAGTTATTTTTATTGTTTATCTCTTGATGTCTATTGTAATTTACAAGAATAATAATTGTAATAATAAATGTCATTTAGGGAACTCTCAAGTTATATCTTCTTGTTTATCTCTTGATCTATATAGTAATTTACAAGAATAATAAATGTTCTATTGTGGGTATATAAAGAGTGTTATGGTTTATTTTCTTGTTAATCTATTAAATTCTCTTTGTAGTGTATAAGGACAACTAGCTTATAGATCCGTGGAATCACGAAATTTTTTACAGAATAAGGAGTTACATGCGTAAGTAAATTAACAAACAACAACGGTCGCAAATAGATTTCATTGTTTTATGAAGGGAAAAATAAGTAATAAGTCAACGATTCGATAAACAATTGGGTTTGTAATTATTAAAATAATAAACGTTCATGCATCGTCGTTTTCAAATTTGATGGTCTTAAAGAGCAAATGTGTGCGGTGAATATTAATCAAGTGATTAGCCATGTCTATTCCTCGAACATCTAATAAGTTTAAAAAATGTGTACGTAAAAAGAGGCTATGATTAATAGTATATGTAAGATAATTTGACCCGTGAATTCACCGCACTTCAATGAAAATCAAGCATAAAAAAGTGGTGAAAAGAAATGAGATGATTGTTATTAAGTTATAATCCCAAATGAGTACGATGTGTCCCTTGCTTATAAGCTTATAAAGGATAAAAATACATCGTTGGTCCTTAAACTTGTCCAAAAGTATCGCGGTCGGGGCCTCAAAGTTGGGATTTAAGTCGTAGTGAGTCCAAAACTTGGATTTTGAGGCCGATTGAGTCCTTTGACCGTAATCGTTGGTCAACACCATTATTCTTTGTTTTGTTTTGTTTTTAGTTAAAGGCATAACGGTCATTTCATATATTTTGATTATTATACTTTTTCCGCATAAAACGTTTTATTAATATTTGCAGGGTAATTTTTGAGTAATTTTTAAATTACAAGGGAAAAGGGTAATTTTTGGGATTAAATCATTTAAATTGGTCAAATAATCTTTTTATGTGATATAATTGGCAGTTAATCTACAAAATAGCGTAACTATTCAAAATCCCCAATTTCCTATTTCAATTAACATACCCCCTCTCTTTCTTCTGTCATCAATCTGCTGGTAATTATATTCAATGGCGACTTTAAAATTCAAGGGAGACCATAACAAGGTGGCCTATCTGGATAAATCAAAAGGAAGTGAGGATTATCATCAAATCCTTGACTTTTAAACCGTTCTTCCCTCAGGTATGCTTTGACGCATTGCCCTGCCATTGTCTATGACTCGTTAGTCAGGCAATTCTGGACTACGACCTCTATAAGAAATGTTGAGGGTAGGCCCCAAGAGATTGTAGCAACCATTGATGGTAGTGAATGTGTGATTTCTGAATCATCTGTTCGGACTCATCTTCATTTGAATGATGGGGAGGGATTGTTTGATTTTACACAGACCCAGATTGTTGAGGGTATGGCAACCCTTGGTTATCCAACTGATGGCACATTTACCTTTTACAAGAACCGATTTTCTCCACAATGGAAATTTCTTGTTCACACCTACTTGATGCCTCGGTCCCAAGTCGGGAGGTTGGGATCAATTTTCAAGCTCTCTTGCCTCGGTATTATTTGCCTATCGATGGGAGGACCTACAACTTTTCTCGGTATATTTTTAGGGAGATGGTTGGGAACATAGCGGCTAATACTAAAACTAAATTTCTCATGTACCCTAGGTTTCTCCAAATGATATTAGTTATTCAGACCATTGATACAAAACCCATGGCCATAGTTAGGCTTACTTCCAAATTATTTGCCACCATGAAGACTAATTTTGATGGGATCCATAAGCCCCTGTTGCCAGCTATGTTGACTAATGGCAATAATGGTAATGGTCCAGTTGTTGCTGCTGGTGATAACATACCACTTCACACACCTGGCAATGATGGTCTTGATGAAGCTGCTGATGCTAGTCGTAATATACCACCACCCACACCAGAAATGATGGTCTTTGGTGTAGTGTTATTCTTTGGAGGTAATGTACCACATCCCACACCGGCATAGATGGTCTTGGTGAAGCAAATGCAAATACTAATAATATACCACCTTCTACGTTTGAGGCTGCCGATCCTACTTGAGACGATGGTCTTTGCTAATCCAACATCTCCTCCGGTCATACCACCACCCATGCTTACCGGCACCTCTACAAGGCAACCCACTCTTAGTCCAACTAGGCGACCTTTTGAAGATGATACATTTTAGGTCGTAATTATAATGCTTCTCCTTCAAGATCCAATGACGCCCACACTCACGGGTAAACATCTTGGTGGGCCGAGGATTTTGATACTCTCACGTCTATGTCCTCTTTACTTAAAAGGTGCATGCGAAGGTTGATACTTTGGAGTCAAAACTCGGGGACACCAGAAATAAACTTGGTACTACAGTTCTTAATTTGAATGCTAGAGTCAATAATTTGGAGGTACAACTTAAGAAGCGTAAGAGATATGCTGTGCTTTCTGACTCGGAGGATGAAAATGAAGCACCAAAGGATGATATTGACATGGATGCTCTCCACGAGTTGGCAAGTGTCTCCCTAGCAGATGCCAATACAAAGGATGCAGAGCCTGAACAAACAGAGGAGTTTAATTCTACTTTCCAGGAAGCTGAGCTTAATGATGATATTCTAGTTTCAGACACATCTTATATGTCCTATAGCAGACGCAGAACTTTGAGACATCTAAAGAGGTTACTGATAACGCTACACGCGTCGTTCGGGGTCAAAGGAACTTCCTTTTCGTCGAGCAAGTTTTTCAACACCCTAGGTAGTGAACCTAATCGTTGTAGTGTAGTATTAGGGTAAGCCACGGGTATTGATATCATTCTCTAGGGGAATAGTGTCGTTAGGCTGAAGTGTATGTCGATTTAAGTCTAAAGGTGAGGGATGATTATTTTTGTATTTTTTATATTTTATGAAATGGAATTGAAAAGTACGAATCTCGGGTATTGGATTTGGGGGGTTCGTATTTCTACCGATTACTCTACTATTATCTAATTATCTAAACTAAGGTGGTGGTAGTCTATGTCTAATTAATGTGTGCTCGTATGATAGTTTAAAGATGTGTTTACTTAGGTTTTACTACTCCTTAATTATCTCCTATTGATGGTTGAGTTGTCACGTCTTATTCTTAGTTGTGTTGTGTGTCTAAAGTTGTAGGGTATGCGTTTCTCCCTAACTCTTTGAACTTACCAAAGGGTCTCGTCTACAAAACCCACTAGGGATAATAAACTCTTACTATAAGGCACTCTTTGGATGGTCTAGCTTACAATTACTCAGGTAATTATATTATAAGGTTCACAAAGATGAATCAAGCATTAAGTACACAACGAATGACCTATCGCATTACTAGATCATTAATCAACTAAGATAAGAAACAACCAATCAATATTTAATAATTAAGTTTCATATTCCCTAAGCAAACACACAAATAAATTAGCCGGACATAGAGAACATGCAAGCATACACACAAATAATCAAAGACATAATTAAATTGATGAAGTAAATACTTATCTTGATGTAAGATAGGGTTTGGAACCCTAAAATAATAAACGTTCATGCATCGTCGTTTTCAAATTTGATGGTCTTAAAGAGCAAATGTGTGCGGTGAATATTAATCAAGTGATTAGCCATGTCTATTCCTCGAACATCTAATAAGTTTAAAAAATGTGTACGTAAAAAGAGGCTGTGATTAATAGTATATGTAAGATAATTTGACCCGTGAATTCACCGCACTTCAATGAAAATCAAGCATAAAAAAGTGGTGAAAAGAAATGAGATGATTGTTATTAAGTTATAATCCCAAATGAGTACGATGTGTCCTTGCTTATAAGCTTATAAAGGATAAAAATACATCGTTGGTCCTTAAACTTGTCCAAAAGTATCGCGGTCGGGGGCCTCAAAGTTGGGATTTAAGTCGCCGTGAGTCCAAAACTTGGATTTTGAGGCCGATTGAGTCCTTTGACCGTGTCTGTTGGTCAACACCATTATTTGCTGTTTTGTTTTGTTTTTAGTTAAAGGCATAACGGTCATTTCATATATTTTGATTATTATACTTTTTCCGCATAAAACGTTTTTATTAATATTTGCGGGGTAATTTTGAGTAATTTTTAAATTACAAGGAAAAGGGTAATTTTGGGATTAAATCATTTAAATTGGTCAAATAATCTTTTATGTGATATAATTGGCGTTAATCTACAAAATAGCGTAACTATTCAAAATCCCCAATTTCCTATTTCAATTAACATACCCCTCTTTTTCTTACATCATCAATCTGCTGGTAATTATATTCAATGGCGACTTTAAAATTCAAGGAGACCATAACAAGGTGGCCTATCTGGATAAATCAAAAGGAAGTGAGGATTATCATCAAATCCTTGACTTTTTAAACCGTTCTTCACTCGGTATGCTTTGACTCATTGCCTCGCCATTGTCTATGACTCGTTAGTCGTGCAATTACGGACTCGACCTCTATAAGAAATGTTGAGGTAGGCCCCAAGAAATTGTAGCAACCATTGATGGTAGTGAATGTGTGATTTCTAAATCATCGTTTGGACTCATCTTCATTTGAATGATGGGGAGGGATTGTTTGATTTTACACAAACCCATTGTTGAGGTATGGCAACCTTGGTTATCCAACCGATGGCACATTTATCTTTTACAAAAGATTTTCTCCACAATGGAAATTTCTTGTTCACACCCTACTTGATGCCTCGGTCCCAAGTCGGGAGGTTGGGATCAATTTTCAAGCTCTTGCCTCTAGTATTATTTGCCTATCCGATGGGAGGACCTACAACTTTTCTCGGTATATTTTAGGGAGATGGTTGGGAACATAGCGGCTAATACTAAAACTAAATTTCTCATGTACCTAGGTTTCTCCAAATGATATTAGTTATTCGGACCATTTATACAAAACCCATGGCCATAGTTAGGCTTACTTCCAAATTATTTGCCACCATGAAGACTAATTTTGATGGGATCCATAAGCCCTGTTGCCGCCTATGTTGACTAATGGCAATAATGGTAATGGTCCGATTGTTCTTCTTGGTGATAACATACCACTTCACACACCGCAATGATGGTCTTGATGAAGCTGTTGATCTTGGTAGTAATATACCACCACCCACACCGTGAAATGATGGTCTTTGGTGTATTGTTATTGTCGGAGGTAATGTACCACATCCCACACCGGCATAGATGGTCTTGGTGAAGCAAATGCAAATACTAATAATATACCACCTTCTACGTTTGAGACTGCTGATCCTACTTGACGATGGTGTCTTTGCTAATCCAACATCTCCTCCCAGTCATACCACCACCCATGCTTACCCAGGCACCTCTACAAGGCAACCCACTCTTAGTCCAACTAGGCAGCCTTTTGAAGATGATACATTTTCAGGTCGTAATTATAATGCTTCTCCTTCAAGATCCAATGACGCCCACACTCACCGGGTAAACATCTTTGGTGGAGCCGAGGATTTTGATACTCTCACGTCTATGTCCTCTTTACTTAAAGGTGCATGCAGAAGGTTGATACTTTGGAGTCAAAACTCAGGGACACCAGAAAAAAACTTGGTACTACAGTTCTTAATTTGAATGCTAGAGTCAATAATTTGGAGGTACAACTTAAGAAGCGTAAGAGATATGCTGTGCTTTCTAACTCGGAGGATGAAAATGAAGCACCAAAGGATGATATTGACATGGATGCTCTCCACGAGTTGGCAAGTGTCTCCTAGCGGATGCCAATACAAAGGATGCGAGCACGAACAAACAGAGGAGTTTAATTCTACTTTCCGTGAAGTCGAGCTTAATGATGATATTCTAGTTTCGCACACATCTTATATGTCCTATAGCGACGCAGAACTTTCGAGACATCTAAAGAGGTTTCGATAACGCTACACGCGTCGTTCGGGTCAAAGGAACTTCCTTTTCGTCGAGCAAGTTTTCAACACCCTAGGTAGTGAACCTAATAGTTGTAGTGTAGTATTAGGGTAAGCCACGGTATTGATATCGTTCTCTAGGGAATAGTGTCGTTAGGTGAAGTGTATGTCGATTTAAGTCTAAAGGTGAGGATGATTATTTTGTATTTTTATATTTTATGAAATGGAATTGAAAAGTACGAATCTCGGGTATTGGATTTGGGGGTTGGTATTTCACCGATTACTCTACTATTATCTAATTATCTAAACTAAGGTGGTGGTAGTCTATGTCTAATTAATGTGTGCTCGTATGATAGTTTAAAGATGTGTTTACTTAGGTTTTACTACTCCTTAATTATCTCCTATTGATGGTTGAGTTGTCACGTCTTATTCTTAGTTGCGTTGTGTGTCTAAAGTTGTATGGTATGCGTTTCTCCCTAACTCTTTGAACTTACCAAAGGGTCTCGTCTACAAAACCCACTAGGGATAATAAACTCTTACTATAAGGCACTCTTTGGATGGTCTAGCTTACAACTACTCAGGTAATTATATTATAAGGTTCACAAAGATGAATCAAGCATTAAGTACACAACGAATGACCTATCGCATTACTAGATCATTAATCAACTAAGATAAGAAACAACCAATCAATATTTAATAATTAAGTTTCATATTCCTAAGCAAACACACAAATAAATTAGCGGACATAGAGAACATGCAAGCATACACACAAATAATCAAAGACATAATTAAATTGATGAAGTAAATACTTATCTTGATGTAAGATAGGGTTTGGAACCCTAAAATCTGTACAAGACACCCTTGGTTCGGTTTTAGGTTTTACTCCAAAAGACTCTCTTAAAGCGAAAAATTCGGATTCAATATATAATATTACATATGCAACGGCGTCACCTTATGTTTTGTGGCCGTCGTGTCGCCATCATTAGGGTTTCGTCTTGGCCACATTAATCTTGCGACGGCGTCACCTATGTGTCACCTTATGTGCGTGGACGCCGTCCTCTTGACTTCGGCGTCGTCGGGTCGCATCTAGGCCGTCCCGAGTAGCAACGGCCTACTCTTTAAAAGCCCGACGTCGTCACTTGAAAATAGGGTTTTGGCACGTATCGTCACAAAATCCTCCGACGGCGTCGCAATTAACACCGACGCCGTCGCCTACATTTCAATGACTTTGAGTGTCTCGATTCGACTTTGGCCATTTCTTCAGATATTCGCGCCTTTTCGTCCAAATAAGTGCCATTCCAGCATTTTGCCTTCAAGAGACCTAAAAGTGAAAAGGAACGATATTAAGCAATAACGGATACAAAGTGATCAAATAAGGACTTAAACGACCCTCAAATGGTACCTTTAAAACCTTATCAAATATCCCTACACTTGTTATTTGCTTGTCCTCAAGCAAATGTGCTTTTAGCCAATTAATTTATAAGTTAGAGGTCATGAAGCATTGATTTAAAACGGTCCACAACACATATAAGCCCATAAAAGTCATAACAAGCACGGAAATTACATACTAGCACCTCACATGGGATGTTTGGATACTCACATCTCTCTCGGGTGTATATGGAATATAACAAATTGGAAATACTTATCTTGATGTAAGATAGGGTTTGGAACCCTAAAATAATAAACGTTCATGCATCGTCGTTTTCAAATTTGATGGTCTTAAAGAGCAAATGTGTGCGGTGAATATTAATCAAGTGATTAGCCATGTCTATTCCTCGAACATCTAATAAGTTTAAAAAATGTGTACGTAAAAAGAGGCTGTGATTAATAGTATATGTAAGATAATTTGACCGTGAATTCACCGCACTTCAATGAAAATCAAGCATAAAAAGTGGTGAAAAGAAATGAGATGATTGTTATTAAGTTATAATCCCAAATGAGTACGATGTGTCCCTTGCTTATAAGCTTAAAAGGATAAAATACATCGTTGGTCCTTAAACTTGTCCAAAAGTATCGCAGGTCAGGGGCCTCAAAGTTGGGATTTAAGTCGCCGTGAGTCCAAAACTTGGATTTTTGAGGCCGATTGAGTCCTTTTGACCGTAATCTGTTGGTCAACACCATTATTTGCTGTTTTGTTTTGTTTTTAGTTAAAGGCATAACGGTCATTTCATATATTTTGATTATTATACTTTTTTCCGCATAAAACGTTTTTATTAATATTTGCAGGGTAATTTTTGAGTAATTTTTAAATTACAAGGGAAAAGGGTAATTTTTGGGATTAAATCATTTAAATTGGTCAAATAATCTTTTTATGTGATATAATTGGCAGTTAATCTACAAAATAGCGTAACTATTCAAAATCCCCAATTTCCTATTTCAATTAACATACCCCCTCTCTTTCTTCTGTCATCAATCTGCTGGTAATTATATTCAATGGCGACTTTAAAATTCAAGGGAGACCATAACAAGGTGGCCTATCTGGATAAATCAAAAGGAAGTGAGGATTATCATCAAATCCTTGACTTTTTAAACCGTTCTTCACTCAGGTATGCTTTGACTCATTGCCCTGCCATTGTCTATGACTCGTTAGTCAGGCAATTCTGGACTACGGCCTCTATAAGAAATGTTGAGGGTAGGCCCCAAGAAATTGTAGCAACCATTGATGGTAGTGAATGTGTGATTTCTAAATCATCTGTTCGGACTCATCTTCATTTGAATGATGGGGAGGGATTGTTTGATTTTACACAAACCCAGATTGTTGAGGGTATGGCAACCCTTGGTTATCCAACTGATGGCACATTTATCTTTTACAAGAACAGATTTTCTCCACAATGGAAATTTCTTGTTCACACCCTACTTCAGTGCCTCAGTCCCAAGTCAGGAGGTTGGGATCAATTTTCAAGCTCTCTTGCCTCTGGTATTATTTGCCTATCTGATGGGAGGACCTACAACTTTTCTCGGTATATTTTTAGGGAGATGGTTGGGAACATAGCGGCTAATACTAAAACTAAATTTCTCATGTACCCTAGGTTTCTCCAAATGATATTAGTTATTCAGACCATTGATACAAAACCCATGGCCATAGTTAGGCTTACTTCCAAATTATTTGCCACCATGAAGACTAATTTTGATGGGATCCATAAGCCCTGTTGCCGACTATGTTGACTAATGGCAATAATGGTAATGGTCCGATTGTTCTTCTTGGTGATAACATACCACTTCACACACCGCAATGATGGTCTTGATGAAACTGCTGATGCCGGTAGTAATATACCACCACCCACACCAGAAATGATGGTTTGGTGTAGTATTATTCTTGGAGGTAATGTACCACATCCCACACCGCATAGATGGTCTTGGTGAAGCAAATGCAAATACTAATAATATACCACCTTCTACGTTTGAGACTGCTGATCCTACTTCAGACGATGGTGCTGCTGCTAATCCAACATCTCCTCCCAGTCATACCACCACCCATGCTTACCCAGGCACCTCTACAAGGCAACCCACTCTTAGTCCAACTAGGCAGCCTTTTGAAGATGATACATTTTTAGGTCGTAATTATAATGCTTCTCCTTCAAGATCCAATGACGCTCCACACTCACCGGGTAAACATACCTTGGTGGGCGAGGATTTTGATACTCTTACGTCTATGTCCTCTTTACTTAAAGGTGCATGCGGAAGGTTGATACTTTGGAGTCAAAACTCGTGGACACCGAAAAAAACTTGGTACTACAGTTCTTAATTTGAATGCTAGAGTCAATAATTTGGAGGTACAACTTAAGAAGCGTAAGAGATATCTTGTGCTTTCGACTCGGAGGATGAAAATGAAGCACCAAAGGATGATATTGACATGGATGCTCTCCACGAGTTGGCAAGTGTCTCCTAGCGAGATGCCAATACAAAGGATGCGAGCACGAACAAACAGAGGAGTTTAATTCTACTTTCCGAAGTCGAGCTTAATGATGATATTCTAGTTTCGCACACATCTTATATGTCCTATAGCGCCTTGAACTTTGAGACATCTAAAGAGGTTATCGATAACGCTACACGCGTCGTTCGGGTCAAAGGAACTTCCTTTTCGTCGAGCAAGTTTTCAACACCCTAGGTAGTGAACCTAATCGTTGTAGTGTAGTATTAGGGTAAGCCACGGGTATTGATATCGTTCTCTAGGGAATAGTGTCGTTAGGCTGAAGTGTATGTCGATTTAAGTCTAAGGTGAGGATGATTATTTTGTATTTTTATATTTTATGAAATGGAATTGTAAAGTCTGAATCTCGGTATTGGATTTGGGGGTTGGTATTTCACCGATTACTCTACTATTATCTAATTATCTAAACTAAGGTGGTGGTAGTCTATGTCTAATTAATGTGTGCTCGTATGATAGTTTAAAGATGTGTTTACTTAGGTTTTACTACTCCTTAATTATCTCCTATTGATGGTTGAGTTGTCACGTCTTATTCTTAGTTGCGTTGTGTGTCTAAAGTTGTAGGGTATGCGTTTCTCCCTAACTCTTTGAACTTACCAAAGGGTCTCGTCTACAAAACCCACTAGGGATAATAAACTCTTAATATAAGGCACTCTTTGGATGGTCTAGCTTACAACTACTCAGGTAATTATATTATAAGGTTCACAAAGATGAATCAAGCATTAAGTACACAACGAATGACCTATCGCATTACTAGCTCATTAATCAACTAAGATAAGAAACAACCAATCAATATTTAATAATTAAGTTTCATATTCCCTAAGCAAACACACAAATAAATTAGCCGGACATAGAGAACATGCAAGCATACACACAAATAATCAAAGAAATAATTAAATTGATGAAGTAAATACTTATCTTGATGTAAGATAGGGTTTGGAACCCTAAAATACTGTACAAGACACCCTTGGTTGGTTTTAGGTTTTTACTCCAAAAGACTCTCTTAAAAGCGAAAAATTCGGATTCAATATATAATATTACATATGCGACGGCGTCACCTTATGTTTTGTGACGCCGTCGTCGCCGCGTCATTAGGGTTTCGTCTTGGCCACATTAATCTTGCGACGACGTCACCTTATGTGTCACCTTATGTCCGTGGACGCCGTCCTCTTGACTTCGGACGTCGTCGGGTCACATCTAGGCCGTCCGAGTAGCAACGGCCTACTCTTTTAAAGCCCGGCGTCGTCACTTGAAAATAGGGTTTTGGCTTCGTATCGTCACAAAAATCCTCCGACGGCGTCATAATTAACACCGACGCCGCCGCCACATTTCAATGACTTTGAGTGTCTCGATTCGACTTTGGCCATTTTCTTCAGTATATTCGCCTTTTCGTCCAAATAAGTGCCATTCCAGCATTTTGCCTTCAAGAGACCTAAAAGTGAAAAGGAACGATATTAAGCAATAACGGATACAAAAGTGATCAAATAAGGACTTAAACGACCCTCAAAATGGTACCTTTTAAAACCTTATCAAATATCCCTACACTTGATATTTGCTTGTCCTCAAGCAAATGTGCTTTTAGCCAATTAATTTATAAGTTAGAGGTCATGAAGCATTGATTTAAAACGGTCCACAACACATATAAGCCCATAAAATTCATAACAAGCACGGAAATTACATACTAGCACCTCACATGGGATGTTTGGATACTCACATCTCTCTCGGTGTATATGGAATATAACAAATTGGAAATGGAAGATAAACACTCATTAACCGGTCCTAGTACATAGATTACCATAGGCTTGAGAATAGATCAAACCTCCATCGCTTTGGCGTAAGCACCTAGGAAAAACTATCAAAGAGGTCTTTTAAAGGGTTGTAATGTTAGGCTTACGGTAGAAACAAGGGTTTGGTGGGATAGGCTATTTAGTGGTGGTAAATCAAAAATCTCTATGTTAAATGCATACGAAGAATGGCGTTGCTAAGCCAAGACTCGACACTTTAAAACTCTATGTAACGGAAATAAACAAACATAAATTTAAAGGATAGATGTAGGATGGTAGCCCGTATATTTTATTTTTATTTTTTTTTAACACTCTATTTTTTTTCTTTTTCTCTTTTTCTATTTTTTTTTTCGATTTTTTTTTTTTTTTTCATACACTTTTACTCTACCATCCTCTACGGTAACATCAAAATGATAGGGATTTATAGGCACATCCCTACACTTGAGTTTTTATTACTCTAACACTAATTTGACCCGAATTGAAAAGATCAAAACACTTGGGGTACATTATTACGCAAACAAAGGGAATTTGAATTTAACGTTCCTTCCGTCATTTCATAAACTTTAACTTTTCCCATGAATCCCAATTGTCCCAAAGCGTGTACAAAGGATATGACTCGACTTAGCAACTTATGCAAGCAATTAGATAATTGAACTAAGGGTTTAGGGTGATAAAATAATACACTAAAAGTGAGTGCATACAAGGTAGGCTAAGGCGATTTGGGTGTATATTTGGAGGTGGGGTGTAAACAATGCTCTTCATTGATATTCCGGAAAACCGAAACATCACGAGAACAAGGAAAAGGATAGGCTCGAGGGGTTAACTAGGGGTATCGTGTACTAAAGATGAGTACAACGCAAAGGGTGTGGGGAATTACTCAACCGATGTGGAAGAAGTAATTATATTACGGGTATCAAACAAGGGTTATCCTAATGCCTCTTATCATTTAGTTATTCCTAACTACACAAGTGTAGTCTCACTTGCGATCTCGGAATGCATCACAAAACAAGATCTAGAATCTAATATACTACCGGTTCACACTCTAAGCATTAAAGATGAATGCTTTTAATTCCTACTAATCTAAGGGCGATCCTCACATTTTGGGTGGAATTTAGGTGGTAAAGGGTTTTTGTGCTAGTCATGCAACTTCCTATCCGTGAGACGCTTTTGTTAAGACTAATGCCCACTCCTATATGTCATGAAAATTTTTAAATTTGGTGCCAAAATTACCCTAACCGACATTTTCTCATGGTTTATTACACAAATACAATAGGACAAAGCAAATATTCAAGGATAAGCATAGTTTCAAAGTTCCGTTTATTTTCCTCCTACACTTAAACCGAACATTGTCCTCAATGTTCCCGAAAAGTATCAAAGTTATGATAATGGAAGGTAATTAAAACGAAAGAAACTAGTACTCCCCTGATTAGCTCGGTAGGATCCGTGTGTGAAGTAGTGGTTAAATCCTTCTTCAAGAAGAACGTTAGCGTTAAAAGCTTCTTCTCATCTTATGTATCTTCTTCTTGGTAAATTAAACCTGCACACTTGAAGAAAACAAATAACCCAACGCATCAAACTGAACAAACAAAAATATCAACAAGATGTAATTCCAGACTTAAATAGGATATAATGCTTGTGGAATGGATGTTTGCAGATTTTCTAGAAAATTAAGACACGAAAATTCCAAAATTTATAAGTAGCACGTAAAACGAGAAAAAGTAGTAGCGGTTTCTACTCCTCCGACGCCGTCAGTTGTGATCTGACGCACGTCGAGTTGTGATCTGACGACACAAAGTTATCCCGACAAAGCGGTCTGCGATTTTACGAAAAAATTACGGAAAATTTATATCTTTAGAATCGGAAAATTCACGCAAAACATCCATTATGACTCGATACAAGCATTTGACTCTAACAAACACATATATATCTTTTAAATAATTGTAATTCTCATGTTCACGTTTCTTTTGAAAACGTGTGTAATCCTCCTACACTTATCCCTTATGTAAAATACCTTTATATGTAATTAAGGCGAGGTTAAAGACAAAATAAAGCATTTTACAAATTCAAACATGAGAATAAACAATTAATAAAAGATATCGACACACAAATGAAAATGAAAAACAAATACACATGGGTTGCCTCCCAAGAAGCGCTTGTTTTGTTCGAGTCACGAGCGACTCTACCCTTATTTAACGAGATAAAGGGAAGTTTTCCTACACTTAAGTTTAAGTGCGGGTGATAGTAGCAATACACACCCTTAGGGTGGAAATTTGCTACGTGAGGAGAGGGTGATGGGTGATTTATATGCTCAAAGGAGTGTGCTCCATTCATTATAACCTTACCTAAGTCTATTGGTGTAGCGGGTGAATCAAATCTCCCTCCTAAAAATGGATCATCTTCTATCAACTTCAAAAGATTCTTAGTTAAGGATCAATCTTGACCTAATAAACCCGGTTTAAACCCATAGTGTTTCTTGTTATCAATCATGAATGGGTGATATAAGTGTGTAAGGTCATGGGTTACTACTATATTAGCTTCCACTCTACATGGCCTAGAATCTACCACCTTTATCAAGCAACTACCCGGACTATCTATTTTGATGGGTGGATTGGGGCCTAATTCAATTCCAAGATTCACATCTAAAGACGGAACATTGGGTAAGGTTTTTGGTTGAGGCTCAGTTCATCAAAATTAGGAACTTCCTAGGACTAAAAGAGAGGTCATGACAACAAGCATCTAAACCTACATTCTCTAGTGGCGTTTGGTCCAAGGTTCTCTATCAATTGGGGCTCCTATAGTCTCTTCTACTTCTTAGGGTAAGTTATAGGTGATGTGTGTTCCTCAGTGATGGTAGGGCTTGTGGGCTTGGAGTTTCCACCTTTTCTCCATTATATCTAGATATCCTAAATGTTTGAAATCTATCCCACACATGCAACTAGGTATTTTAGCTTCAACCATCTCACAATCTTGTTTGGGTTTAGGTTTCATGTTCTTAAAAACTAGGTCTTTTTATCATGATTCCTAAGGTTAGATAAATCCTTCTTATCCATTTCCTCAAGTTGTAACAAGCGAAGGTTTATGCATAGGAGGTTTTTCCGAAAAATTCTAAAGATGGTGTCACTAAAAGGAGTTGATCTTGACAACGATCGTTGAATAGAAGCCACATAAACACAAAATATATCAAATCCATCCAATCTTACACCCTTCTTCTTTGGATATCTCTAAGTTCACTCACAAATTCATTAGAACAATAAAACCAAACCAACTTGCGAAATTCAATTGTTCCTCATTTGTTAATGATTCAAATGCTACTTCACTTGCCATAGTGACAAATGAAAATGGTTTCTGAACACAAACACAAAGAAGGGGATAGACTACAAGGAAGCTAATAAAAAGAAAAATCTCACTTGATAGGAATCTTGTGAGTAGACCTAAACGAGATAAAATCAAGCCTAAAAATAACTATTCCCGGCAGGCGCCAAAAACTTGATAACGCTACACGCGCGTTCGGGGTCAAAGGAACTTCCTTTTCATCGAGCAAGTTTTTCAACACTCTAGGCGATGAACCTAATCGTTGTGGTGTAGTATTAGGGTAAGCCACGGTATTGATATCGTTCTCTAGGGAATAGTGTCGTTAGGTGAAGTGTATGTCGATTTAAGTCTAAAGGTGAGGATGATTATTTTGTATTTTTATATTTTATGAAATGGAATTGTAAAGTACGAATCTCGGGTATTGGATTTGGGGGGTTGGTATTTCTACCGATTACTCTACTATTATCTAATTATCTAAACTAAGGTGGTGGTAGTCTATGTCTAATTAATGTGTGCTCGTATGATAGTTTAAAGATGTGTTTACTTAGGTTTTACTACTCCTTAATTATCTCCTATTGATGGTTGAGTTGTCACGTCTTATTCTTAGTTGCGTTGTGTGTCTAAAGTTGTAGGGTATGCGTTTCTCCCTAACTCTTTGAACTTACCAAAGGGTCTCGTCTACAAAACCCATTAGGATAATAAACTCTTACTCTAAGGCACTCTTTGGATGGTTTAGCTTACAACTACTCAGGTAATTATATTCTATGGTTCACAAAGATGAATCAAGCATTAAGTACATAACGAATGACCTATCGCATTACTAGATCATTAATCAACTAAGATAAGAAACAACCAATCAATATTTAATAATTAATTTTCATATTCCCTAAGCAAACACACAAATAAATTAGCCGGACATGGAGAACATGCAAGCATACACACAAATAATCAAAGACATAATTAAATTGATGAAGTAAATACTTATCTTGATTTAAGATAGGGTTTGGAACCCTAAAATCTGTACAAGACACCCTTGGTTCGGTTTTAGGTTTTACTCCAAAAGACTCTCTTAAAGCGAAAAATTCGGATTCTATATATAATATTACATATGCGACGGCGTCACCTTATGTTTTGTGACGCCGTCGTGTCGCCGTCATTAGGGTTTCGTCTTGGCCACGTTAATCTTGCGACGGCGTCACCTTATGTCTGTGACGCCGTCCTCTTGACTTCGGCGTCGTCGGGTCGCATCTAGGCCGTGCGAGTAGCAACGGCCTACTCTTTTAAAGCCCGACGTCGTCACTTGAAAATAGGGTTTTGGCTTCGTATCGTCAAAAATCCTCCGACGGTGTCGCAATTAACACCGACACCGTCGCCTTATGTTTTCAGACTTTGAGTGTCTCGATTCGACTTTGGCCATTTTCTTAGTATATTCGCCTTTTCGTCCAAATAAGTGCCATTCCAAACATTTTGCCTTCAAGAGACCTAAAAGTGAAAAGGAACGATATTAAGCAATAACGGATACAAAAGTGATCAAATAAGGACTTAAACGACCCCTCAAAATGGTACCTTTTAAAACCTTATCAGTTACCATATGTCTCAGCTTTTGAGAGGTTCAGTTCTCAAGTTTTTGTTGCTCAGACCTCCGTTGCTGCTGCTAGTTGTGTTGCTTCCGCTGGTGTTGCTTCCGGTAGTACTTCTGCTGGTGTTGCTTCTGCTGGTCTTTGTTCGGTTGGTACAGGTATACCTTCTCTGAAAAAAAATACGGATGGGGTATCCTTTTCTCTATTAAAAGTTGTAAATGTTCTCATAATTTAATGAAAACAGGTGAAGATGCTGAAAATAATGATGATCATTTCGGAGGAGAGAACGAAAATGATGAGTTTGTTGAAGATGCTGTAAATAACAATGCTGCTGAAACAGATATAGGTAAAGATGCTGATACTTCAAATAAATAAATAATTAAGTAGAAACCTCGTATATTTTTATCAGGTCCATTGAACTCTGTAAGTTTAACAAACGAGTAGATCACTTGACTCACTTTGACTTATATAATTATGATATTATTGATTCTGTGAAAATTTGTTATTTTACATGTACAAAAATTAGGGATGGGACATCCTTTTTTGAAAAAAATCTATACTTGCACATGTGAAAAAAATCTATACTTGCACATGTGAAAATTTAAATGATTTGATATCTTAAATCATTAACTAAGTATATTTTCATTTCGTCCATTAGTATTGCCACCATATATTGTGACTAATTCAAATATACCTACTATTCCTGCTGCAGACACAAATAATTTTTCTGGCCTCATTAACAAAGATAAAGCACCTATGCTGGATAATAACACTTCTTCTGATCAAGAAAATTTGTTCAAAAATTTAGAAAAAGAAAAACTTCGAGAGGATGATCTGAGTTCCTTTGGTGATACTACTACTAATGACACTTGCTCCTTCCGCCAATAATTTCGCTTTGTTGATTATCTTTGGTCTTTCTTAATTTGGAGTTGAAGTTCCTGCTGCAGACACAAGTGATTCTCCAGGCCTCATTAACAAAGGGAAAGCATCTACGCTGGATTATGAGACTTCCTCTGATAAAGACATTTTCTTTAAAAAAATTGAAAATGAAAAACTTGGAGAGGGTGATAAAGTTCCTTCGGTTGATACTAGTACTGAGAAAAATGAAGAATTTGCAAGAAAATTTCAAGCTGAGGAACATGCAAAATTAGCAAGGAGGATATCAGCTGAGAATGAGGCACAAAAGGATGGGTCTAGTAAACATACTGTAGATGCTACCTTTTCTTCTTAGAAGTTTGTTACTATTCCTTCACAAGAAGCACCATCTGCTTGTTCTGGTGACAAACCCTCCATTCCTGATGTTCCTTCTGTGGAGACAGCTAAAGTTCCGATACCTTTTGTTTGTACTCCAGATATTTATTCACGTACATCTTCCAGGAAGCGAAGGAAGTCTGTGGCTAAGAAGCGTACTCCTAAGCCAATTGAGGACTTGGATGATCAGGTTTTTCTTAAATTTGATTCTGAGAGTGAACCTGATGACGATCCCCCTCTTTTTAGGAATAATATTGCTGCATGGAAAATCGTGTTTACACCTCTGGGAAAAATCAATATAATAATAAGGGCTGATGGTGTCACCAAGTACTTTACCTTTCTTAAGGAAATTTTTCATATGGTGAATAGGTTAGACTTGAACTTTCTGTATCGAATGGTGGATAATCATTATTCAACTTGCACTGCTACAGGGGTTGGTCTCAAGCTTTGGAATGATTTAAAAGTATTGATGGACTCCCTTGAAGGTGGAGTTGCTTACTCATTTTGGTCCAACCAACAGTTTTGGCTAGTGAGGAGTTGGAGGTTATATGCCTTCTCCAATGTTCACATATTGGAGACTATGACTGGAGAAGTGCTATATATGTTTGTGGATGTGCCATATCCGTTGACGGTCAAGCTTATGGAAAGGATGCTTAAGCACAAGTTGGAGATTGGAAAAATGGTTGTTGGTAATGACTTAACTACTGCTGAGCAATTGGTTAGGTTCATTAAAAATCAGTATCAATCCACAAGCTTTGGAAAGCAGAGATTTATCAAGAAACTTGAAATTAACCTTGTAAAATTAAAGTTTAGGCGAGGCTTGTTATGGTCTCCCTTAAATTTTAAAGAAATACCCTGCTGCAACTAGGGGTAGACTTGCACTATAACAATCTGGTGCCAAGGACCACCTTAAAGACGGAGACCATTTCGGCTCTGTAATGGAAAGCATATAGTACCAGTTAGTATTAGTAAATCAACTATGAGATCAGCAAATAGTTTTGAAGCTATGAATGCTAGAAAGACACGACTGTAATTACTCTAACAATTTGCTAATGCTTATGGTTGATGTTTTGTTAAGGCATATGGTTGATATTTTTGAAGCTATGAATGCTAGAAAGACTCGATTGTAATTTATTTACTAATGCTTATGGTTGATATTTTTTTAAGGCATATGGTTGATATTTTTGAAGCTATGAATGTAAAGAGTCGACTGTAATTACTAACTATTTGTTAAGGCATATTATTAATGTTTTGTTATATTAATGCAACTTTATTATATTAGACCCGGCCCAACTGGCTCAAGACATCAACCGAGATTGGTTAACCAGTTAATTTTCTCTAATTTTTTTACTTAAACAAGGTGTTAGTCGATAATATGTTAGGCCCATTGATTGTGTATTACGGGATTAAATCATTCTATCGTATTAAACTAGACGAGTACTAGTATATAGCAACAAAATTTTTAGCGATAAATAGTTATAGTGATATTTTGGTTAATCAAAACCTTTAACCAAAATATAATTATAACTATATGCGACTATAAAATCTCGTTGCTATGCACGGGTTCTCGTCTTATTATATAAAAGGAAAACCAAATAGTGAAAAGTTGAAACTAAAAGAAGAAATGTTGAAAAAATATATTTCAAAAGAAAACTATTAATACACATCGAAAATTGGGTTGACCCCGGACGCTTCATGTTAGGAATTAGAAATTCCCGGTATTAAAGAGTCGGTCACCTCAAGTATATGTAATCGTTAGAAAGCTCGTAGTCGTAGTAATTCTTAAGTTAAGTAGTATTTAGTTAAGTAACACCATGGAGGACGGACGGGTCTTTACCAGCTGTATGCACGATCCATGACCCGATGTGTGGCGATTTATGTAAGACTATAAATACTCTCTACCTCCCAAGGTAGAGTTGGAGCTCATAATAATATCTTTCACTTTCTCTCACTAAGTTCCCTAAACCTCTAACTTTCTCTCTAGAATTCCATCTATATGCTACTTTGTGTTATGGTTTGATGTGTATGTCAAAAGTTATATCCTACAATTGGTATCAAGAGCCATGGTTAGATCATATCTTGCACATCTTTGGATTTATAGTGGTTTTAGGTGGTTTTGAGTTTGAAAAAGTTTAGTGGTTTTGCATCATTTGGTTGATTTCTTGTGTTAAAGTTTGAATTTTGTTAGTACTTTTATGTTTAGAATCATCACAAGTGTTTAGGTTTTCATTTGGTAGCTTGAATCATCTTGGTTGGGTTGTTTTGGATTGAAAAGTGATGTTTATATGGTTTTTCATGCTAGCGACTTAGTTCACGGATAATTTTCTTCGTAGCGACTTGCTTCACTATTTTATAGCGAGTTACGTTTCGGACCTAGCGAGTTACATCTAGCGATTCTGAGACAAGTAGTGGACTCTCCACTACGGGTAGCGACAGTGGTAGCGACTTGGTGCAGAAGCGAGTTGCTCTTTAGCGACTTGCATCGCTAGCGACTTGAGTAGCTTAATTCTTGTCAGAAATTTTGCTAGCGACTTGAGTGTTAGCGAGTTACTACTTAGCGACTTGGTTTTGTCTAGCGACTTGGGACTCTAGCGACTTAGTTGTCTAGCGAATTAAGAGTTAGCGACTTAGTGCATTATACTCTAGCGACTTAGTGCATTATCTTCTAGCGACTTAGTGCATAATCTTCAGCGACTTGAGTGATTGTTTACGGTTTTCTCTTGATTTAGTAAAATCCGTGAAAGAATCTATTTCGGTTTAATCATAGAGTTATAAAATCCGTATAATCTGTTAACATGTCTACCAACGTTCCTCATCATCTCCATTGTTGCGAGGATGTACAAGCGGTGGCTCGGATACTAAATCCACCCATGCTTGACAGGCCGACTACGATTCTTGGGTTCAACGAATCGATTGTATTGCCTTGGAAAGGAAAATGGTGTCAACATTCTCAAATCCATTGATGAAGGACCATATCGGGTTGAGACGACGAGAGACATACATGATACTAATGAAGATGGTACTCTGTTTACGGAATGGGCGGACCTAAGATGTATGATGAGCTTGATGATAAGGAGAAAAGAGATTCGATGCGAGATATCGGGGCTTCAAACATTGTTCTTCAAGGTCTTCCTAAAGACATCTACAAGTCGATCAATCATAACACCGATGCAAAGGCGGTTTGGGATAATGTTAAGATGCTTCTCTCGGGTTCGAATTAACTATGGAAGACAGAGAATCCCAACTCTATGACGAATTTGAGCACTTCAAGATGAAACCAGATGAGAATGTCTATGAGTACTATGTGAGATTTCATAAGTTAGTGAATGACATGAGGAACATCGAATGACTATGCCTAACATTCATTTGAACTCAAAATTTGTGAACAACATGAATCCCGAATGGCACAAGTTTGTCACCATTGTGAAGCTCACTAAAGGATTGAAGAATACAAACTATGAGCAACTCTATGCTTTCCTCCTTCGAGAATGAGAGACATGCTATGTTTGAAAATTGATTCTCAATCGGTTCAAAACCAACCGAGGAGAGACAAGCTCGGCTAATGACTCAACGACTTTCTACTCAAACATCGAATCACAACCAAAGCATCACAAGTCATACCCTTGGGTAATGGTAATCACAAACTCATTCACGATCCTATGTTCAAACAAGGCGATCTTGATGCTCGCGTGGTAACTTCATTAATCAACTAGCTCTTCTCATTAGTCAAAACATGAATTCTCTCCCACAAACCAACAACAACCTCGAGCGCATCTAACCCACACAATCAAGCCACCGTTAAAGATGGAAGGATGGTGGTGCAACCGATTCGGGAAAGGCAGTATGATCAAGGAAGAGGTGGAGTGGGAGAGGTTATGTTGGCAACGAATCGAGGAAGAAATGGAAACCAAGGTCAAGCTAAGCCAATCAAATGTTACAACCGTGGTGGTGAAGGACACATTGCAAGGCGCACATCTCCAAAGCGTCCCAGAATCTTCGATTACTTGAGAGATAAGATCTTTCTTGGCACAAGCTCGGGACAATGGTGTTGCTTTGGATGAAGAGGAATTTTGTTTCTTCTTTGAGGGCAATGCCAAGACCTATGATGCGAGATGTGGATGAGCGGCCTATTCGGGAGATAGGTCACAATCATCATAATGCCTTTCAAGTCACCGATCGTGATGCATACGACTCGATGTAGATGATGGACCCTCGCACACACAATTTTCATGGCTAGCATTTCTCCAATGGTTTCTCCCAAGGTCTCTTCTTCACCACAAGTCGGCCTATCCAAGGACAAACTCATCTCGGAGGTATTAAAACTATACGATGATCTTGATGTGCAGCGGATGCATGACAAAGTACAATCAATTGAAACTATTGAATCAAATGTTGAAAATATGGGTAATGACAATATTGTCCCATACAATCAATACGTGAAACAAAGTGAAAGTGAAGTTGTACCAAGTGATGCATCTCCTGCGGTCAACAATGAATATATCTTTGATGAATACACCGCATGTGCTCCCGATGATTCCATAATTTACGAACTAAATGCCTATAAGGGCGTGTTGCTATCTATGAACAACGTGCAAAATTTGAGTTGACCACTCGTGAGCGGGAAATGGATGACCAAGTGAGTACGATAATTAGAAAAAGTAAGTTTAGAGAAGAAGTATTGAAACAAGAATTACATTCCTTGCAAGAAAAACTTTCTAAAACATTAAGCAAAACAAGAACTTCAAGAAAATGTGAAAATGCTTAAGCAAGAATTTAATGCAAAGGAATCAAAACTCTTGAGAGATTTTCCAATCGAAAACTTTGAAAAACAAACTTGAAAACAAGTTGTACATACAAGGAAACACCATTCGATGCTCACATGGTCACTAAACATCGAGTCTTAAGCGATAAGCATAGCATTCCCTTGTTGAGGAACCAAATCCAGAGGTAATTAAAAGGCTAGAAATGCTCATAAGGTGCTTTATGATGGTAATGAAATCCTTAAGCCTAAGCGAAACCTAGTTGCGTTGAGTGCAATTGAGGAAGATAAGAAATCAAATGAAATCACTAGGAAAAGATGAATAAGAAACAAAATGATCCCAAATGCAAAGAGAAAACATAATTATCACTCCTCATGATTACAAGAAGGAAAACTGGATTTCCTTGAACAAGTTTAAGCCTCGAGACTTTGTTGACTCCGAACAAGTCTTCGGAAAAAGATTTAGATAAGCGAAGCGGAAAATATTGTTGAAACAAACCCTCCCTTAGGAAAATGCCTAGAGCGTTGTGTATCCTCCTAATACACCAATGCATCTTGTACCTAGAACAATTGCCACTAAAAGCAAGACATTAATTAGCCAATCGTTATATTTCAACTATTTGTTGATTTTGAGAAAACTTGCAAGAAAAGGATCACACCCACGGTATAAGCGAAGGAGAAAGGGTTTTGAACAAATGAAAGAATGTTATTTAAGCGAGGTCATGCCCTTCTTTAAACTTCTAAAAGACCACTTTGAGAGTCTTAAAAGGGATAAGCGATATTAAGGGAATGGAAAAGGAATTTGATGAAATGGTTGTTGAAGTTAGTGACTATGAGCGTGCCTTTGAAATATAATGAGATTGAGAGAAAGAACACGCATACATTAAATGAGAATCTTATTCTTGAATGTGTTGCTCAAGATGTCTTTTTCAACGCTTCAAATTGCTCTATTAATGCTTCCAAATTTCATGAACTATCTGTGGTACGAAAGTCTCCATGATCGTGTCATTGAGCTTGAAAAAACTAATTCTAAACTAAATGAGAAAATTGAACTGGATGATCACGACAATTTGGTTAAACATTTTCTAAACTAGAAGTTGAGTATTTTAATCTACAACTAAAATATCAACATCTCAAAGAAAATGTCAAAACTTCAAATATCAAGACATCTTGGATGCTCGAGTTTGATGCGAGTTTTCAAATTAACAAGCGAGATGAGCAGATTCAAGCTCGATGTAACACGATCGAAAGTTGAAGGCCCAAATCTCTCAATTAAAGGGTCAAGCGAACAATATGACAGCTCCCAAATGCCTCCTCCTTTAGATTCTCGAAGTCTCAAACGTTTCATCTTCAAAACCTAGTAAATGCTTTACAAAAGGAAAGCGAAAGTTTTCTAGAAGAAAATGAAAAGGTTAAACGTCATTTCAATGAGTTGTTTGAATCAATTAAAGTCACTCGTAACAAAACAACGAACAAATAGCTTCATTGCAAAGGAAATTGAGAATCGAAGAGTCGGAAAAAGGGAAAATGCCAATGATCAATGAGGAAAATGTTGTATCAAAGGTTCACTCGGTAATAAATATGCTTTATCTGTGACATATGTCCCCCCTCATCTAAGGAACAACAAACTTGCCATTCAAACATACTTCTCATCCCTTAAGGATTGCCTAGAATGTCTGCGTGAGATTGTTGAAGAGGATAAGTTAGAGAAACCTCATGATGATGCAATTGGACATGCATGCTTATATGCCAAACGATCTCAAGAAATCTTAGAATGCTTGATCACAATATGCCCAAAGTCATTAGGTGAGAGAGTTAATCCTTTGATTCCATGCTCGATGCCTAATGCCAAGTATGATAGGCACTCGATTCTCAATGTTTTGAATGTGAACCGTAGTGTGCCTTTAAGGGGTTCAGATTCTAGATTTGTCAATGCTAAGAAAGAGAACTCAAGTGTGCCTTCTAGGAGTACAAATCTCAGTACCTCTAGTGTTAAGAATGTGAAACTTAGTGCACTGCATGTAGTTCGGATCAAGACATCTAAGCGGTGGTGCAAAGAGTAGTAAAACAAACTAATGTTCCCATTCCTCTACAGAGTAATCGGTGACATTAAAGGGAGCGGTCAAAGTCTCAAGACAATACAAGGAATGATAGGACCTCGCAAGCTAAGAATGTGCCTTTGGAAAAGTAGAAGAACAATCTAGGAACTTTAAGTTTGAATCGAATAAAGCGAATCGTGTTGATTCTAGTGTTAGCCATAGGCGTCTTGTAATTAATTCAATTCGATACTATTTGCAAACCTTGTACCGATGTCCGCTTGAATTCGTTTCTAATCATGAATGTGGTGTTAATGTTACGCCTAATGATGTTAATTGTCCGATTAATATTGTTAATGCTAAAGTGCATGCTAAGAAGGCTAAAAGGCAAAAACGTAAGAAAGTTAGAAAGCGGTGGAAACCCACGGAAGAACATTCGATAAAATAGGCTTTTATTGGACACTGTTGGTCTTAAGACTAATCGATAATGCCCACTAGAAAATGGATGCCTCTTGGTAGAACTATTCCCTAAGAAGTGATCTGCCGTGAGCAGGGCTATCTTGACACTAGTCTTGCATCTATTCACAACGATTCCATTGCCTCACTTTCGATATGAATGCTTCTATTTACGATGTGGGTGTTCCAAACATCGTTACTAACCAAATGGAACCCATTCTTGCATGGGGATCCCAATTATCGATTATCCATTCTTATCGTGTTTAGCTGCGGATCGTTCAAATCGATTACGTGGTACACGGACTCAGTTGTTCCAAGCATATATTGGAGACCGGTCGCGGCTCATGAACTTCGTGAGCAAATTCATCGGGATCATTAGATTTGGTAATGATCATTTCGGTGCTATTATGGGTTATGGAGATTATGTTGTTGGTGATAGTGTCATCTCTAGAGTGTATTATGTGGAAGGTTTAGGTCATAATCTGTTCTCTGTTGGTCAATTCGTGATTACGATCTAGAAGTAGCCTTGAGAAAACATACCTTTGTTAGAGATCTTAATGGTAAGGAAGCTGTTAAAAGGAACTCGTGGCTCAAACCTTTACACCATCTCTATCGATGACATGATGAGGGCCTCTCCAATCGCTTGTTATCAAAGGCTTCTAAAACAAAGTCATGGTTATGGCATCGTCGTCTCAATCACTTGAACTTGGCCCCATCAACGATCTTTCCGGAAAAGACTTAGTTGTAGGTTTACCTAGACTAAAGTATGAAAAGGACCATCTTTGTTCAAACATGTCAATTGGGAAAAGCAAGAAGTATGCCCATAAACCCAAACCTACTAACTCGTCACGAAGTTCTTCATATGATTCATATGGATTTATGTGGACCTATGAGGGTGCGAGAATATCTTTGGGAAGAAATATGTGTTAGTTGTGGTTGATGATTACTCTAGATTCACAGGTCAAGTTCCTAAGGACAAAGGATGAAACTCCGATATCATCATCAAACTCATCAAACATTGCGAGTTCGACTAAACAAAAGCGTCGTAATTATCGAGCAGACAATGGAACCGAGTTTGTCAACAAACAACTTAGTGAATTCTATGAAAGCGTTGGAATCGACCATCAAAGAAGTGTTCCACGAACCCCTCAACGAGCGGTGTAGTTGAAAGGCGAAATCGTACTCTTGTTGAAACCGCTAGAACAATCTTGATATACTCAAAGGTTCCAATGTTTCTCGGGTGAAGCAATTGCCACTTGCATGCTACACACAAAATCGTTCCACGATTCACCTTTGTTCATGGAAAAACTCCATATGAACTTGTCCACAACGGAAAACCTAATCTATCTTTCCTTCGTGTGTTTGGTGCATTGTGCTATCCAACTAATGAGGTCAAGACTTAGGCAAACTTAGGGCCAAAGTCGACATTGGAGTATTTGTAGGATATGCATCAAACAAAAGGGATACCGAATCTACAACAAAAGAACCCGAAATATCATGGAAACAATTCACGTTACGTTTGATGGTGACCGGTCAAATGGCTCTGGACACTCCACTCGGGACCCGCACTTCAAAACAGTCCCATTGGTTTATCCCTTGTTCCAAACTCCTCTCAAGAAACTCCATATGTACCTCCATCGAAGATGATGTAAAGAAATTGTTTGATCCTATGTTTGATGAACTGTATGATTCAATTACTAATGAGGTAATGATTCCTACAACAGAGGATGCTCATATTCCGATGAATGAAGTCAATCCCTCGGTCTCAATATCTTTAAGTCAAGAAGCACCCATTGCGATCCTTGATCTCATCAACAAATCATCATTCTTCAAATGTACATCATGGAAATGTTTCGCATCAATGATGAAGTTAATCCCTTTGCTACTCACGAAGATGCTCCATTTGAAAACATATTCGCTACTCTGAATCATCATCGAACCATCTTCTTGAGACATCGACTCGGCTACCTCGGTTCCTCAACAATTGCCACATGAACACCTCGGAAAATGGACTCACGATCATCCATTAGACAACATCATTGGAAATCCTCTCGTCTGTATCAACCCGAAACAACTTGAAACCGATGCCTTATGGTGTTTCTTCAACTCCGTACTATCTAAGATCGAACCAAAAGATGTTAAAACCGCCATGAATGAAGGCAATTTGGTTCAATGCCATGCAAGATGAAATTCATGAGTTTGATCGTCTTGATGTATGGGAGTTAGTACCGCTCAGATCGTGCTATGATTATAGCTCTAAAATGGATCTTCAAAGTAAAGCTTGATGAGCATGGTGATGTGTTGAAGAACAAGGCTCGATTAGTTGCTAAAGGATATCGTCAAGAGGAGGTATAGACTTTGAAGAATCTTTTGCTCCGATTGCTCGAATCGAGGCAATCGTAATCTTTCGCTAATCTTGCTAGTAAGAACATGATAGTTTATCGATGGATGTAAAGATGGCATTTACGAGCGGAGATCTTAAAGAAGTCGTCTCGTCGACCAACTGAATGATTTGTGAATCAAGAGCATCCTACTCACGTTTATCGTTTGAAGAAGGCTCTTTACGGTTTAAAGCAAGCTCCTAGGGCATGGTATGATACATTGTCAAAGTTTCTTCTATTAACCGGATTCATCAAAGAGCGATTGATCCTACATTGTTCACCGAAGTCGAGCAAACATTTAATTCATGTTCAAATTTATGTTGATGATATTATTTTGCCTCGATGGACCCAATGGAATGTGATCGTTTTCAAATGAAATGAGTTCAAAGTTTCAAATGTCAATGATGGGACAAATGTCATTTTCTTGGGATTACAAATTTCTCAAAGTCCGGAGGCATTTTCATAAATCAATCTAAATATGCAATGATATTTTAAAGAAATTTGGATTTGATTCAAGTGACCTGTTGACACCCCATGATTGACCGAACCAAACTAGATGAGGACCTCTCGGGGATCATGATTGACCAAACGAAATATCGGAGTATGATTGGATCCACGATGTATCTCAATCGCTAGTAGACCGGACATCTTGTTAGATACCGTGCTAAGCTACTAAAAGCACCTTGAAGCATGATTCAAGTTGGGCGGCGTAGATACCGAGCTAAGCCTACTAAAAGCACCTTGAAGCGATTAAGCGGGTCTTCGGTATCACCAAGGAACCATCAATATGGGACTATGGTACCGAAGGACACGGTATGTCACTAACGGCCTATGCGAATCTTGATCATGCGAGTTGTCAAGATACTCGTCGAAACGTCGGGAGGTGCTCGGTTTTGGGTGATAAGCTTGTGAGTGGTCTTCAAAAAGCAAATGAGTACTTCTATTTCCTATCTGAGGTGAATACATAGCCATGTCATCTTGTTGTGCTCAAATCTTATGGATGAGATCTCAATTATCGACTATGGCTTTGAATTCAACAAAATCCTCTCATCTTGTGATAATAAAAGTGCTATTGCTCTCTCATGCAACAACGTTCAACACTCAAGAGCAAAGCATATCGACATTCGACATCATTTCATCGAGGAACAAGTAGAAAAAGGTGTGGTGGAACTATATTTTGTGAGGTGCGAATATCAATTAGTGACATCTTCACCAAAGCTCTTCCAAGAGAACGTTTTGAGTTTATTCTTCCACGTCTTGGCTTGAAAAGCCTTCAACCGAAACACTCAAACGTCTTGAGGAGGAAGGCGAGGAGTAAAGGTCTATCTTCATCTATCTCTTGTATATATCTATTCGAAAAACAAAATACAAAATTATAAAACTTTCAAAATCCATAAAATTTAAAAAATTGAAAAATCTTCAAAAATATTGTCATTTTGTCATGTTTCTCTCGATTCGATAATATCTACGGTCTTGATGTTGTCATTCAAAGAATGACACGGGACTTTAGATGTTGCTCAATTTAAAAAAAAAATATATATATATATATATATATATATATATATATATATATATATATATATATATATATATATATATATATATATATATATATATATATATATATATATATATATATATATTTGGGAGAAAGAGAAATGGTTTATTGTCATTTCAGCAATAACCGGTTTTAAAAGAAAGAACAAAGCCATGTTTTATCATGTTTTCAAAATTCCATGCTACGATTCTATAAACATTTATCTACGAAAACTAAATGCTTTGAAAAATAACTCGATCTCTATTTTTGATAATCATCGGGGCTTATATGTCAAAATCTTTATCTCTCAATCAACAACCTATGTCATTGATTGAGGGAGAATGAGTTCAATTAAATTAAAAGTTATTTGGCATTAAATTGTTTTCAAAAGATTTACATGCATGTTTTATCAATGGAGTTTAAAGTCTTAAAATCCGATCCTTATCAGTTCAAACGCTTTCACAATCAAGTCACAATTCTCCTTAAAAGCTTTCAAAATCAATTTAAATCTATACGAGATCACAAATCTCAAATGTTTTGATAATTGTGATCGGGGAGAATGTGATTTAAATTGGATTTAAAGCGATAATTCGGTAAATGGTTTCATAAGAATGTACATCTTTGTCCTTCCACATGTGACAAAGCGATTTCAAATTTTCCATGCACATGTTGAGGGGAGCATCTATCTTAAACCTATGATTTGAAATGTGATCAACTTATCTCATGTGCAAGTTCCTCTAGTATGTGCAAAACTCTTTTCAAACCTCGAGGCACATATTGAGGGGAGCAAATTATGGAAACCTCATCTTTCCGAAATGCTATATCTACTTGATTTGATGTGGGAAGTGATGTTGATATCTTTAGAAAATGGTAATCAAATAAGTTAATTCTTTCTCTTGCCTCCGTGTGCAAAACTTTTCAAATACTTGATGCACATGTTGAGGGGAGTTCTCGCTCTAAAATATCAAAAACAATTCGGTACAAAATGCTTTGATAATATATCACAAGTACCGAATTGACTTTCAAATGGTTTTCAATTGGTTCCAATGGCGGATGAACAATACCAAATAGACCGACCAACTCTACTTTATATGCGGTGATATAAGGATGATAAGGTTAGGTATGTGTTCCCATGATCCGCCGAACCGGAGGGATCTACCGAGGACAATCCACTAGTTAGTGTAGAAGTCCTTAGGTATGATGATAAAAGGAGAAAATGAGATATGGGAAGAGTGCGGACTAAGGCGAGCTAATCTTGGAATAAACCCAACAAGGTTCTAGCTATGAAGTCTCGGTAAGCCTTGAAGGGGTTGAAGAATTAAAAAGAATTGAATGAGGTAAGGGTGAAAACAAATAGCCCTCCATTTATTCAACCTTAGGGCGAAACCGGGTTCACTTCATATGCTCTTGATGGTAACATCGGTATTGAAGACAAGGCGTCATGGACCCGGTGGCGCTTGCACTTCAACTTTCCAAACCACTCAAGTTCCTCTTCAAAGGGCTTGTTTCATTCTCACGGGAACCGACATTATCTATCGACTTTCTCTTAGAGATGGTTGATATTGAAGAAGGAGACCTCTCCTAGTCTCCGTCATAGGATCCAAATATGCACAAATTGAGTCTAGAGCCACGAGATCATCAATAAATCTCATTAGGACACTTTCAATGAAGACTCTGTTTCACTCAATGTGGAAAGAGATTATATCTTGAGTCCTCGCATTATCCTTGTGGTATTGCGGAACATCCGAGTGATGTGTATACATATTCACAATGAAGATGGAAAGCCTTACGGAGCCAACATCAAACAAGCTCACGGTAGGTGGCATGTGAGATCTATTTTATAGATTAACCATGTGACAAGCGAGCAGAAACAATGGGCGATTCAATCTCTTGAATCAATCTCGGTTCGAGTTATGGATTGACGGATACCTTTGAAAAACCGGTCATTGTGCTTAAAACTCTTTTCTTTAGCACATCGACCGTGTACTAATTTTCAAACCAAAGGTGTTTTATGATTGATAATTGATTTTCAATAAAACCTTCATTGTATTGCAAAAACAATTTCTATTGAGCAATACACGATTGTTGGTTCAAATCTCTTTTCATCAATCGGTGGACTTAAAATTATTTGGTTCACTCACTCCGTGTTGTCTTCTTTGAGATGTTCGGTTTGAGAACACTAGAGCATTGCGAAACCCTGTCAAGGAGATTCTTAGGAATCCTACCGATCACGAGCGGTACTTGTCTTGATCAGCGGGAACCGTGGGCGTGTACCTCAATTCAGCGAAAGTGATCAAAGACACTTTCGCGATTTATTGCTAAGCTGTTGTATCGCGGTACACCGGCGTTTGCGGTGATCGAATGAAGCGGTCAATCCATAGCCGCATGCTCACTTAACACATTCAACTCAAAGAAATCATGATTAGTGCATCAATGACTCGATATTTTCACTCCAAGCACGCTACGCTGCGCCAATATCATGATTCAACAAAAGCTTCCGCTACTCGATAAGAAGATATCATGATCCGAATGTGAGCATGTCGGTCCTAAAGTCACTACATCACATAATACCAACACCACAAAGGATGTGTCGAGATTGTTGATAGTGATGATCTCAAAAGATGGCTCAAAATTATTATCACGTGGATCGGTAAAGACCTCCACTTGATGTAACCAAACATGCAATGTGAAGAATCAATGACTACGAGCTTAGGAGCAAAGGACTACATCAAGAATGCAAGATCAATTGTTAATGTATTATCTGGTTGTATTCAATGTATTTTTGGTACATGATTGAGGTGACCTCCTTAGGGAGATTGTTAGGAATTAGAAATTCCGGTATTAAAAGTCGGTCACCTCAGTATATGTAATCGTTAAGCTCGTAGTCGTAGTAATTCTTAAGTTAAGTAGTATTTAGTTAAGTAACACCGTGGAGGACAGACGGTCTTTACCACTGTATGCACGATCCATGACCCGATGTGTGGCGATTTATGTAAGACTATAAATACTCTCTACCTCCCAGGTAGAGTTGGAGCTCATAATAATATCTTTCACTTTCTCTCACTAAGTTCCCTAAACCTCTAACTTTCTCTCTCTAGAATTCCATCTATATGCTACTTTGTGTTATGGTTTGATGTGTATGTGAAAAGTTATATCCTACACTTCAAGCCCGCCGGGTTGACCCGTTTTCGACCCAACCGGTCGGGTTGATCCGGTTTAAATCGACCCGGTTTTTTATCGGAACGGTTCAACTAGTTGAACCACCTGGGTCGAAACTGGTTTCAAAACATTATGTTTGATCCTCAAATCTTCAAACTTTTATTATTTTTCGAAAAGTTTAACTTTATATAGTGTACATTTTCTTTAGTTGTTATCCCATTAATTTTAAGAAATTATTAAAATTGTAATAGTATATTGCTGCTGGCGTATGAGGTTGCTGCTATAAAATATAAAGTTCTTGCTGGTATAGTAATTATATTGGTTTATAAATGTTACAAAGGATGTTTAGTGGGCATTTATATTGGTTGAAAGCCTTTTTAGGCCCAAACTTAATCCAAAAAACAATTAAAATATAGTCAATTAATAGACACACCTAACACGGATAAACTCAACCACACACTCCTATGGTCCCTATCTAACTCAGTTAAAGACAACACAGATAAACTCACACACAAACTCCTATCTAACTCAGTTAAAGACAGAAAAATAATCATCGGCTTGGATTTTTGAGATAATCGATCAATAACAGCAAACATATTATAATCAGAAGATTGATAAAAGGTACAATTCAAAATCTTATTTAATTGCTTATATCTATGAAAATATGGTAATTGATTGGATTATGTGATTGATTTGAATATTAGAAAGTTCGGTAAACTTGCTTAATTTGTTTATTAATAGTGAAAATATGATTGTTGGAATATTAGCACTAGGGCACGAGCTATTTGATAAAATACCCCACTAATTTTTTATAAAATTTTAAAGTTTTCACATGTGAAAAGTTTAAGCTGTTTGTTAAACATTTTAAATGCCGAATTCAAAATCTAATTTAATTGCTTAGATGTATAAAAACATGATGATTGATTGGAATATGTGATTGATTAGAATATTAGAAACTTCAGTAAGCTTGCTTATTTTGTTTAATACTAGTGCTAATATGATTGATTGGAATATTAGAAATAGTTTTCAACAAACTATTTGATAAAATACCCAAATAATTTAGTAGAAAAGTTTAAAGTTTTCACATGTGAAAAGATTTAGCTGTTTGTTAAAGCTTTTAAATGCAGAAATGAAACTAATAGTTACATATGTAATTGTTTGTTTATCTTAACAGAAATTAAATATGAAGAACCCAAAAAGAATAACAAGAAGCCAAATTGTTGAGAAGAAAATTACAGAAAAAAGAAGAACAAGAAGCCAAAAAGTAAAAGATGATGAAGCAACAAGAAAAAGAAAAGGAAGAAAGACGAAGGAAAGTACTGAAGCTTCTACTTCTTCTAAGAAGTTAAAAACAAACAAGCGAAAAATGACCAAAAAACAAAAAAATGATAAAAAGAAAGTTACTATTAGAACAAAGACGGCAGCAACAGCTCTTTTTTCAACTATGAACGTTTTAAATGCCGAGAGAAGAAAATGTTTGATTGAAATGGGGTTTGGAAGTTTGATTGGTATGAAGATACATGAAATTCCAGGTGCTTTAGGGTATTATGTTATTTCAAAGTTTGACATTGAAAAAATGAGTTTACCGTTAAGTAATGGTACTATTGATGTTACTAAAGATAAAGTTCATCAAATTTTGGGTATACCTGTTGGAGGAATTTCAATAGAGTGTTTGGAAGAAAGAAATGCAGATGATCCGTTCCTCAAAGAGTGGTTCCAACAGTTTCAATCAAAATCTGGAAAAAATAACATCCGACCAAATGATATTATGGATGTTATAATTTCAACAAATGATTCTGGCAACCTATTTAAAATGAACTTTCTAATGCTCTTTGCGAACACGATGGGTATGTGTGAATCTTCAGGAGCATGTAGCTTATCTATTTTGACAAAAATAAATGATGCTATCCTGGAGAAAGCAGAAACTGTAAACTGGAGCAAGTTCATAATTGATTGTTTAGAACCAAGCATTCGAAAATGGAATTACAAAGTTTCAAACTACTTTGTTGGTCCGATCACTTTTATGACTGTAAGTAATCATTCATTATATATAAAATATATATATTGCTTATATAATTTGTATGAATTTAATATTAACATAAAAATTTAACATGCAGTTGTTATATCTTGACTCAACAAGATGTGATCGTTTTCCAATTCCTAGAAATAGGCCAGCTATAACATAGTGGAAATCAGTTTTCATGAAGTTCCGAGAAAAAATAGAACTTGAGGAAGGAGGTTTTGGTTTATTACCAAAACAAGAGGATATTATTGGGTGTGACTTAGAATCTAAGGTACTTTTTTCTCTAAAATTTTGTATAATTTTTCACAAGTGAAAAAATCATTAAATATTATATGCTAACATAAATTTTAATTTACTTGTTTTTTCTTAAACAGCTTGCTGAAGAAAAAATTGAACCAGATCTTTTGATGCTGATTGATGAGAAGGAAAAGTTAAATGAGTTGTTAAATGAATCAATTAGAAAATTTCCAGAGAATCAAAAGATAAATGATTTGAAAAGAAAATTTGATGATATCTTTTCTAATGATATAAATGATAAAGGTTAGTAATATATGATTTTCAATATTTATAAAACTAGAGTGTATTTCTCTATTAATAGTTGTTAATGTTCTTATGATTTAATGAAAACAGGTGAAGATACTGGAAATAATGTTGATCATTTCGGGGAAGAGAATCCAATTGATGAATTTTTTGAAGATCTTTGTAAATAACAATGTTGGTACAAGCGATCTGTAAAGATGCTTCTATTTCAAGTTTATACATAATTAAGTAGAAAACATCATATATTTTATCACATCCATTGAACTCTGTAAGTTTAACCAAAAAGTAGAACACTTGCCTCTCTTTGACTGATATGATTCTGATATTATTGATTCTGTAACAATTCATTCTTTTACATTAGCAAAATTTAGGCATGGGACATCCTTTTTTGAAAAAAAATCTATACTTGCACATGTGAAAAATCTATACTTGCACATGTGAAAAAATCTATACTTGCACATGTAAAAATTTTAAATGATTAGATATCTTTTTTAATGATATGAATGATAAAGGTTAGTAATATATAGGATTATTAATATTTATAAAACTCGAATATATTTCTTTATTAAAAGTTAAAAATATTCTTATGATTTAATGAAACAGGAGAAAACAATGCAATTGATGAGTTTGTTGAAGATCCTACGGGAAACAATACAGGTAAAGATGCTACTACTTCTGATATATTCTTAATTAAGTAGTTGCTAATCTATAAGATTTAATGAAACACGTGAAGATGCTTAAAATAAGAATGTTGTTGAACTCTAAACTTACACAATGAGTAGGTCAGCTGATACAATTTGATTCATATGAATCAGTCCCCTTCAAACAAAAGATGGAAAATCCACTTCTCAAAACATTGAAAATCTCCTGAACACAAACTACATACTAGAATGCTCGTACATGGATCTGAACTTGGAATTATAAGTGTTTAGGATGCCAATTTGCCCTATAATTTTTTAATGTTGATACTTTAAACCTACAAAAAACAGTAGTGTATGTGCTGTTTTTTCATGTCCAAAAACATAGGCATAGGACATCCTTTTTTTACATATTACATCTGATCCAGAAGTTGGTTGTAACAAAATTGTTGATTTTGATGTTTTGATCAACTTAGCCAAAGCTCCTGTTGATGGTATGTTTGAAATGCCTACTGCTGGTGCTGGAAAAGTTCCTCCTGGTTTGAATGAAGATATTGCTGCTGGTCCTAATGAAGGTCCTGATTCTTCTGATGGGGATGCTATTCAAGAAGAAAATGTTGACAAGTTTCAAAATGATATTCCAACTCCTGAAGTTGTTTCACCAACAAAAACAAAAATGAGCAGATCATCAATAAGAAAAGAAAAAGGCATAGAAGTATATAATAAACATGAATCGTCAAGTGATGACGATGACGAAAACATTGATGTTGATGAAACGGTTCATATTGATAAGAATGCTTTGAGTGAAACACTGGTTGGAGAAAAAAATGATAGTGGTTTAGATAAAATGGTGAATTCTGGTAATAATCTTGGAGGACAAAAAATGCTAGGGAAAGAAAAGAGGTAGGGGAAGAAAAGAGGGAGAAAACAATCCTAAAGATTACATTGCTTGGTATATTCATTCTATACTCAAATATAGAAACTTTTATTAAAGATAATGTTGATTGGATAAATACTAGTATATCCTCTCTTTGAATGAATCGTCTCTTTGGTGTTTGATGATACAGAACAAAAACAGAATGCTTCTGAAACAAGCAAAGTACAGAAAAAAAAAGAGAGGAAGACCGAGAAAAAATATGGTTATCGATTCTTCAGATGCATTACAAACTATATTTCCTGATCAGGTAAATATTATTTTCTATTCGTTCATACAAGTTAAACAATAAATTAGTTCTTAATGAAAATGCAACATTTTTCAGGTCTTCTAATTGCATTCTGAAAAAGAAATGAAAGAAAAAAGAAAAATATGAAGCAGCAAAAGTTGTTATTTGATAATTTTGACACAATCTTTATGCAGTCTTAACCTAGGTACAATCTTTATGTTGGTTGTTATAAGACAGTTGGGGTGTATGGATGCTGATGTGTTGTACGGACTACGAATTGATCTCCACATTAGTGTTAGGGTTAGGATGATGATGTCTGAAACTGATGATGCTTTTTGTATATCATTGTTCTTTGTTAGTAATGGATGTTGTTTGGATCTGTTGTATAGCTTAGCCGTTAAAATTCCCATTTTTGCAGGCTAAATATAACTTGTTCGAGCCTTAGGGTCGGATGGATGATTCTTTCCAAGCTAAAAATGTTACTTCTATAGATATACGAGTAACATTTGGGCTTTGCTTTTTGTTTAGAAAAATATGAACAATGGTGCATGAATCTGGAACATATAAAAATTACTTTTCACTTATGAAAAAACAAACTTAAAACAAACTTTTTTTTGGGTAAAAGGGTTAATTCACCCCGATAAATTTATTACGCCAAAAACATTGAAGTACAAAGGATGATGGTGGATCCATCATCTCAGTCCCATAGGACACTTACATGCAAAAATCAACTAACCAAACCAACTATATAAGAATGACAGGCCATTCTTATAACAAACACAATAAGATAAAACTACCTATAGCGACCCTTGGGCGACTCTCAAAACCATGTGCGGAAAATCATAATCATAACCATCATAGGACTTCAAATCATCCAAAAAACCAGCTACCGGCATGACCTCAGGCATGTACACTTCATCTTCATCCGACGAACCAGCTAATAACAAGGATGAACTTTCCTTAACTTAAAACAAACTTAAAACAATAATAGATAGACAAACATCATAAACTTATTAACACCATTTCACTCGTGCTTCCTACAACCACTGATATCTCCCTTATTCATTTTCCGGTTCATTTGGAGTTATGTGACGTGGCCATTAAACGGCTTAAATTATTACCGTTGCAAACCCTAAATTGTCTACCTCATCGTCTACCTCTAATTAATGATGATAAGGTTTGCTGGTATGGATGTATCTAGTTGTTAAGATTGTGTTTTAAGCATCTCAAGGGTAATGCATGTAGTGAATCTTGTATCAATGAAAATGCAGTTGGCTTTTGTGAATCTTGTGATAAGGCTTTTGTGTTTTGTAAGTTATGTGTTATGTAATGGGTCAAAAGTGAGGGTCAATACAAGTAAAATGTAGATTACCAAATCAGCATTCAATTACATTTAACTTGTAGGTGAGTCATTAATAGAATGGTTAGTTTGTTTGGCATTTATATCCACACCATAACACACCTCATATTCACAGAATTAAGAAAGTCAAACAAGTGATTAACCCTTTTCAATCCACCTTAAAAATGAGCTCCAAACCTGATGAGCATGTGATATACATTTCATCGATTACTGGCGATGAATCAATCAAGTGGAGAACTAAGTGCTCCGGTGTCTTGGAGTTCTTACTATCCTCACAGTTCTTGTAATGTAGTTCGAAGCCACTACTTATTGAAGCAAAAAAGTCAACTGATGAAAAAGGTCAAAAGTCAGAAGCTAGTGGCCCAAGTGCAGGTAAAAAGATTATAGTGCTAGGAATAGCTGCTAATCAGACTTGGGATGACATCAAAGGTAAGAAATTTGGAATCAAAAACCCATTTGAACCAGTTGCAGACAAAAAGGGCAAACGAAAGAAACATGTTGCCTAGTTGTTCAGCATGTGGTATGCAAGGTATCTTTTGTTGGTATTTATGTTTCATGATGCAAGGTCTCTTTAGTTGCTTCTGTATGGGTTAACATCCAAAGACTATGTGTGTAATGAATATCTATGTGTGTAATGACTGTTTATATTTCATGTAATGAATATCTATGTTTCTGTATGTAATGGCAATGTAAAACAAAGGATAATGTAAAACAAAAGACATGTCTGCATTACATTGTTCAAAGTGGTACCATCCACATGCCACAATTAAAGTGGTCCAACAGATCCAATACTTAGTGTATGCATTTCTAGGATAGATAAAAAAAACATACAATTAAACTGGTCCAACAGATCTCACTACTTAGTGTCTAACAAAAGATATATTTAATCTACCACCAGGGTCTTCTTCCTTCTACAATCTTCAATTTGAATCTGATACACCAAAATACACTAATTAATGATTCTCCACCTCTTCAACCTGATCATCTTCCTCTTCCTCGCCATCTACTTCATTAATCTCATCCCAATAAAAGTCTTTTGTCCGCAACCAATTAAGAATCCTGGTCTTCATCCACTTGTCTGCTTGTCTATACGATCCATATTCAACAATGGGTTCATCCCCAAATTCATTTATGATTGCATCAAGAAGCAAATAGCTATTTAAGACATATTCATACTCTTCTTGCTGATTTCGAAAATTCATTGGATCAAGTTTATTACTGAATGTAAATAAAAAGGCATTAGCGCATGTGTATAAATAGACAAAATATACTATGTCAGATATTATTAAATTCATTTAAATGTGATTTAACTTATCTTTTACCCAGGAGAAAACAAAAATAACTAAATTCTAGAGTTCAAAAAATACTTACTTTTTTAATGGACAATTTCTTGAATCGTGATTAACATATTCTCCACAACTTGAACACTTCCTTTTTCCATCATTAGCCATATGATTTATTTAGAAAAGATAAGGAACAGCCCACTGGTTCTTCACGATCACCAGGATGTAGTGTCCTAGAACAACCAAGTTTTCAATTGCAGATTTGCATTAACCACTGTAACCTTGAAACTATGGCCTGTATCACAATCCAAATAAATGCATCAAAGGAATATAATTAACAATAGTTCAACGATTGCAAAAAAGATAGTTTCTCTATTTGCAACAGGTTGCCTAACCAGTGAAAAGAAGAAGTGGAAATTCACTGTCCTATCTTATAATCGTAGGTGATGGCTGCGATTAGCATTAGCTATATAAACTTTCAAAAACGTTACTGACAATCACAAACTTATTAGCATTAAATATATAATCGTAGGTGACGGCTGCCATTAGTATTAGTTATTGCCTTTCAAAAACATTATTGCCACTGCCCTATATAGTTCCTTCTGGTATAGTAGTTATTGACTTTCAAAAACGTTATTACCTAAAACTTGAACGAGAATTTGGAAATTAAATGATCATTGACAAAGGATTTCTACTAATGTACCTACTTGTAGGAACAATAATACCACTTTAAAGTAACCATGCCTTTCAAAAACATTATTGCCACTCCCCTATATAGTTCCTTCTGATATAGTAGTTATTGACTTCAAAAACGTTATTACCTAAAACTTGAACGAGAATTTGGAAATTAAATGATCATTGACAAAGGATTTCTAGTAATGTACCTACTTGTAGGAACAATAATACCACTTTAAAGTAACCATATCAGTGAAGCTTACTATTTTATTATAACAATCTCAAAAAAACAGCACTAACTCAAAAAATAAAAACAAAAACTAGATAAGTTATCAGCTTTAAAATGATCACATAAAGAATCAGTTTAAAAAATTAGGTTTACTTAAATTCCAAAAAAATGCTATTATTACTTTTTTAGTTCATAAAAGTTGCAGAATGTATGCTTCAACTGATACTAACAAAAATTACTTAGCTCATAATTCAAGACCAAAACCCACTGATAAGGCATCTGAATTAGTAAATCACTAAATTCAACTCAGCCTGTAAATACAATGATCTCACAAAACAGACAAAGTGAAACAAAACGAGGCTTCACCATCATGCACAAAAAAAGTAATAATATAACAAAAGACTCAACGGGACTATGCGATCTTGGCTAAATTGATGTTCATACATTTCAACAACACACAAACATCATTGACATAAAAACATTGAAACTTAAATAATCGCTAATCTCAACATTATTCACATGCAAATATACTCTAAAACTAAACTTAAATCCGATAATAACCTCAAAATTACATTGCTTACTGATATTCTTCACACGTGAAAATAAATTTTAAAAAATTAAATAATCGCTAATCTCAACATTATTCACATGCAAAGATACTCTAAAACTAAACTGAAATCCGATAATAACCTCAAAATTCCATTGCTTACTGATATTCTTCACACGTGAAAATAAATTTAAAAAAATTAAATTCACATGCGAAGATGCTCTAACTAAACTTAAATCCGATAATAACCTCAAAATTACATTTTCTCGATATTCTTCACTCGTGAAGATAAATTCTAAAAACTTAAATAATCGCTAATCTCAACATTATTCACATGCAAAGATACTCTAAAACTAAACTTAAATCCGATAATAACCTCAAAATTCCATTGCTTACTGATATTCTTCACACGTGAAAATAAATTTTAAAAAATTAAATTCACATGTGAAGATGCTCTAACTAAACTTAAATCCGATAATAACCTCAAAATTACATTGCTTACTGATATTCTTCACTCGTGAAGATAAATTCTAAAAACTTAAATAATCGCTAATATCAACATTATTAACATGCAAAGATACTCTAAAACTAAACTTAAATCCGATAATAACCTCAAAATTCCATTGCTTACTGATATTCTTCACACGTGAAAATAAATTTTAAAAACTTAAATAATCGCTAATCTCAACATTATTCAAATGCACCTAAATTAAACCTAAAAACTATGATTTATGCAATTTAATTCATCTCTAAACATCAAAAACCTAATCCAGTAAAACTATTATTTCACAAACACATCATTAGATAGTAGCGTAAACAAAGCGAACCTAATAAACCAATAAAAATCTTCACATGTGCAAAAATAGATGTCTAATAAAGCAAATAAATCAATTAACATATTCATGAGATAGTCAACGCGGAGAAAAAATTGTTAAGCAGTTAAAAACTAAATAAGATTTAAGCAGAAAAATATAAATTAGAGATCCAATACGCAATAAACCGGATATAGAAAGAACGAGATAGCGGTGATGGCGGTGTCGGAGATGCGTGACGGAGATGATGAAGATGCGGTGGCGGAAGCGATGGAGATGAAGAAGATAGCGGATATAGAGTTAATAGTAAGATCCGGTTTGCTAGTTAAGTTTGAGTGTGTTTTTTGTGTGTTTACGTGTGATAAAAGGAGAGAGAGAGAAAGCAGGGATAAACTTTAGGGGTGTGAAAGTAAATGAAGATAATTCACTTAGACCCTAAAAATTTCGTCCAATATTTACAATAATGCCATTCGCCCAAAATCGAGTTACTTGATCCTACGGTCAGGATCTGTACCTCGTTTCTCACAAAAAATGAAACACCGTTTGAGCGACATATATATATATATATATATATATATATATATATATATATATATCATGAACTATAAAACAAATAAATAAAATAAAATAAAATAAAAAATGTTTTCAAGATACATGAATAAATATGAAGGAAAGAAAATAAGAATGATAAGAAAAGACAAAAAAATACAATAATTTACACTTTAATCCTTTCATAGTTTTTTTAATCTTAAATCCTATCGTTTTAATCAAATAAAATAAATGATCTAAATTTATCTTTTAGTTTTTACCTAAATAAGAGTATACAAAATAACTCAACTTATGTTAAAAATTAAAAAGTTTAATGACCTCCATTATCCTTTTGTTTTTTTGCCATGACTCATGAGTATCTCTCTATTGAAAAATACTCGTAGGTAACGACAATAATTGCTAAAAGAATCAAGCAAGTACCAAAGCACTTCAGGATCTTTTTCCACTCGTTTCTATACGGAGTAATATAAAACTCTAAACTTAAACACCAACTTTAAATACACTCATAAAAACACCAACACTCATAAAAACACCAACACTTGTCTTATTCCTCATATTGTGTGAGAAAACAAAAACAGAAAAATGGACGTGGCACCAGTGGGATCAGCGGCAGTAGCATTTGGCGGTCCGGCAGTTGCGGTTGCGGGTGGTGTTTCGCTTTTGTTACTCAAAAGTTTTCTTTCAACTCAACACAATGGTGGTGGTGGTGGTGGTAATCCAAATAATCTTCCTACTATTCCTGGTATGCACTTTTTTCTTTCTGTGTAAATTTTGAAATGAATAAATAGAGTTGAGATCCATATATAACTCATATTTTTCATAAAACGAATGAACCAATCATAGCCTTACATTTTTTATCCAAATTAATAAAAAATTATTTTTCATTTTTTTTTTAAAACAACATATCTTGCAAACGGTAAATCTTCAAGCTACAAAAAATACACCATCGTGACGAGAATTAAATTATATTTCTATAGATATGCATTGTTATATACTTTTGACGAAGTTTTTTTTTTAAATTTCGCCATTCACATGTGATTTTTACAAATCACATGTGATGGATGAAATTTTTTTAAAAAAAAGTTAGTCGAAAATATAAAACAATGCGTATCTATAGAAAGATAATTAATCTCGTCGAGATAATATGATTTTTGGCGTAACGATCAACGGTTTGTGAGATATTTAATTTTTAAAAAAAGGGTAAATATATTTTAATAAAAGAAATGAGTGGCTATGATTGGTTGATTGGTTCTATGACAAATATGAGTTCTATATTGAACTTTTCTCTAACTAGCTATAGGATTTTATTCTGATCTGTATGTATACATGCATGATGATCTTGGACTTGTTTTATATAGTTTACTACTTGTGATGCTTACTTATCTGTAACTTGTTATGATAAAAATTTATTATTCAATAGAAAATTTTGTTGATCAACATAACATAAATAAAAAAGGATTAACCAAGCAATAAGAACTATTACATATTTTTTTTTATTATTTGCTGATTTTTAACACTGCTATAGTAAACTTAGGCCTTGTTTGATTCATAGAATTCCCATCAATGAAAAAGGAAGTTAAAATTTGAATTACATTTCGTAACATCATTGATTGACGAATGAGTTATGATCTAAACCGGCCTCTAAAAATTTCATGTGTAGCAGATTTTTAAATTTACAAGAATTTGAATAGAATGCAATAAAATGGAATTCAATTTATTTATTTTTATTAAAATCATAAATTTTCATTAATAATGTAATATATTATAATGTATTATATTTATTGTCTTAAGAAATAAATAAGTTACTATAATATATTATATTGCATTTAATAAAATATGCTTTATTATAATATGTTATATTTGATTCGCTAAATCTTATTATTTATCATATTTCTTGTAACGTGGTTGAACTTTATTATTATATTTATTGTCTTAAGAAATAAATGAGTTACTATAATATGTTACTCCGTATATTGCATTTTAATAAGTTATGCTTTATTATAATATGTTATATTTTATTAACTAAATCTTATCGTATCATATTTCTTGTAATGTAATTGAAATTTATTAGTATAAGATACATTAATTGAGGAATTTTCAAATACTTACTTTTATTTTGATGCTTACCAAGGGACAAATGCCTACCACCTATTTAGTTTGATCTAATGGTGGGGATTAACCTAAGATTTAATATGTCTAAACCTAAGTCCATGTTTTTTTTCTTGTTTTTTTTTCCCTTCCTTTCTTTCTTCTTTTGTTTTTTGTTTTTTGTTTTTTCTTTTTTTTTTTTTTTTTTAATTATTCACGTTTTTTGTTACAACCAGTTTTTTTTTAAACGTTTTTTTGTTAATATTCACGTTTAATTTTTTCAAAATTCGCATTTTTTAATATTCACGTTTTCTTTTGTTTGTTAGTTTTTTTTAATTCACGTTATTGACGTTTTTTTTTAATTCGCGTTTTTTTTTCTTCCCTTTCATACGTTTTCGTCCGTTTCAATACGTTTTCATCTATTTTTCGTCCGTTTTCATATGTTTTCGACCGATTTCATACGTTTTGTCCGTTTCATACATTTTGTCCGTTTTCATCGCCGCCCGTTTTCTTCGTTTTCTTCCATTATTCATATGTTTTCGTCCGTTTTCATACGTGTTTTACGTTTTCATACATATTCGTCCATTTTCGTCCATTTTCGTCCGTTTTCATACGTTTTCGTCCGTTATTAAATGTTTTCGGCCGTTTTAAGCGTTTTCATCGTTTCGAATATCACAAGTGATATTCGAGCGATCTGTGATATTCGAATAGCAAGTGATATTCGAATATCACAAATGATATTGTGAATATCGCAAGTGATGTTATGTGATATTCTGAATATCACAAGTGATATTCTGTGATATTCAGAATATCACTTGTGATATTCTGAATACCACAAGTGATTTTTTGAATACAACAAGTGATTTTCAACTAATGTTTTGTAACATGAAAATCATACGTGATATTCAAAATATCACTGTCAAGTTATGCCTAGGTTGATATAATAAGATCTTAGCATGTCCTTTGTGTTTCTTTTGTTCCATACCACACGCATGAGTAGGATAGAAGACCAAGGATTTCATTTGTGTTTGTGGCTTTTTGGTTTTGATTCGTTGTGATAACAAGAAAGAAATAAAAGACTTGCCTCTACTTTGCTACACATCTGCGTAAGAAATAAATTCAAAATATTACGGTGATATCAAGAAAATCACAAGTGATATTGATAATATCGCAAAGTGATATTCATACTATCGCAGTGATATTCGAATATCGCAAACTCATATTCGAGAATATCACAAAATGATATTCATAATATCACGGTGATATTCACAAAATCAAGTGATATTCGGAAAATCACAAAGTGATATTAACAAAATATCACTTGTGTTTTCGAATATCACAAAGTGATATTCGAGATAATCACAGTGATATTCGAATATCACGAAATCACTGTGATAGTCGAAGCGTGAAAGCGAGCGAAAACTTAAGAAAATGGACGAAACGTAAGAATACGGACGAATTCGATGAAAAAGCGGAAACGTATGAAAATGGGCGAAAATGAAAGAAAATGATGAAAGCGGGCGGCGTAAGAAAGCGGATAAGAACGTATGAAAGCAGATGAAAGCAGATGAAAGCGTATGAAATCGAAGAAAAAACACGAATAAGAAAACGCGAAAAAAAAAATAATTAAGAAAAAACGTGAATAAGAAAAAAAAAACAAAAAAAGAAAGTAAATAAAAAATAAAAACAAAAAGACAAGAAAAAAACATGGACTTAGGTTTATCTACTAAATCTTAGGTTAATCCCCACCATTAGATCAAACTAGATGGATGGTGGGGATTTGTCCCTTGGTAAGCATGAATTTATGGGTAAGCAAAATAAAGTGCCTCTACATTAATTATGATAAATTTTATTTTAACGGTGTGTTTGACAAAAGTAGCTTGTGAGCAGTATATGTGAGCAGTAGCTGTAAGCAAAAACTTTTTTTTCTATAAAAACGATTGATAACGTAGTTGTAGTCGTAATCATAATGTGCAAAAACAACTCTTAATTGCTCAACGTCTTATATGCTACTTTGTGGAACGTTGAAACATTCCGACAAAAAAAGATAAAGCTATTTATTGCTTGCCAAAAAAGCATTTAGAATCACAACGCTCGAACACTCAAAACTTATAAATGCTCCTAAAGACTTTGTGCTACATAGATACCCTAATTCATTAAGGGTGTGTTTGGTTTCCTATTAAGAATCACTATTGGTATGATTTTGATATGAGAATTGTATGAAATTAAAGATACCAATGTCATTTATTTTGTTTGGTATGAATTTAAAGTATGATTATTAAATAAAAGTAGGCCCACTATGTGTTACCAAAATATTAAAATATTCTATAAAATTCTTGAAATTACTATATCATATGAACAAAATTTAGTTGTATATAAATTTAGTTGTCTAATGGATCCCGTGAAATGGTTTGATAAAAGTAACCTACTCCCCCTACTATGAGTTTATGACCATCAATACATGATTTGAATATAAATTTATTAACCAAACATTTGCAAAGAGTTTGATTGTGATTCTTTGATTCCTATGCCCATGTACCAATCACACCCTTGAGCTATATTACTTATGTCTTTGAAATGAACAACTATGATAGTGATTTGATGTAATGATGTACAATTTACTAGTTTCAGACATATCTGTTTTTGTGAACTTATTGTATGTTATTATGTAAATTTCATAGTTAGTTTTCATATCATGGTTTTGTGTTTTTTTTTTTTTTTTTTTTTTTTTTTTGGCATTTCACTAACATATGGGTTTACCCGTGGGCAACACATATCGGCATGGGCATAGGCAGAAAATTGTACCCGCCGGTGGGTGACGGGTGAGAAAAAACCACGGGTGCGAGTGATGGGTTAGAGGTGCCCGTGCCTATTACCTGGGTGTATCTCTGCTAAAGATCACAAGATCAAATCTCCACTATCATATCTATTTGATCCAAGAGTGTAGATTTATGATCCAAGAGTGTAGATTTAAACTGGTTTTTAGTTAAATTTGTTTGTATTTAAGTTATTACTAGCAGGGTACCCGCGTGTTGCGGCGGCGGGTACCCTATGACTATTAACCGGAGAAATAGATCTCGATGAGGCCTGGTTCACCCGTTTGTATCGATTCCAACAGGTCCTCTCCGATTCGTTTTCATATGGCTTTTATTGGCTAGCCGAACTTGTGGCGACTCCGGTTTCCGGTTGAACCCGTTGGTCCGGTCCGGTTTTTAAAACTATATATACCATCAACTTGTTAGTTTGTATGAAGCTTTGTGTATTTTATTAGTTTGTACAAAGTGTATAATAACATGTACTTTTCATTTTAGGGGTGTTTTATAAATAACATTAGTTAGTGTGTTTAATTAGTTTATACTTTAGATTATGCTATAGTTTGAATAGATTGTACATTTTGAAAATATTATTGTACTTTTTAATAAGATGGTGTTTTAATTGGTTGTATTTAATTTGGTATATATGCTTTTAATTGGTTGTACATGTGAATATATAATTGTACTTTTAACTTTTAAGTGATGAGGTATTTTAATAGGAGTATTAATTATTTGTTAATTTAATGCTTTATTTATTGTATTTAATGTTAAAAAATGTGTTTTAATTAGTTGTACTTTTAGCTTAAGAACTTGTAATGCTGAATTTTAAGGCATTTAATTTCAATAAAATTTTCCGGTAAATCATGTATCTTAGTTTATTATGTTCTTTTTGACAATAAATTTACGGATATCAAGAGTTTTATGTGACGTATTTCAACTCCTTAAGTAATGACAATGTTTTTCATTATACAATTATGATAATTAATATTAGATGTGCTAATTTGTATAACATGAGCCCGTTTGACCCGCGTCCGTTTAGCCTGTTAGTTTCTAGTATGGGACCCTGATTTGGACTTCTTAAAGCGATTCGTATAACATGAGCCCGTTTGGCCCGTGCCCGTTTAGCCCGTGCCCGTTCGGGCTCTAGCTTGTTTGGCCCGTAGCCCGTTCAGGCTTGAATATTTGTATAATGTGATTCATTATTTGTATTGGTGACATTTAATGCAAGAATTGTGTTTAAATTGTTTGTACAATATGCTTGATAATTTATATTTCTTATGTAAAGGGTATTTTAATAACTGAATTAATTGTATTTGTTGACCAGTTAATTAATTGACTACATTAAAAATATTGACTATTTTAATAGCATTAAAGTAGTGTACATTATTGTTCTAGTAAGACTTGTGTTTTGTCTTTTAAGTGTGTGCATTAAAGTAGTGTACATTATATTCTTTGTCTTATATGCTATTGAATTTCTATAATAAGCAAGCTGAATTTTTAAATATTTCTATTTAAAGAAGGCCTAAATTTTTTATAATTAAGTTATTATTAATAGAGGGGCAATATTGTCTTTTCATATGACTCACCTAACACCTCATCATGCATTCAAGTTGTCATACTTCCGGTTACAATCACACATGATTATAATCACATGTGATTTTACCATCTAAACAGAATCACATGTTATTTTATCTGTAACAACAACGACATCTTCTTCTAGATCCAGATATGCATTTGTTTATGCAATAACATGATTTTCTTCTCCCGTAACCCGATTTTCGTTAGTGACAACATGATTGTCGTCATCACTCATATGATTTCCGTCCTCCATAATTAGATTATCTCATCTATATCTAACTAATCATTTGTTATTTGCTAATTTCGTACCTAAATTTTAACAAAAAAAAACCCCAAAATTGATCCCTATTTTTGAAAGATTACGAAAAATCATGAATATTTATGATAAATCAACAACTATTGAGTGTTTTTTAAGTCGATTTGATGATTAGATTTGATTGTGTGTTTGTAAAAATCAAAACCCTACTATTTTTTGTGGAGATTGAAATGGATCCGGGAAATTTTTGCTTTTATATGTGACGAAATTGCCCCTCAAGTGTAAAAATCAGATTTAAATAGTCATTGGATTAAAGTCGAACGGAAGGTGTATATTTGATCTTCTGATCTTTAGAAAAAATGTGATTTATACGGATCTCATCTCATCTCAACTAAACCAAGTATGTGAATAGATGACAACGGAACAACAGTTTAAGGCTTTAAGCATTTATTAATCAGTTATAGTTCTGGTTGAGAAAAAAATTTCCTAACCGGATGTTAACGAAACTTATTTAATTTTTAATATTTTTACAAATCTCTTTTTTTTCCTTATAAATACAGCGGTACCAGGGGTGCCATTGTTGGGGAATTTGCTTGAGTTGAAGGAGAAGAAACCATACAAAACTTTTACAAAATGGGCAGAAACTCATGGTCCTATTTACTCCATTAAAGCTGGATCCAGTCCAATGGTTGTTATCAATTCTAATGACCTTGCTAAAGAGGTATCTTTGTCTTCCTAGATAGAAAGACAGATTCAATCATTTCAACTAATGACCCATATTGGCGAGCTGTATGCTACAAATAATAGTCACTAGCTCCTCTTGCCATCATTGTTATAATGATTGATATTTATCATACGATGTTTCAGGCTTTTATAACCAGATTTGACTCCATCTCCACCAGAAAGCTTTCCAAGGCATTACAGATCCTCACAGCTGATAAAACCATGGTGGCAATGAGTGATTATGATGAATATCACAAAACTGTTAAACGAAACATACTTACTAGTCTCCTGGGACCAGCTGCTCGGGTTGGTCCTCTTAATGCTAAAATCCTTAAACGTTTGTTTATATTTGTTCTCATTTGGTTATACCAACTAATCCTTGCTGATTAATAACAGAAGAAACACCGTGCCCTTAGAGACACAATGGCAGAAAATTTATCAAACCAACTTCATGCCTTAGCTCCAAATTCACCTCAAGAAGCAGTAAATCTCAGGAAGATTTTCCAGTCAGAACTTTTCTCATTAGCATTCAAACAAGTAAGTGTTCTAAGCCTTATTTTGAAATTACGATTTTTGAATGATTCAGTAAACATTCATTGATTTGCAGACATTAGGGAAGGACATTGAAAGCATTTATGTTGGTGATCTTGGAATCACCATGACAAGAGATGAGGTATTCCAGGTTCTGGTGCTTGACCCGATGATGGGTGCTATAGAAGTCGACTGGAGAGACTTCTTCCCGTATCTCAGTTGGATCCCCAATACCAGCTTCGAGAACAAAATTGATCAAATGTATACCCGAAGAGAGGCTGTGATGAAGGCCTTGATTCAAGAACACAAAAAACGCATCGAGTCCGGGGAGGTAAAGCATTCTAGTTTACAATTATTGATACTATAAACTGAATTGAATTATATGAATATAAATTCTTGTTTTACCCCAATAACAGAATCTGAACAGCTACATCGATTACTTGTTATCGGAGGCACAACCATTAACAGAAAAACAACTGCTAATGTCACTTTGGGAACCGATTATTGAGACATCAGATACCACTATGGTCACCACAGAATGGGCGATGTATGAACTTGCCAGAAACCCAACGAAGCAAGCTCATCTATATGCTGAAATCCAAAGTGTTTGTGGGTCAGAAAAGATCACAGAGGAGAAATTGTGCAAGATGCCGTACTTATCAGCTGTTTTCCATGAAACTTTAAGAAGGCATAGTCCTGTTTCTATAATTCCATTAAGATACGTGCATGAGAACACAGAGCTTGGAGGATACCATGTTCCTGCTGGGACAGAGGTTTGTTTAGATGATGTAAACTATCTTTAATGGCATATATCAATCTTGAATGCTGTTTTAATGATGATGTTATGCAGCTGGCAATAAACATATATGGGTGTAATATGGAGAAGGAAATTTGGGAGAATCCTGAAGAGTGGAACCCAGAGAGATTTCTTGCTGACAATGAACCAATCGACTTGCAAAGAACAATGGCTTTTGGAGGCGGGAAACGTGTCTGTGCTGGTGCTATGCAGGCTATGTTGATTGCTTGTGTGTCGATTGGAAGAATGGTTCAAGAGTTTGAGTGGAGACTTAAAGATGATACAGGAGAAGATATTAATACGCTTGGCCTCACGACACAGAAACTTAATCCGATGCTTGCTGTTATCAAGCCAAGAAACTAATGTTAGGGAAATAATGAGTATACCTTCTACACATTATACGTGTTTTGGTATGCTTACCATGAGTTTGTAGTTGTTCCAGTCTTAGTATACATTAAACTGCCTGAATTGAAGTTAAATTCTTCATTTGAGCAGAATAAACCCTGTTTTGAACTATATATTAGATATTAAACCTTTTTTTGACTACAAATGCACCAAAAAGATGCGTCAATACTATGCAGCATTGTTAAACCTCATGTAGGTTATTATTTATCACAATATAGGTAGGTAATCTGTTCTTTCTTTTGGACCGGAGTATACTTGAAAGCAATGATAAAACCTGATTAAAGGGATCAAGTAGCAATGCCGTTTGGGAATACTTCCACTATTTTTTACCAAGTGTATAGGGAATTTTTAAAGCAAATTACAAAAATGAACCATATACATTCTCATATTATCAAAGTGAACCTTTTTCCTATATCTTTACTAAAACGAGTAAAGCATATCGTTTTCATACATGTCATGATCGTTCTTGCATGAAACTTTTATAAGCGTCGCAATCATTCATAGCGTAGTTGGTATTAATATTGGTGACACATAAAAACACTATTACCACACCTACCAACATTACTCTCAAATCAAATCCTTTTAAAACTAAAAACACCTCTTCCACACTTAAAAAATTACTTTATCCAGATAAAAGCAACCATTCTAATATTCTACATCTTCTTCCTTAGTACTCTTTAATCATGTCCATGTCCGACGGCGAAGTTTCTTATTTTATTTCTCTTTTTTCTTTTTCTTCTCGTTTAGTCCAGATCTAATGTGGTTCCTCAACAATTTCTAAGGTAGGTCCCAAGAAAATTCATATATCGTTTCTAAACGAATGTGTCATCCAAGGTGGTTCCCGGGAACCACCTTACTAGCTCTGGGTCCGCCTCTGCACAGAGATATGTTCCTTCACGGGCAGTAGTTCTTTCATATGATGATAGCACAACATACATCATCTTGTTTTAGACCAGCATAAAGTAAATCAACTAACCTCGCCTAGGCCCACACCTAGCTCACTTTCCTCGCCTTAACTCCACACACGCCCTGCCCAGACACACGCCCAGGCCCTCGCCTAGCTCACCCTTCCTCGCCTAAGTCCACGCTCAGGCCCACGCCTCGCCCAGGCCCTCGCCTCGCGCCACGCCTAGGCCAGCCTAAACATGTTACTGGCTAGTCTCTCGCCCAGGCCCACGCCCAAGAATTCCTTATACACGTGTACGGTTTAAAAAGTATTATGGTACGAATCTAACGTTTAATATTGAAAAGTTCATTTTAGATAAATGTATACGCGAGGTTTATATCTGTAAAGTAACAGTAGAAAAAGTTCGTTTAAGAAATTTTCTCGAATTTTTATGTATTTATATATGCATCTATTTCGACGCAAACAATCAGTTGTCTTCTTCCTCTATTTTTCTGAAAAAAACCCTGAAAAGATGGATGTGCAAACGGTCGGATCAGCGGCAAATGTATTGGGTGCTCCCGTGGTGGCTGCTGCTGTCATTACTCCCTTGTTTCTAAAAAGCTCTCTCTAATCAACGTCGTAATTCCAATCATCTCCCTCCAGTTCCTGGTATGCCAGTGCTCTCTTGCACTCTCTTTTCTTTTTTGTGTCAATTTTACATTTCAAAATCAGAAATTTCAACATTGAATTCCAAATAAGTTTATAAGCATAGCAACTATAATTTTCTATTTTGTTTGTCATTAAAACAAAAGAAATTTTAAAATTTTATGTGGTGTGAATGAGTTGAGGTACCGCCGTACCGGCCACTGCCAGGCGTGCCATTGTTTGGTAATTTACTTCAGCTGAAGGAGAAGAAACCATTCAAGACATTTACAAAATGAGCAGAAACTTATGGACCTATGATACATGCCAACTCACCCCATGTTCACCTTGCGTTATTTTCATACATGCATCATGGGTAGGGTAGTGGTAGAATCACGTTTCCGTATTTAATGGATAAAGTTGTGGCTGTCCTTAATATTTGCATGCATTAGGGTAGTGGTAGAAGCACGTTTCCTTATTTCCAGTAACAAGAATAAAGTGCATCTAGGACTTTAATTTTACTATAAATTGCATTGTAATTTCATTTGAAAGGGGAACAGAAAATATTTGAAAAGCTTGTGCTTGATTTCTATTCTTAATCTTAAGTTCTTGGAAGTTTTGTAGGTTTTGCTTTGTAAAACCTATCAATTGGTGCTTTCATTGAGACTTAGCCTCCATGGCTTTGGAAGAACTCAATGACTACACTACTCTATCTCGCTTCACTGGTTTGAATCCGATCCGTTGGCTTTTTGAGGTTGAACGGTTCTTCTTCTCGTATGCAATATATGAGGAAGAACGGTTTGCCTATGTTGTGGAGTACTTTGATGATGAACCGTTTTCTTGGTTCAATTCATGGTACCGAGGACCCGAACACCTCACGTGGAACTCCTTCACCGCTGCAATGCTAACGACCTTCCCTCCGGTACCAAACCCGCCACCAAACCATACGCCATCTCCGGAACCGTTTGCGCCACCTCCACCTCCTCAGCCAACAAGACAAACCTATACTACCAACTTGCCCGAACCAAAACATAAAGTGACACCACCACTTTGTACCAAACCCGTGACTCCAACCTCTACAACCGTCCCAAAACTTACCCACAACGCCGCCGTTCGACTTCAATGGCGGCCACCTTGGCAACCTGTCACGACTGCACCATATGCTACGGGACGAGTGGAATGGCGTCCACCGTGGCGAATAAATCCGTCCTTGAGGACAAGGACATTTTGAAGAAGTGGGGAATGATACATGCCAACTCACCCCATGTTCACCTTGCGTTATTTTCATACATGCATCATGGGTAGGGTAGTGGTAGAATCACGTTTCCGTATTTAATGGATAAAGTTGTGGCTGTCCTTAATATTTGCATGCATTAGGGTAGTGGTAGAAGCACGTTTCCTTATTTCCAGTAACAAGAATAAAGTGCATCTAGGACTTTAATTTTACTATAAATTGCATTGTAATTTCATTTGAAAGGGGAACAGAAAATATTTGAAAAGCTTGTGCTTGATTTCTATTCTTAATCTTAAGTTCTTGGAAGTTTTGTAGGTTTTGCTTTGTAAAACCTATCAACCTATTTATTCCATTAAAACTGGAGCCACCTCCATGGTAGTTGTTAACTCCCCAATCATCTCCCCAAAGAGGTATCTCTCTCCTTGAGCCTAGATTCAAACAGGGAAATTAATTTGTGTTTACATGTTAATTCGATGTCATTAGTTCTTATTGTCATTGTTTTTATTCATATATATCATATCTTGCCATAGGCTATGGTGACCAGATTCGAATCCATTTCAACCAGAGAGCTATCAAAGGCTCTAAACATCCTGACGCCTGATAAATCCATGGTGGCAATGAGTGATTATGATGACTATCACAAGAATGTTAAACGCAATATACTCACTAGTGTTCTAGGACCAGCTGCACGGGTTGGTGCTCATTAAGTGATTTTACTTGTGTCTGTCCGGTTATATTAACGGACTGTAGTAAATGCATACATATCAGAAGAAGAATCGTGTCCACAGAGACGTTATGGCAGAGAATGTTTTAACCAACTTCAAGCCTTGGCGGCGAGGTCTAGTGATCAACTAGTGAACCTTAGGAAGATATTCCAGCCTCAACTTTTTTCATTAGCATTGAAGCGAGTCCTTAGCTCTAAACGTATTTGCAAACCATATGCTATGGTTTTCTGTTTGCATGCATACTTTTATGTACGTTTATCTTAATTGAGATAAAAAACAACGAAGAACCACTAAAAATTCTTAACAAGCTTTTCATATTGGAATAAAGATGTCAGTTTTTGGTTTAATTTCTACTTTAAGAACTCGGGTGCTGATTCATCCTCATGTTACAGTTTAAATGACAACTTTCTGGAACGTGTTAATTAGTCCTTATTTAGTGTTAGTACTTTCTGTTAAAAGCATGTCCTATTTTGCAGGCAATAGGGAAGGATGCTGAAAGCATTTACGTGAGCGATCTTGAAGCCACCATGACAAAAGAGGAGATCTCTAAGGTTTTGGTGACTGATCCAGCTATGGGTGCCATAGAAGTCGACTGGAGAGATTTCTTCCCGTCTTAAGTGGATCCCCAACACCAGCTTTGACAAGAAAATCGAGCAAATGTGTATTCGAAGAGAGGCAGTGATGAACATCCTGATTCAACACCAGATAAAACGCATAGACTCTGGAGAGGTAAAACATATACTAACTAAAAGTTGTTACTATCAATCGAATCTAATTAACTTAGCTAATGTTGTCCGGCAAAAGCAGAGGCTCAACAGCTAAATCAATTACTTGCTGTTAGAGGCAGAACCATTAACCAAGAAACAGTTACTAATGTCAGTGTGGGAATCTATCATTGAAGCATCAGACACTACTATGATCTCGACAGAATGGGCAATGTATGAACTTGCGAAAAACCCAAAGAAGCAGGCTCGTCTCTATGAAGAAATCCAAAATGTCTGCGGATCAGAGAATATCACGGAGGAAAAGTTGTGTAAGATGCCGTACTTGTCTGCTGTTTTTTTTATGAAACTTTGAGAAAGCATAGTCCTGTTTCGAATCCCATTAAGATACGTGCATGAGAACACAGAGCTTGGAGTGTACCATGTTCCGGCTAAGACCCAGGTTTGTTTAGATAAACTTTTGTTAACTAGATTTTCGATCCTAAATGTTCTTCAAACTATATATGATATTTTTCAGGTGGCGATAAACATATATGGGTGTAATATGGATAGGGAAATCTGGGAGAACCCTGAAGAGTGATATTTCTCAAGGAGAACGAACCAATTGACTTACTAAGGACAATGTCATTTGGAGCAGGGAAACGAGTGTGTGCTGGGGCTACACAAGTGATGTTGATTGTTTGTATGGGGTATTAGGAGAATGGTGCAAGAGTTCGAGTGGAGGCTTAAAGATGATACAGAAGAAAATGTGAACACGCTTGCAATTACGACACACAAACTTAATCCAATGCTTGCTGTCATTAAACCTAGAATTTGACAAGAGGCAGATACTACTTATCAAAATCTGTTTTATGGAATGATATATCATCACTGCACTGATTGCCAGCAATCCTAACTTGGCTTAGTAAAATATGTTGTTAGAAAAGAAGTAAATTCATAATTCGTAGCCCCAACGTTTAGTCACTAACAGCATACAACTTGTCAGAAAAATGTATGTATAATGACCAAACTAGGGTTGTGACATTTTTCGTCAGTATTGTTGGAAAATTTAGTGCACTTGTGGGATGGTTCACACCTTGTAATGGGTTAGGAGGTACGGAGTGTACACCCATAAGGTCCATGAACACCACGACTCTAATAGTGGTATGTATTGGTAGTGCTTGGTGAAATCTTGTTGTGGTTAACTGCGATTATCGGTGTTTCCAGCGAGCGATGCCAGCCGGGATCGATGTTTCCAGAAGTGGTATCTCACCGAAGTTGTGTTTACACTCAGCGGTGCGTTTCCAGCAAGCGGTGTAACCACCGAAAGCACTATGAAATCTTGATATAAATCTTGATAAATGCGATTATAAGCGCATCATTATGACCACGTTTAAGTGGTCATGTAACCATAATGACTATAATGGGGATGATTATGAGGCTATTAATGGGCGATTAATACTCATAATTCCATTGGAGCGGTCAAGAGTAACCTCCTATAAATAGGAGATCCGAACATGCATGAAGGACACACATAAAGCGTAAACACTTACTAGCGAAAGGGTTATAGAATTGTGCCTAATTCTCTAAGCGCATTTGGTCTTATCCCAAGTAGATATTCGTGATACCCGGGCATTAGGGTCGAATAGTTTACTTTGGAAAGTGATTACGATTCAAGTGATATCCGGTAACCACCAAGTGGTATCATTACTACTAACAGTTTGTTTGTTTCACGAAGAGTTGCACATTTCACCGAATTGATTATCTTCACCGCTTTGGGACGAATAACTACCAACAATCAAAGTAAACTATTTAGTGATAATCAATGGCAATTCTTGCAATGAAACACATGGCTTCAAACTTTGCTAAAATTTGGACAAGTTTGAAGGGTGGACTTTAGGAGATGGCGAAGAAGATGCACTTCTCTTTGTCGAGCATGAGTGTGGTCTATGTGCGACTACTCCAATTCACGATGATGGTGATGATGCTACGTGGATCGGATCGGGAGGAGGAGCAAGTGGGAGAATGATGACTACATATCAGAGGTCTTATTCGAATGGTATGTCGATTCTTTGTTTGATATTTATCGAACTTTGAATCTTCCAAAGAAGCGTGGATTCCTTGGATGCCAAATATATGGTGAGGATGCATCAAGTAAGAAGTTCCTTGTTAGTAATTTCACAAATTACAAAATGGTGATTCAAGACCGGTTATGGAACAATACAATGAACTTCTTGGAATACTTGGAAGGTTTACACAACACCAAATGAACATGGATGAGGCTATCAAAGTCTCTTGTGTCATTGACAAACTCCTCCTTCATGGAAAGATTTCAAGCATACCTTGAAACATATGAAGGAGGAGTTAACTCTTGTTGAGTTAGGCGGTCATCCGCACATTGAGGAATCTCTCAAAGTGCGGGATAATGACAAGCCAAAGAGTAGCAATCTTCTTGGATCATCTGTTGTCAATATGGTAGAGCATAACAACTCTACCGGTACAATGACAACAAAGGCAAACATAAATTTCATGATAACACAAGGCGATCCTAACAAGAAGGCAACACCTACTTGTTGGAAATGTGGCAAGACCGGTCACATTAAAAGGGACTGCAAGGGTGTTAAAGTTGGTGGTAAAGCCAATGGATCGAGCACTAATGGTTCGGGAGTGGTGGTTCACCAACTCACCGAAAGGTCGAATATGTTTAATAAGTCTTTTCGATTTATTATGTTACATATGTATCGAATCTTTTATGTGCGGGATGATGATGTTGCGTGGTGGGTTGACTCGGTGCAACAGTTCATGTGTGCAAAGATAGAAGGCGGTTCAAGACTTATGAGTCACCGAATGATGGTTCTATTCTTCACATGGGAAATGAGTCAACGACCTTGGTGCATGGTCGTGGTTGTGTAGATCTTAGGTTTAGTTCGGAAAGATTGTAACTTTGTTTGATGTTATTCATGTTCACGATATCGGGAAGAACTTGGTTTCAAGTAGTATTTTGAATGATCATGGATATAAACAAGTTATTGAATCGATAAATTTGTTCTTTCTAAATGTGGTGTTTTTATTGGTTTTGATTATTTATGTAATCAAATGTTCGAGCTTAATATTTCCACCGACGATGTTATTTCGACCTTTGTGACCACATATGATCGGTGATTCTAACCTTTGGCATGCTAGACTTGGTCATGTTCACTATAAAAGAATGCAAGATATGTCTAGGGATGGTTTAATCCTCGCTTTTGACATGGACACGAAAAGTGTAAAACTTGCATGTTGACCAAGATAACCAAGAAACCCTTTCGAGGTGTTAGTCGTGAGACTAAGATCTTGGAGCTTATTCACGATGACTGTGTGATTTGCATGCCACTCCTTCTTTGGGGAATAAGAAGTACTTTGTGACATTTATTGATGATGCTTCTAGATTTTGTTATGTCTATCTATTACATACCAAGGATGAAGCATTAGATAAATTCAAAGTGTTTAAAGCGAAGTTGAATTACAACTTGGGTCTTTGATCAAAAGATTAAGGGCGATAGGGAGGTGAGTACATGGATACTCGATTACTTTCGATCTGTTGGAATAATCCATGAAACGATCGCCCTTATACTCCTCGGCAAAATGGTATTTACGAAAGGAAAAGCGGTCTTGAAGGAGATGGTTAATTCCATGTTGTCCTATTCGGGATGAGTCGAGGTTACGGGGTGAAGCTATGTTATGACTTGCTATTTATTAAATAGGGTTCCCGATAAAAGGAACAAGGTTACCCCTTATGAACTCGGACTAAAAAGAAACCCAACTGAACTATCTCAAGGTTTGGGGTTGTAGGTCATTGTAAGACTCCACGATCCAAAGCAAAGACTTTGGGTGAAAGAGGCATTGATCGCATCTTTGTTGGATATCTTGAGCATTCCAAGGCTTTTAGGTTCTATGTTATTGAACCTAATGAACATGTTTCAATTAACTCAATAATTGAATCAAGGGATCGAGACTTTGATGAGAATAGATTCTCATCGGTCCCTGACCAAGTCGAGGATTCCTAATGGAACTCATGACTTTGGTGTATCGAGGTCACGATGATGAACCATCGGTGGTCCACGATGAGGTTGTGGTTCAAGAACACGAACACGTGCTCGGGAAGAGCAAAAGGGTCGGGACTCCAAAGTCATTTGGACACGAGTTTCAACTATACTTAGTTGAAGGTACTAGGGATGAGGTCTCGGACCAATACTCCTATTGCTTCATTGTTGAGGATGACCCCAAAACATTTGAAGAAGCAATGAAGTCCCGGACATTGCTTTACGGAAAGAAGCAATCAATGATGAGATGGATTCCATCATGGGCAACAACACTTGGTGTTGGTTGATCTACCTCTGGTTGCAAACCTCTTGGTTGCAAATGGATTTTCAAAAGGAAAATGAAGGTAGATGGAACTATTGAAAAGTTCAAGGCTAGACTAGTCATTCGGGGCTTTAAACAAAAGTCGAATAGACTATTTTGATACTTATGCCCCCGTGGCTCGTATCGATACCATAAGGCTAGCGATTGCTATGGCATCTATTCACAATCTGGTTATTCATCGGATGGATGTGAAAGCAGACTTTCTTGAATGGTGAATTGGAAGAGGAGGTTTATATGAACCAACCTCGGGGCTTCATCATGCACGGCAATGAAAACAAGGTGTGTACTAATTAAGTCTCTTTATGGACTTAAGCGGGCACTAAGCAATGGCATCAAAGTTTGATGAAGTGGTTTTGTCTAGTGGTTATGTTCTTAACCAAGTCGACAAATGTGTATATAGCAAATTTGATGAATCGGTAAAGGAGTCATCATTTGTCTATATGTTGATGACATGTTGATCTTTGGCACCGACCAAAATCAGTTGACGACAAAGGAATTTTGTCATCAAGGTTCTCCATGAAAGAAATGGGGAGGCGATGTTATCCTTGGTATAAGGATTAAACATGAAAGTAATAAATTTCTATCTCTCGGTCTCATTATATTGAGAAGGTCGAGGAAATTCAATTACTTTGATTGTACTCCGATGAGTACACCTATGGATACTGTGAGAAGGCGATGCCTAACCATGGCAAGGCGTATCTCAACTTGAGTATTCTAGGGTAATTGGTACTGATGTATGCCATGACTTGTACAAGACGATATTGGTTTTGCGGTGGGAAAATTGAGCGGTATACTAGTAATCCTAGTGCTCATCAACGCAAGCGATTCGAAAGTCTTGAAGTATTTGAAGAGAACTATGGATTATAGTCTCTCATATCGGTTACCCATCGATGTTGGAAGGTTACAGCGATGCAAGTTGGATCGATAACTCGAAGACAATTCGTCTACCGGTGGTGGGTATTCCTACTTGGTGGAGGTGCAATTTCTTGGGCATCCAAGAAACAAACTTGCATCACCGGTTCAACAATGGAATCTGAATTTGTGGCTCTGGCATTTCTTTGGTAAAGAAGGCGAATGGTTGAAAAACTTGCTTCTTGAGATTCCATTGTGGCCTAAACCTATAGCACCTATTTCTATCCGGTGTGATAGTGCGACTACATTGGCTAAGGCTTATAGCCGGATGTACAATGGTAAGTCTAGACACTTGGGTGTCGGACATAGCATGATTCGTGAGCTTATCATGAATGGGGTGGTATCTATAGAGTTTGTGAGATCTCAGCGAACTTAGGCGATCACTTGACGAAGGGATGGCTAGAGACTTGGTTATAAAGTCGCTAAAGGGATGGGTTTAAGTCCAACTTAGTCATCGAATGCTAGGACACCTGACTCCTCCCGAGGAAACTTAGGAGCCGAGTTCAATGTGGAAAGTCGAACATTCGGTGGATTGGAGCACAAGTTTTATTTACATCCCAAGGTTGTGCTCGAACTCTTTGAAAGGAGGATGAAGTCTTTACTTAATGGTTATATTTTCTTTGAAAAGTGCTTGGCGGGAGCATGACTAAGAGGAACCACCTATGTAAATGTTTAAGTTTTGCCGCTTGAGGAAGCTTTTGGACTTTAGCTTTTACAACATTTATGAATTTGGATATGGACACATGGCTTGTATAGTGTCGGGAGCTTTTAAGTGTTTGAAAACTTGTGTGTAGTTATCTTGGTATTCAAATGGGTTGAAGGGTTCAATTCTTAGAACACCACGATTCTCGAATATTTGAGCGTGTAATTACTAAGATGGAAATTCAATCCTCATGACATTTTCGTTTATGCACATGTTTTGCTTGATGTTTATTTTACATGCAAAGGAGTGAACTAAATTTGGGAGGATTGTTGAAAATTTAGTGCACTTGTGGGATGGTTCACACCTTGTAATGGGTTAGGAGGTGCAGGTGTACACCCATAAGGTCCATGAACACACGACTCTAATAGTGGTATGTATTGGTAGTGCTTGGTGAAAATCTTGTTGTGGTTAACTGCGATTATCGGTGTTTCCAGAGCGATGCCAAGCCAGGATCGATGTTCCACCCAAGTGGTATCTCACTGAAGTTGTGTTTACACTCAGCGGTGCGTTTCCATCAAGCGGTGTAACCACCGAAAGCACTATGAAATCTTGATATAAGTCTTGATAAATGCGATTACAAGCGCATCATTATGACCACGTTTAAGTGGTCATGTAACCACTAACGGCTATAATGGGGATGATTATGAGGCTATTAATGGGCGATTAATACTCATAATTCCATTGGAGCGGTCAAGAGTAACCTCCTATAAATAGGAGATCCGAACATGCATGAAGGACACACATAAAGCGTAAACACTTACTAGCGAAGGGTTATAGAATTGTGCCTAATTCTCTAGCTGCATTTGGTCTTATCCCAGTAGATATTCGTGATACCCGGGCATTAGGGTCGAATAGTTTACTTTGGAAAGTGATCACACGATTCCAAGTGATATCCAAGTAACCACCAAGTGGTATCTGTTACTACTAACAGTTTGTTTGTTTCTTTGAAGAGTTGCATTTCTTTGAATTGATTATCTTCACCCTGCTTTGGGACGAATAACTACCAACAAGTATTTGACTAGAGACCAAAAAATAAGAGTAGTCATAGATTACAAAACAAGCTTGTCTGTTCAGTGTGTTTGCCATGACTTTTTCCTTCAATTAAATTTGTTCACCAAAGAGTACCAGAAAAGAAGCAGGCTTGTCTCTATGAAGAAATCTGAAATATTTGCGGATCAGACTAGATCACAGAGGGGAAGTTGTGCAAGATGCTATGCCTATCAGCTGTGTTCAACGTTCTTCAAACTATATACGATGTTTTGCAGCTGGCAATAAACATTTATGAATGCAATATGGATAAGGACATGTGGGAGAATCTGGAAGAGTGGAAAACCCTGAGAGACTTCAATTCTCGTGGGAATCGAACGAATTGATCTGCAAAGACCGATGGCGTTTGGAGGGTTGAAACAAGTGTGTGCTGGGGCTACACATACAATGTTTATTGTTTGCATTGGGATCGGGAGAATGGTCCAGGAGTTTGAGTGGAGACTTAAAAGATTATATCAGAGAAGATGTCAAAACGCCTTCATTTACAACACAAAAACTAAATCCAATGCAAGTCGCAACTATTAAGCCCAGAAACTAACAATACTGGAGTTATATCGAAATCTGACTTGTAAAAGGATGTTTCATATGTAGAAAACTAGAAACGTGAATTTATACGTATTTCTTTTTCCAGAAAACTTGCTTTTGTTGTGATGATACCGGGATGCAAAAATATATCAATTAAAAACATGCGACGAAAAACTGCATATACCAAATTATACAGGTAACATTCCAGCAACTTACTATTAAAACATATAATTCTCTAAACGGTTGCAATCCACTGATGAGCAGCCGTTAGTTTGGTTTGAAGAATTTAAGCTTAAGTCCGCTATTGACCATGCTCCAAATACCACCAGACGAAAATGCTAAACTGAAGGCAATACCGAGCCAACCTAGCGTCCAGTTGAAGTACCAATTGAAGCTATACTTTGCAGGTTTCTTGATAAGAACCCACATGAAACACGGGTACGCAAATGTAACCGGGAGTGTTAGGCCTCCTAACAAACCAGCAAGGCTGGCGAGGAAAGGGAGTGCTACACCAATGAAGAAATTAATAAACGCGTAAACCACTCGGAAACCAGATCGGACCCACACTGAGCATGGCCTGTTCGTGCGGCTCGTGTAGCTGGCTTCAAAACTGTCAAAAACTGGCATTGAGTATATCTGAAAGCTACTCAAACAGCTGAATACGACTAGTAGAAACGTCATAGCCAGTAATCCTCTTGAAATATCCTGGCTATGGAACGCAAATAGCGCGTTCAACATTCCTCCTGAGGGCATCTAAGAAACATAAAGAACATATTTTTAGCTTTGATATATGTTTAACGAATTTAATAGCTTCGTATTAGTTGAACTTACAAGGTTTCCATAAGCCCAGTAACCTCCAATTGCTACAGGGAACAAACACATTGCAATGAAGAAATATGCAACCTTCGCTCCTTTCCACATTGGTACATGAGCGGGATGCTTAAATGTTGACGGCATCGTAGACTACAAAGTTTACAATAGAACGAATGGTTACTTTGACTCTAAAGGTCAAACACCAGTATATTAGGAGCAATGTTATACTTTATGTTACATTTTATAAGCAACTTTCCCTAACATTATGAATTCAAATCAGCAATATACTTATGTACCTGAATTTCAAGTACTAGATTGTGGCCTCTAAATGCAAAAGCAATGATGCCAAGTGCATTAAGAAACGAGAAAAGGGAAGCTGGAAAAGAAGGCAATGTGACGGGATCATAAGAAATGTTGGGCGGGCGTGGTTGGCTAACGGATAGAACCCAAACCATGGTCGAGTAAAATATAGCAGTGATTGCCCCTATGAGCGAGAGTCCCGCAATGGAGTTGAGGTTCGGAAGCTGGGACAACACAATGCATAACAAAGTGAAAACTAGATACCATTCGACTGTGGTTAACGGGTTTGAACTACAAAGTGGCCCACAAACAATCTCGAAGAATAGTTTCATGGTCTCGCCTCCTATAAGAATTAAAGCAGTCGCAGTCCCTGCGGACAAGTAGACTGTTGGGAATAGAGCTAGCCACAACCCAAGCCGTTCCCCTGAACAAAAAGCATTATAGTATTTGAGTCAAACAGATCGACATGATAAACAAACTTCATGAAGTTGTACCAAGATCAACAAAGTGTATGACTAGCTATTAAGATGGTTACCAAAAGCTGCTTGAGCAAGTTCGACGTATCGGTTGTACCTCTTTCCTGGAACAGCTTCATGAAGTTGTACCAGGATCCACAAAGTGTATAATTGCCAAAAATAAGCTATAGTTAATGACACTATGCCCCAACTCCTGCATATGAACCATACATTTAACTATGTAAGTAAAGTTTTCCGAAAAAACAAGTCATAAACAGGTAAACCAATTCCACAAAAGGTATAGATTGGCGGGAACACCCTGACCCCGGGTGCCTTTTGGCACCCGCCATTGTCCACCCCACAAGGAATAGCTCCGGAAACTCTCCTGGACTAGTGGGGCACCAACTGGAGTGAGCATGCCAAGACTGGGACGCAGAGCTCTTATTCCACAAAGTCTCCAGGTGTCTTGTGGGTTTTGGAGGTGGGTACTATATGAAGCAAATGCCAAAGATGGGACTTGAACACAGGTCGATTGATTTCAGCCTTGAGTCTTTCAAACCATTGGACTAATGCTCCATTGATAACAGGTAAACCAATTATATATGTTTAAACTCTAAACCTCTTGTGAGGAGGTTATACTCTTTATCACTATGGGTGTAAACGAGTCAAGCTACTCGAGATAGGCTCGGTAAAAACTCGAAACTAGCCGAGCCTTAACGGCTCAAGCCTTAAGATATGGACCGAACTTGAACCATTTTGTTAAGAGGACCGAAACGTTGATGATTAGTACTTTCTAGGAGGGCCAAGCTATTAGAAGAAAAAAATAATAATAAAAAAAAAAGAAAAAAAAAAAAAATTACCATTAATTTATTAAACAAAATACACTACGGGGAATGGCCCTCCCTAGCCCTCAAGAAGTTTCGTCCTTGTTTACGACAAGGCTTAAAACGAGCCAAACTCGAGTTTTGTCGTGCTCGGGCTCAACTTGACTCGTTTACACCCCTAATTATCACTAAACTATTTTGCGGTGATTTATCTACACAAGTCATGGTTTTAAGATGCTCACTAGTTAATATTAATATAATTAATAATGGGTGCTATGCTTCGTACACCATCAAGTTAGGTGCTATTTTTTTATTATTTAAATTTTTCTCGAAGACATAAATTGATAGCTACATTTTCTTCCTCAAAGGTTATTTTGGTGTTGTTTTTTCCCTCTCACACGCACATTTCTGTCACCACCATACTTCTATCATCACCATACTCATACAGTCATACATCCGGCCAAACCCATCCCACATGAACCACCACCGCCGTCACCTACGACCAAACCACCGTCACCTCCGACCAAACCCATCCCACCTTAAACCGCCGCTGCCGCCGCTACCCATCACACGGTAACCACCATCGCCACCAGATCTAGTGGATTCAGACAGAGTTAAGATGATTTCCGATCTTTCATCAATTTATGATTGGTTGTTTGTTTTGAAGATGACTGTGATATGTGTGTATTTTTGTTTCACCATGTTAAAAGATCAATAAAGTAAAATGAGAAAGTTATAAGTTTCAAAATGAAGATGGTGAGAATTGAATTTTTAATTTAAGAAATTTAATATAGTTAATGTACTGTGTGACAGAGGTGTGTGTCAGTGATGTGTGAATCCAAAAATAATGGTGTGTATACCCGCAAAGCCTTAATAATTTATATTATAGTACAACTTTTTACTTGTTTTTCTGTTTGTTATCTTCTTTTATGTTTATTTATTTTAATTTGTTTTTTTCTTTTTCGGGGGAATATATTGCAACTAGGGAGACTCAGGGGCCTGACATAGTAATAGTGTGTGTGTCAGCGTATTGACTGGTCCAACAAAACAGTACAGTAAGAGATATGTAGTGAGAAAAAACAGTACTATACAATAATTTGCCATCACGTATTACGGAGTATTAATTTTTTAATAAAATATTTGAAATTACAATGATATGACCATAAAAAGGTATCACGTATTATTAATTTCTCAATAAAAAATTTGAAGTTACAATGTATGACCATATAAAGTTGCATCAAGACAATGGACAGAACAAATGATGTAATAGTACTAACTAATATTACATGCATGACAAACTAGTACGTTTGTAACCTACTCCGTACCAAAATAAATAGTACTGTAATTGTTACCATTTTTTGAAGCAGATGTGATCAGATTTACCCAAACTTTATTTCCAATACATCCATTTTGGTCTACTGAAAAAAATACGCTACATCGATGTACTATTTACATTGAGATAAGAAAATGTACATGCAAGTATGGAAGCTTTTATGAAAATTGGGTTATGATTTATGAAAGCAACATTTTGTAATCTACTAATCTACAACAATTATTTTTAAGATTTACTCGGTATATGATAAAAGAAAATTTACTATTTCGGTGAAAATAAAATTAAGTTCGACGAAAAGTGGGACAAAAAACACTTAAATTTATCGATAAAGAAAAAGAATTACGATTGCTTTATTGAAAAAACAAAGAAACTAAACACCATGCTAGACCCTTTGCTTTGATATTTTAATGGCACTTTCTTTGAAAGAAAATTAAACAATTGTTGATTCTAATAGTATCTTACTATCTTTAGTGATAAACTTCATCAAATCTATAGAATTGCCGCAATATGTTTTTAAAAATTACTTATCTACTTATTTAACCAGATAACATTACAAATGTTTATACAAAAAGTCCATTTTAATACCCTTTTTTTATATTTTTCTTGTGTTAAAAATATGACATGGATCCGCATATTTGATATCTCATACATATGAATCTTATTGTATAAGCTTTTATTCACTGTCATATGCATACAGGGACGGAGCCAGTAGGGGGGCTGGCGGGTGCTCGGCCCCCCCCAACCGCCCAACTAGCAGCTTGGTTTCCGGCCAACATTTTATAAAATCTTCAATCTTGCCCCTGCCAATAGCCTAGATCTAAACGCACCCATGTTATATATTACGTTCTTAGATTGGTAATTGTTGAAAATAAAGAGCGAAGAAGATAGATGCAGGTATTGTGAGAGAAGGAAGAATGGTTGGGAAGAAGAAAGGTTGGAAAAAAAGTACTACCTAATGTCTGATAATAAACATATTTGTTTGTAGTCTGCTTTCAACATTCCACACAACTTTTGGTCGATTGCTTAGGAAATAGAAATCCATTATTCAATTTTGCTTCTAATAAATTGTGAAATTTTATTTTAGTTTACATTGCTTTTAGATGTTGAAGTAATTAAAAAAAATAAAAAAAAAAGAAAGTTCGATACCTACGTTATTTTGAGATTGTAAAATTTGTTTATTGGATTCCACATGTTAGTATTTATTGATGTTTTAAAGTCATTTTAATGACTAAGATCTTGACCACATATGTGTTGGAGGCTTGAGAAATGTTGAAATGATTGAGCAGGTGAGAGAACCAATCTAACCCGCACATTGTTATACAAATTATTTTCGGCCCCCCTTAATATAAATTTCTAGCTCCGTCTCTGTATGCATATAAACTTTTATATACATTTTATATACACTCCACCTAAGATGACAATTTCCCATAAATGATAAATCTTATTAACCTAGAAGATGCTCTAATTAGTAACAGCTTTTTTTCAAAGATATAAATATCTTGAAAAGGACATAAAACAAACTAAAATATACATACAAAACAGTAAATTTGCTAAATAACTACTTGCTGTAACAAAGATAAAAGCAAAAAGCATGATAAAAAAAAAAAACACTTACCATCCAAGGAAAGAAAAAGCAACAGGCAAAACCAAAGCTTGGAAACCAACACCAGCATTAAGGTTATGAAAAGCAGCATAATGAGCATTTCCATTACGTGACTCAGTAATAGGCAACCATGCATCTTGTGGATTCAACTTAGTTAAATGTCCCACTTCTTCTAAGTAACCTTTCATGTTAACCAAAACCCTCTTCATAGGTGTCCCAATAGGACTTAAAAACCTTGGAGATATAAACGACGTAGGTGTCCATGCATTTGAAGATTTTGGTCTAGGTGATCTTTGTCCTGATGGTGTTAGTATTTCTGGTGTTGCTGGTATTGATATTAGTTCAGTATCTGGTCTTTCTTCCATTGTTGGGACAAGAAAAGGGTCTATTGGGGCCTACGAGGAAAAAATCAGAAAATAATGTTTGGTGTTTGATAGAAGAGTTGAATGTGGTAAAATTATTTATAGGAAGTGTGTGGGAGTTTGGGAAGAAGTGATTATGACCGTTGATTTGATAGGGATCTCGAGGTAAAAGTGAGTGGTGTGTGTGAGAATCTGTGTGATGATGTGTATGTGATTTTAGTGTGTGTCGTTTTCTAGGAGGGTTATATTTTGTTTTTTACAGTTTGGCCCCCTAGGTAACTCTTTGGGAAAAAATGTACGTTTATGGTCTCTATGTAAGTTTTAACTCATGTGAAACATGGTCATGTGTATGTGCAGGGACGGAGCAGGAGAGGGGTGGTGGTCTTTCCCCCACCGCCCAACTAGCGACTTGGTTTCCGGCCAACATTTTATAAAATCTTCAATCTTGCCCGCTAATAGCCTAGATCTAAACGCACCCATGTTATATATTACGTTCTTAGATTGGTAATTGTTGAAAATAAAGAAGCGAAGAAGATAGATCACGGTATTGTGAGAGAAGGAAGAATGGTTGGGAAGAAGAAGGTTGGAAAAAAGTACTACCTAAGAATCTGATAATAAACATATTTGTTTGTAGTCTGCTTTCAACATTCCACATAACTTTTGGTCGATTGCTTGCAGGAAATAGAAATCCATTATTCAATTTTGCTTCTAATAAATTGTGAAATTTTATTTTAGTTTACATTGCTTTTAGATGTTGAAGTAATTAAAAAAAAAAAAAAAAAGAAAATCGATACCTACGTTATTTTGAGATTGTAAAATTTGTTTATTGGACCACATGTTAGTATTTATTGATGTTTTAAAGTCATTTTAATGACTAAGATCTTGACCACATATGTGTTGGAGCTTGAAATGTTGAAATGATTGAGCCGGTGAGAGAACCAATCTAACCCGCACATTGTTATACAAATTATTTTCGCCCCTTAATATAAATTTAGCTAAATCTCTGTGTATGTGTGAATGTTTGAACTTTGGATAGAGTTAATAGTAGTTTCACACTTTTAAAAACACCAAATAAGGTCACTGAGTTATTAAGACTAGCGGAGGGTTCGCATTGCAGCGGCAAATATTCTGTAATTTACACTTAGAAGACTTTAGACAATAATTTACACTTATTATTGGTCATATTGATGAAAAGATTACCCATGCCAATTCTTTTGGAGTATGCAACCTGATCGAAATGTATTTGACTATATTCATCTGAAGCATTATAACAAACAACGATAGAAATGGTTTCAACCGAAAATTGAAATAGACCAAACACAAACATTTAATACCCATGTATTTAGGAATTTTATTTCTTTTATTTGAGTTACTACTTACCACAACACGTACATACCAAGTTATTATTGTGGTCTTTTAACAAAAACTTGCATCGGATAGCATAATCAATATGTAAAGTTGGATTCCTCAAAGCAAGTTGTCATACACAGTAGCATACTATATAACTTAACATGTATTATGATGATACAATTATTTTGGAAGATAACGTTAAATTAAGAAAATAGTCTCAAGTTTGTTAGAAAGCTATAACCCATAACTATCAAGTTGTCATACACAGTACTATATTATAAAACTTGAAATAGCCCGTAATTATTACGATACGATGTTAAATAGAGAAAATAGTCTCAAGATATGTTAGAGGGTAAGGTGTGGTAACGAGAGGCACATCGCCAAACCTACGTGGCTTTCGCCACCACTCGTCACCCTCTCGCCACCACACCAGGACCATTCGCCACCCTTCGTTATTAGGCTACTTGTTTTATGCGCGACGAGAAAAAATGCTTACTTCTTTTACAGGTAAACGTTATCAAACATTTAAAATTGAATTATTTTACAATTTAACACAATATAAATACTACATTAATCTAACAAAATTTACGCACACACAACTCACACACAATTTGCCAAAAACAATGTCTCAATAAAACAATCGCAAGAATTTCTCCCAACAATTTCCCGAACAATCTCACAAAATTTCTCCCAACAATTTCCCGAACGATCTCCCAACAATTTCTCCCAACAATTTCCCGAACAATCTCCCAACAACACTCCACCAATGGATATCATTCCGTTTTTCTCAACTGAAGAGGAAACGGTTGAGAATCCGTTTCAGCTTTCCGAGGATGAGCTACGACTATATCTTCAGGATGAAGATGTTTTGAGAGAAATGGAAGAACAACAAGCACAGGATGAAGCAACTCGTAAGGAGCAGGAAGAAAGGGACGAACAATACCGTAGGGACAACTTGTTCAATATTTTGGAGCGAGAGTGGGAAGCGAGCAGGTTTGAAGAGTATGACACAGGCGAGGGTTATAAAACAGACTTTTCGTTGTAATTTGTATTTTCATTTTTATTGTAATTTGTTTCATTTATTTGTTGTGTTTTTTTCCTTCATATCGTAGTTTATTTCATTTATTTTTTTTCCGTATTATTGTTTTAGTTTCGTATTGTAGTTTAGTTTCGTATTGTATCGTACGTTGAAATGTTGAATTTGAATTTGAATTCGTACTGTTACTTTTAGGTTAAATTTGAGATTTAATTCGTACTGTTACTTAGTTTCGTATCGTAATTTAGGTTCGTATTGTAATTTTATTTTTATAAATGAATTTAAGTTTATAAATGAATTTGGGTTTATTTGATAAATTGAATAAAATATAAAGTGATGGGACTTTAATGAGTAAGTTGTGGTGTTACGGTAAGTGGGGTTGTTTGAAAGGTTGTGTTATTATTGGATATTGGTTATTGTAACACACAAACAATCACACAAGTATGATTCGAATCAATGGAAGAAACTTAGAGAGAGAAAGTAAAATGGGATGCTTTCTAGAGAGAGAAAGTGAGAGAAAAACAAAGAGAATGTTAGATTAAGTGAAAGCTCCAACCCTCTACCTTAGGAGGTAGAGGGTATTTATAGTCTTACATAATACGCCCTCTGTCGGGCTGTGAATCAGGCATACAGTAGGTAAAGACCCGTCTGTCCTCCACGATGTTGCTCTAACTAACTAACTAACTAATAATTAACGTAATGTCTACGAGCTAACATATACTAGACTAGAGTTGGGGTGACCAATACTTCAACATGGATTTTCTAAATCCTAACAATCTCCCCCTAAGGGAGGTCACCCCATGAATTACATTTTGTATCCTAGCATTCTATCTTTAACTTCATACTCTAGCTCGTAGACTTTAATTCTTCAATTTCCGCAATCTTTGTACTTTCAGTGGAGGTCTTTGAGCTGATCCACGAGTAGGTGATTCTTTGAGCCAGGTTAGAGATCATCAACCACATTAAATCTCTAAATCATCCTTTGTTGTATCGCCGTTATGTGATTTTGTGACTTTTGGACTGACATGCTCACAGTATTGGATCATGATATCTTTTCATCAGAGTAGCGGAAGCTTCTTTGGGTCATGATATTTGCAGCAGCGTAGCAGAAGCATGGTTTGAAAATATCAGAGCCAGGTTATGAAGATATGCATTTATCATGATTTCTTTAGATGTGAGTGTGATGTGTGAGCATGCGGTTATGGATTGACTCCTCAATTCTGATCAGCTGCAACCGTCGGGTGTTCCTGCAAACAACAGTTAACAATAAAGCGCACGAAAGTGTCTTTGATCACTTTCGTTGAATGGGGTTGCAAGAACCACGGTTCCCCGTTGATCAATACAAGTACTGCCTGTGATCAGGTAGAATTCCGAAGAATCTCCTTGACAAGGTTTCACAGCTAATCAAGTTGTTCTCAAACCGGAACATCTCAAAGAAGACATCACGGAGTGAGTGAACCAGCGAATTGAGATTCACTGATTGATGAAAATGATTTGAAAAACAATCGCGCATTGCTTAAGAGAAAGAGTTTTGCAATACGATGAAGGTTTTATGAGAAAGATCAACTTTCAATCAGAAATACTTTTTATATTTGAAACATGAATACAGTCGATGTGCTAAAGAAAAGAAGAGTATTGCACATCGAATGGTTTTTCAAAAGTATTCGTCAATTCATTTCCTGGACCAAGGTTGATTCAAGATTGAATAGCCCCATTGTTTCTATCCAGTTGTCACAAGTTTGACCTTTTGAAAAGATCTCACATGTCACCCACCAAGAGCTTGTTTGATGTTGGCTCTAGAAGGATTTCCATCTTCATCATGAATATTTAACATATCACTCGGATGTTCTGACAATACCACAAGGATGATGCGTAAGACTCTTAATATATTCTTACTTTCCACATTGTGTGAAACAGCAAGTCTTCAGTAATTTTGTGTCCTAATGAGATTTAGTGGATGATCTCTTGGCTCTAGACTCAATTGTGCACTTTGGTTTCCTATGTCGGATACTAGGGAGAGCGTCTCCTTCTTCAATATCAACCATCTCTAAGAGAAAGTCGATAGATTATGTAGGTTCTCCGAGAGAATGAAACAAGTCCTTTTAAGAGAACTTGAGTAGCTTGGGAAGGTTAGTGAAGTGCAGTGCGTCACTGGGTCCATGACGTCTTGTCTTCAATACCAACGTTACCTTAGTAACCACCAGTAGCATATGAATTGAACCCGGTTTCTGCCCTAAGGTTGAATTATTGGAGGGCTATTTCTTTTCACGCTTTTCACATTAATTTCTTTTTCATTCTTCAACCCCTTCAGTGCTTACCGAGACTTCATTACTAGAACCTTGTTGGGTTTATTCCAGTTCTAGCTCTACCTCAGTCGGCACTATTCCCTTATTCTCACTTTTCTCCTTTTTTTCATCATACCTATATACTTCTACACTATCTAGTGTGTGGAAACGTAGAGGGGGGGGGGGGTGAATACGTTACCGTTTAAAAACTTTAGATCTTTGTTATCAAATCGCTTATGAAGCTTGTTATAATATGAAAGTTCCAATTAATGTTTGTGACCAATGTAAAGCGTAGTAAACCATGTTGTCACACAAGCATTAACATCAAACCACATCACAAGCAATAGTATAGTGCAACTATAAAAGTAAAGAGATAAAGAAAGGAAAATGCAAACCGAACACGATGATTTATAGTGGTTCGGTCACGGATCTCCTTTCCGCCCTACTCCACTCCCCGAGTACCCAACTCGAGAGTTACTTCACTAAATCAACAAGCTCCCTTCTCGCGGAGAAAACCTTACAATCGTCGCTACACTTTTTCCGGTACAAAGCTAAATACCGGGTTCTAGTTCGAGGTAGAACCAACCTAACGTCGCCTATACAATATTTCCGACACTAAGCTAGATGTCGAGTTCTTTTACAAGGGTACAACCACTCCCACTATGTTTTATGGCCCAACATAACAAACCTTGTGTTTTATGGCACAAACACATAAACCATCTAATCTAGTTTGGTGAGAGTGTTGTGATGATGCAATGATGTTCTACACTAATGATCCATGACACAAATGTCTAATGGATATGAATAACTACTTCTAAATGATCTTCCATTGATAGGAAGCCTTCATGATGAAGATCACAAGTTCTCTAAACTTGTTGTGATAGATCTTCAGCTTGTGGTGAGTGAGGATGGCTAGATCTCCAAGCTTTCCTTGGTTGATCAATGTAGAGTATGCTTACAACAAAGATGAATGTTAGAAGCATTATGATCATGTGATGGTGAGGATGATTAATGTATGTTTCTACATTGTTATCTACATATCTAAATGATGCAAGAAGGGTAGAGAGAAAGTGTCTTGAAGGGATGATCAAACAACTTGGTTTGGCTTGCTATTTATAGCCAAAATGGATGAGGCGTCCACGGACCACGGAACCCTCACAAGGGTTCCGCCGTGTACCATTTTGGTACCGTAAAGTCTCGACGACAAGATTACCAAAATCTTACCAAAGTCAACCAAATCCATCCAAGATTGTGTAAGCTATGTAGAGTCCAAATCTAAACAAAATATTCTATGAAATCTTCTAGAGATTACAAAGATGATGCATGCCATGATGCAATATGTATTTCTATTTTAGATTAAAAATTTTATCAAAGTAAACTTGTAAAATGTAATATGTAACTAGTCAATAAAATGTCTAGTTACCTTTTGTAAAATAAAATACCTAGTTGAGTGCTTGTCAAAATAAAATATATTTTGTCAAGTGTAAGTAAACTTTAGTATTTGTATGAAATACTTGTGAATGCAAAATGTAAAATGAGGTTCGAAATAGAATGGTTAACCTATTAAAATACTTAGTGACTCTAAACGTATTTTAAACATTCTAACTGATTTGTTAATGGGTTTGATCATAATGCCACATAACGAACATGTACGAACACGTGTTGTAACATACGAGGACTTGAGACATCGAGAGGTGTTGAATGTATGTTGAGACAAAGTGTGATTACAAGTAACTTGTACATTTTACGTTATGTATTACAAGTTACATGTTTGTCATCAATCAAAACAAACGAGGCTGTATAGATTAAATATCGTAATATTTGCACTAACAATCTCCCCTTTTGATGATGACAAAGATATGTAAACGTAATAGAAAGTAAAATGTAAAAGGTTACTTGTATCCTTACTACCTTTACATTACCTTCTCCGTTTACACTCTTCTCCCCCTTTTGTCGAAACAAAAAGGGCGTGTCCTTGGAGTTTAACTTCATTTCTCCCCAAAAAGGCGAGCTTGCATCATCCTTAGTGAAGTTAAATCGTCTACTTCAATCCGTTCCTTGTTAGGTAGCGGATCCATGGATCAAATAAAGAGGCATAACCTACATCAAGGTTAGTTTTATGCAACAAAAATTATGTGTCATGGGTTATGGGTTGATCCATGGTTTTCTTTCTAGATACAATGTACTTGGTTAAGTGGTATATATAAAACCATGGGTTATGGGTCAAAACCATTTGCTAGTATTTAACCTTTTTGTATATACTTGTATTTACCCAATTTAGCATACACTTAGTTTTTACCCATTTTGGTATACTTAGTTTAAGTATATGTTTAACCCAATATGTAAACACTAGTTGTTGTACATATGTATCTAAGTCATAAAATCACTTATACTAGTTTTAGTGTTTTATGTGAAAGCGTAAGTGTGTTATAAAACTATTAGTTCAAACCATTTACGTGTTTTATTTGTTTCCTTAAAATGATCTTACTTTTGTTATCGACAAAACATTAGAAGATCGTAAAATATAAATAAACGTTTTATGGCTTATTTGTATTAACAATCTCCCCTTTTGTTGATGACAAAACATAAGATTATTTTAAGGAAAAGCTAAAATTGTAAAAGTTTGAATTTGTAGTTTTACTTTCTTCTCCCTTTTGTCGAAACAAAAGTGTTTGAAAGAAAGCAACACATCGTTTTAAGAAAAACATGTGAAAGGAAAAAATAGAGAGCAAGTAACGGAAAGGATCGTCGTTACTCCCCTTGACGAGTCCACCCCTAAGTAAGGCGTCAAGAAACTAATTCTAATCTAGTTCATTTGCAACTAACTTATGCAAAGGATTACGTCTATGTGACGGTGTGCTCCCCTAGATGATTGCAATATTTGCAACGGAAGTCATGAAATTTAAATCAAATGTTGCAAGTAATTTTGCAACGTATTGTTTTGACACCAAGCTCCCTAGCTTTAGGATGTCAAATACTTTATGTGTTAATTGAATAACGCAAAACAAGGGTTAGAAAACAAGTATAATTCACAATTTCCGCAAATGTGATAAAGAATAACATTCGACTTCACGGATCCCACGGTTCCCTTCTAGTAGGGATCCGTCTAAGCAATCTTGAGGATCCGTCGGTCGATGACTAAAATCGGCAAAGGTAATATAACAAGTAATGTTATCACATAAATGAGATATGAATACATATTCTCAGAAAAATAACAAGTAGCATGTAATTCCATTTAATAAAACAAGAGTTATGATATACATGACTCTAAAAATAAGAAAATAGACAATACATGACTAGGAATTTTTTTTTGGTTATCTAACGCTTGATGCTAGGACACTACTAAAATCTTCTAGCTCAATTTTTGTTTAGGTTTGATCTCGTCAAAACGTTCGAGGAGATGATAGAACATGAAACGTTGGTCTTCTCGTACTTCATGTATCAAACTTTCAACATGTTGACAATGATAGCAATCTTTGTCATGGCTAGGTAGTGGTGGTGGAGGAAATAAAATGGCTTGATGCGAAGGATCAAGTGAGGCGGCTTGCGGAGCTTCAAACGATGGAGGGATTGGTGGAGGTGCATTTGAGAATGCCTCGACCAAGAATGATGGTGGTGGTAAGGAAGTGTCAACTTCCATAAGGTCGGGTGGTAGACTTTGATGATTTCTCATAATCCAAATAGGATTATATGATGGAGACGGCGAAAAGAAAGCCGGAGCAAGGGTTGACTCAACACCTTGATTTTGAATCATTATTCCTCCTAATGAGGATAATGTTGTCGGCGGAAGCGGATGAGACGGCCTAGGTGGCAAGTCTTCTAAATTGTAGAGGTGTGGTGATGATTGTGGGGATGTAAATGAGATAGCTCTAGGAACCAATGGTGATGGTTTAGTGGAGATGATATTGTTTGGCCTAGGAGGTATGGTGGTGTTTGGCATTGGTAGTTTTGTGGGTACTATCCTTTTAGGAATTGGTTTGATTGGAAGAGGGAGGATCCTATCATTTGTTGGCTTGACCGGAGATGATTCGGTTGAAGAGATTTCGTGTATAACACGGGCCTTTTTAAATGGGTGGTTCTTTGGTGGAAAAGTTGCTACTTGGGGTTTTCCTCATGATGGGATGATTTCAAGAGGTTGTAAAAGCTGAAAGTTAGGATGAGAGTGATGACAATGGAGGTCCTAACAAGGTGGTTTATAAACCAAGAGATTTGGAAGGTGCATTTAAGCCTTAAGCCACTAGAATTCATTAGAATGTGATGATTGATATGCACAAGAGTCAACTTCAGAGGATGGACTGATATAGGAACTCATTTAAGATGAGATGGAGTGTTTGAGTTAGGAAGATGAGTTGAAATGATTGTTTTAGCAAGACATGACCTATACTGTCATCCGGATCCCACGGTTCCTTTCTCAGAGGGATCCGTATAGGCTAATCCTAGGGATCCGGCTATCAGTAGCTATGAAAAAGTGAAAATAATGTTTCTAAGATCTAAGACCTGTAATATCTTGAGTGTTTCAGTCTTCCTAAGTGTCTTAAAGGAAGGGGTACTTAAATACTTGAAGGTGGTGAGTGATGTAGCTAATGATGGTCTTTTATGGAAGAATTTGGAACTTTCATGAGCACCAATGAGTGAGCAAGGATGACACTAAAGATGAGAGTGTTAATTGAAGCTAAATGATCCTAGAGATCAGGTGGTGACTTAGGATTGTGTTTGGAAAATATCCTAATGGTTTTGAGATGGGAAAAACTAGGATTTGATCAACTTTGATCAATTTTGAGGTGAGGTTGATTAATGATCAATATTGTCATAATCGAAGGATTTCTAACCTAGTTGTGAGGGATCAAGTGAAAAATGAAATGTGAGTTTTGAGAGCGGAAGAGTGATGGATTGAAATGGTAGATCTAACAAAGTCTTAGAGGGTGATCTATGTGAGTTGGAATGAGTGGGAAAGGTCAACCTATCTTTGATAAAGTCTTAATCAATCTTAAGACACTATGTTTAGCTTAGTATAAGGTGTTCAAAAGGGTGTGTTTGACATGTAATGCTTGCAATTGCATTTTACATTTTCTTGGATCCCGCGGTTCCCTAGATGTAGGGATCCGTTTAGTACAACATTTGGGATCCGTCTATCTGCTAGACAGAACCTTTACTAAAGGTATGCAATGATCATGACAGTGCATTATATTCCAAGTTTTGTTTAAAGGAGTTCTAAAACTAGAATATCAAATGTAAGATGTTTTATTTCATGAAAGAGATAGGATTACATTGATAGCTAATGAGTAGAGTAGAATTGATCCTATTTGACTATTCTAGGTTCCTTGAGTGTCTTCGCTAGGAGGATCATTATGTGTTTGATGGGTATTGGTGGAATCAAGAATGAAGAAGGTCTTCATGAGAGATATGTTTAGCGGTTCCATCATCTTGTTCACAAGCACACATAACGGACTTTGAAATTGAGGATGGAAGTGCATAACATTGTGATAGAGGCGTGTCAAGAACATTCCATAAGGGATGAGTTTATCCTTGGAGCCTTGAAGGTTTGCAATTCGCCTTGCGAAGAAGTAGGCGAGATTGTATGGTTGTTGTGTTAGCAAACAGTACAACATGTGAGCACAACAAGCGGGAAGAATATCTCGATTTCCCCTAAGACTCCAAACATTTTCACGTAGAATGAGAGCAAGAGGCTTGTATTTTTCTCGGATATCCGGTGTATGGATAATGTTTGGATTGGAGTAATATGGTCGAGGTTTGCATATCATGCGCGTTAAATCTTCCGGAGAGGGTATGTGTGAACAATATGGACTATTTTCTTCACGAAAGTTGAAGAGAGAATCAAGAGACCAATCTTGGTGAAGGCACATTGTCCATGGTTTGGAATTCGGAGGATGTGAGCAAAATGCCCAAGGCTTAAAGTGAATTTTGGTTTTGATATAAAACCAAAGAGATGAGAGCGATCCTCGTTACGAACGAGTTCCACTTGACGGAAGAATTCCATTATGAACCTTGGACATATCTTCTCGTTGATTTCAAGAAGACATTCTAGTCCTATGGCTCGGAAGGAGGTATTGATACCTTCTTGAATTGTAGAGAGGTGTCTACACACGTCCTTCATGGAAGTGACGGTTTCGAGATTATTGAACCCACGGACATGATTGCCAGGTGTGTTGGGCTCAAGGGAGATGTTCGGGGTGTAGATGCTAGTGAGTGAAAAATCAAACTCGTATTCATGCGTCATAGTTGAACCTATAGAGGTGAAGGGTTAATAGGAGGTGATGTTTATGATTGGTATGTGCTAAAACACATACCTTTTCTATATCAAAACTGACCCAAAATAACCAAGAAAGAGCCGTTTATTGCTAATATTTGTGGTTTTCTTGAGTTTGTGCTTGTGCAGGTACGGATATGTTAAACACACAAAAGGAGCCAACCGCCAAAACCGGCACGAGAGAAAGAAAAGTGCAAAAGCCGATGCCGGGATGCTATTTCAGGGATTTTGATGCTCAAAAGATCAAATTACGGAATTCGGGGCTTGACTTGGAAGTTTTCACAATAAACCTTTCACTTTCCCATTTACCCATTTTCACCCTTATACTTTCACAATTTACACCTTTGGTCCCTTGTAAGCTTAAATTGTTACACTAGTCCAAATCTTAAACTATTAAAACCCTTGGCCCAATATTTAAACACATGATCCGGCCCAACCACAAACCAACAACCCGTTATCCAATAACAAATACCCGCCCACTTTATTAGGTGCTGTTTGGTTTGATTGGGGATATCACTATAGGTATAGGTTTGATGAAGAGGTGGAATAGAAATGGATATCATTGTTTAAAAAATATTGTTTGGTTGCATTTGAATATTTTATTAGCTATCCTAAAAATAACCATAAATTATTATCTCATTTCTTTTTGTTGTTACCACCAACCACAAAGAAAGGCTCAAAAGCAAATTCCCTGTATTTCTATTTTTCCAGTTCTTTCTTCTTTAATTTGTCCCCATCTTCAACCTTGAAAAATATTCATTAACATGAACACAATAGGTAAACCAAAATCCATATTACATCCAAGGACCTCGTATGATGAAGATGGGCATTTAGGTTTAGACTGAAATCAGGTTACATTCAAGATAATCATCTCACAGATTCATTTCCTATCATCTTCAACTTTAGATTCATCTTAAAAGAAATGACACACATAACTCGATTCTTGCGTTTAGAGAACTTGAAACAATTGAAAACGTGAAGATGGGAGGCGGATCGGTGAACGAGAGGATAATGATGCCAAGAAGCATTTTGACGGATGACGATGAGTGCTCTTGATGATATTTAAAGATGAAACGCAGTAAATGAGGACATATTGGTGAATTTTCTATTCTTTATATTAAAAAAAAATGAACCACGGAGCTAGAGAGGAATGCTTTCCATAAACCACTCAAGTTAGGATGGTATGGGAAAACCCATGTTTTAAGGGTTTCTCTAAACCCATATCATGATACCAAACATCTTCAAACACTATCAAAACCATAGACACATACCCATACCTGCAAACCAAACAGACCCTTAATACCTCTCTACCCAATTATCCCAACCCGGACACACCTATTACCCGGTATTTTAACCCAAGTCAAAGCAATTGCCCCGGTCAAACATTTTGAGTTATAATAAAATAAACAAACGCGCCATACAGTGTCATCTCTTTCCCCTTCCTCCCAAACACCCATTTACCCCCCTTTCATTTTTACCACCAATTACCTCAACCCAACCTCGTACTAAGCATATTTCTAGAAGCCTTATCCACCTCTGACTTGTCAGATATAGCTGCCACGTGGACAAGTGGAGTATTATCATTGGACGAAACACCTCAATGGATGAAATGGTGCTCTCTGATTGGTTGAGATGACAATGGATGAGTGAGTGGCTGCAAATTGCTTCTAGGCTCTTCCAACGAAGGATCCCAAGGCTCACCTCGACTTTATATACCCTCTTGGCTCACATTGTATCTTGTCCAATTTCTTATGTCTTAAAGAAATTTTGACCATTTTACTTGTCATTTATCCGCTTTCATAGTGTAATCCTTTCTTTTCAATGTAATTTCGTATTTCACTTTATTAATGCAAGCCAAGTTTTAATCTAAATTCTTGTTGATTCAATTTACATGCATTTTCTTTTTAAAAACTGTTTTGAAGCATTGTTTGTTACTATCAAGCTCACATAAGCTTATGTAAGCTTATGTGAGGTCACTCAATTAAATTGGTCTTAATCTCATTTTCTCAAATAAGTCAATAAAAGTCAACTGTTTGCTAATCTTGGTTCATAAATGGAAATGGTTTGAAATGATGTTTATTTAGGTTTAATTCGTGTTTTGATATTGGATTGGGATCATTATCATGCTAGAAATCGATGGACTTCTTGTAAGTGTGATTTCATCTAATAATTTGCTTAGAAAGTAGCGATTAGCATTCTTATTAGATCATTATTGTACCGAGTTTCTTTGTCATGTTAGCTTCATTTTAGTGATTTGAATCTGTTTTGATGATAGGATAGGTTTGAGTTTATGTTTTAGCTTAAATCACTTGCTAAACTGCCCCTAAAGTAGTGTTTGGATTAATGTTTAAAACTGTGTTAGAGGTTAGTAACTTGGATTAGATCAGTTGCTTTAAGTTTGTTATAGGTTATTGATGTCATATCTGTCTTTGTTTTGCTGCAATTTGTGCTCTAAGTCAACTTTAGCTTAAATCTGCCCTTGTTCTCTTTACTGTTGAAATCAGCTGAGCTTCTTTAGCATTTAGGTATAGAATCTGTTAGGTTAGCTTATTTGGTTCTTATTACATCCACTTTTAGCTTAATCAGTCACACATTTGCATTTGAATCTCAAATAAGTCAAACTTTACAACTGTTCTTCAAAAGTCAAAAGGTGTCAAAAGCAGTTTTATGTAGATCTTGCAGCAACTGCACAGTACTCATTTTAAATGGTTGGGGTCTGATCTTTGGTCCAGTGATAGTCAGCTAGGTGGTCTTTAAGACCACATTTCTGTTTTTGGCTTAAGCCCTCCTGATAAGCCTGTGGATAAGCTTAAAAAGGAGGGTCAGGACATGTTTTGCTTATAATGGCAGTTAGCTTTAATCATAGGTAGCCTGCTTATTAGGTGTTAGGATTAGCTTGTAATGGTTGCCTTAGAGTAGTTATAGTATATTTTAGCTTTTGTTATCATTTGGTTCACTATAGTGCTTATTTGCTTATTTCAAAGTAGCTTATTTAGGTTCATTTACACTGCAGCCTTAATATCTCTCACATAAGCATCAGTTTTTATATTTTTCACAGCTCTAGATTAATAAATTAGAATTTCTCTGAATTTTTCATAATTTTTGGTCACTGTTCACTATTTTTCTTTATTAAAATTAGTTTTTAAGCATTTTTGAATAGCTTTTATTGCAATTAATTAAGAAAAAGTTCCAAAAAATAAATTTTCAATTTTACCAGTTTAAGAAAAATATAAAAAGCATAAAAAATATTTTTCCTTATTTTTCCCCTTTTATTTGGTATTTTTCACCATTTAAATTAGATTTAAATAGAATTAAATTCATAGAAAATAGAAAATTAATCTGAAAATTACAAAAATAGTTTTAAAAAGTCTCTTATGATATTTTAGAGTTTTGAAAAGTAATTCCATATTTTCCTCTCTCTTTCATAATTTCTAGATAATTAGCTTTATTTTAAAGTTAAAATTAGTTTTAATTAGAATTAAATCAAGAAAATTCCTAAAAATTAGTTTTAATTCATATTTAGTTTTCAAATATCATTTTAGTATAAAAGTAATTTTAGGTTATTTTTAAGATTTAGAATAGACGTAGTTGTATTTTTATCGCTTCGTTTTAATCCGTATTTGCGCTTTTAGTGTAGAATTGCGTAGTTTGCCATTATTCTTATGTTTTCCCATAGATTTTATTCCCATTTACTTTCCTTATCCCGTAGTTTAGATAACATCATATTATCCCCTTCTCTTATTCAAATCCCGATAATCGCGACGTGAGTTGGAAATTCCATTCAACCCTCGTTCGGAACGATCTCGGTGCTCAAACCTAACACGTTTGAGTTACCCATAACATACACAACTTCTCATCTATTATTGGTCAGTGTCTGAGCCGTTTTAAGTTTCTTACGGTTAGTCATTCACAAGTGGCTAGCTTGCGTGAGTTAAGCTTGACGTTGCTTTGGCATAATATCAATTTTTGGCGCCGCTGCCGGGGAGGGCTTGTAGCGAGTTTTCGTATTCGGTCTCGAATCGTGTGCATTTGAAGATCCTTCCTCGTGAAGTTATCGTTGATATTTGTACATATTCCTTTTATAAAAACTCAAAAAGATTTTCCTTTTCAAAATTAGTTTTAAAAAACCTAAAAATATTCTTCTTTTATCCTCTTAACCCGATAATTCTTCTCTTTTACCCTCTATATGTTTAATTCTTATGGATTCTTAAAATTTCTATCAACCCTATTGCTTTAATTGTAGAGATTTGTTAAACGATGATTCATTTTGTGAACGTTGCTTTTGCAAAGGGTGTGGATTTTATTGCGAATCTTGTATGTGTCGCCCTTTTGAAGAACCCACCGGGGTTATCAATGACGTTTCCATCGATTTTGAAAAAAGATTTGAGCGACATCAAAACCGCATTGAAAGCATGCTTCAAACTTTATTAAGCCACGTTCAAGCTCGACAATGTGTTAATGAGGAACCTGTTCAAGTTATGGAAGACGATCACACTATTCCAGAGCTACCCGAAGAACCCACCGAGGGTCACGGGGACGATTTCTTTGAACGTCGTGCTTTTCTGAACAACATTGAAAAACTTGAAGCTCTGTCAAAAATTTTGAAATGTAATCTTAATGAACCCTCGATTCCTACTCCCTCTCCGGTGAGGGAGATGGAACATATTTCTGAACCCGAGGTGATTCCCGTTTGTACTCTCGACTCTAATCCGAAGAATTCTAGAATCGATCCTTATCTTTCGCGATTCACCGTTACGAGTTCGTCGAGTTACAACAAAACGGAACGAAATTATGAGCTTAAAACGATTTCTAAACAGAAAGAACCGGAGACCACAACGGAAGTGGTGGAACTTGCTAGCTCTAAGAGCACACCACTTGTCCCACCTCCGGATTCTTATCACTCTCTCATTTCTGAGCTTTTCATTTCCGACTCTTCCCCTTCACTCACGCCGGTTGAGAGAAGTGACGTTCTTTTGGAAGAGGTCGATGATCATATCTCTATAGACATTGTTGAACCCATTGACTCTCTCATAATGGGGGATGAGCATCTTAGTACTATTCCGGAAACGGAAGTGTCTAGTGTTGAGATCCTTATCCCAAGCCCAAGAGAGTCTGGGGTTGTTGATATTTGTGATGAGCCTTCTCTTGATAATTTGAATGATCATGTTGAGATGTTCTCCGATTCCGATAATGATTCTTATGGAGACATCGATTTTGTCGACGATTTACCTTCTGAGCCCGAGCCAGAAGAAGAAGAGATTGAGCCCGATGATATTGAGATCGAGGATCCAGTACTACGTCAAACATTGTCGAATGTTTATCTTCTCATTTCCAAGATTGAAGCCCTTAACGATAATTCAAGTTCGCCTCCTATCTCCGCTAAAGATAGTGATTTCTCTCCCGAGCTTGAGACTTTCCGATTTGACGAAGAGATTAGTGGCAATCCCACTATTGATGATGTTTATCCTCCGATTCTTGAACGATTCTACTTTGATGTTGATATGAACAAAGTTTTGAACGAGATTTCCGATACTCCGACAAATGACCCGATCATTGAGGATGCTATTGATGACCCAATACCACCGGGTATTGAGGATGTTATGAATGATCCCGAGGGGGATATGGTTGTTCTTGATGGTTCTCTTGACTCCCCTTCTTCTAATGAGTCCACCATCACGTATCCCGTTGAGCCCGCATGTGAAGACAAGATCTTTAAACCTGGGATATTCATTGATAAGCTTTATGCTAAAACCGTTGTTAGAGAAAAGGATCCTCACTTGGATGCCTTCATGTTTGAGCCGTTACATCTTATCCCTTACCATAAGCTCCCGTCTTCTTTAGAGTTTTCTCACTTTGATCCGTCATTCCTTCGTCCACCCGCTAAACCGCCGGATGATGGATCATTCTTTCATGTTATACCTTATGTGCTGATGCCCGACATTTTCTTCCCCACCGCCCAGTCTCATTCTTTCGGGAATGAGGACACCGTTTTTGACCCTGGTATCTCTACCACTTTCTTCCCCAAGGACAAATGAATTCGGGGACGAGTCAGGCTAGCGACTCGGTGATCAAAAACAGTAGTTCTTCGTGGGAGGCACCCCATGCTTATCCATCTATCTTCTTTCTATTTTCTAATAAGTGACGCGAAGGGTCGCCTCTTCGATTTCTCGTGTTTGGTTGTTTGTGATGTTGTGTTTAGGATGTTCCCGATATGAAGACTCTCGTGCTCAAGTTTGTCTTTTCTCCACTCGAGTTTCATGATCGATCTTGATGGAAACCGATATCCTAATCTTATCGACTAACGTTTATCTTCTAGCATACTTAATAAACGGCTTTTAGATTTTCGTGATACCTTTCTTTAAACATTGAGGACAATGTTTCGTTCTAGTCTGGGGTAGGGTAATCTTCGATTTGATTTGACCGCACTTGCTTGTTTTTCGTCAGTATACTCGCAACCCGCTTTTCCTTATAAAATGAAAATATTGTGCAAAATGAGAAAATTTAAAATTTTTGTAAGCTTTTGTTAAGTCTTTTGATTGAAAAGTTGGCTAGTCTCTTAGACAAGAAGCTATAAATGCTAATTCTAGCTCACAAGGCCAAGATTTTGCAAAGTTTCCTTGAGTGACTTTAAATATGCATGACTTGATTTCATTAGACGAAGCATTTGCTAAGTTAATATATGTTTTGACACCTTGTTGACTTTCCACGGTGAGAGTAGGAATGGAATTACGACTTGACCGGGCGTGTTGAGCCCTAGCTTGTTCCTTAACCATAGATAATCTAAAATTATCGGCTAAGCATCTGCGGATCTCATTATTTGGGATTTTAAATTTGCGAGATCGAGAAATGATAGAGTTACTTATGAGTTTAGATGCTAAACGTGGAGTAGTTGGTTCTCTTTAAAGCCCATCAAGGTACTTATGGCTTTTGTTCCCACAAAATTGTTTCACCCCATATCATCTAATAATAATTAGAGATGTCGAGTTTTGGCGATAGTTAGTTCTTTATCTTCTTTAAAGAATCTTTGTTTTAAAAATTGGGTACACATCAAGGATCCGTAATAAATAAATGAGTAATCGGTGATAAGTGATAATGTAATAAGTAAAGTTGTGAGTGCGGTGTTAGATTGGACCCTTGGATCTTTAGCCGGGATTGAGTGAGGTCTTAGCCTAGCCACCGGGATCCTCATTTCATGAAGCCTATAGTCTTGAATTACCCGTGAAGCTCCGTGGTTCACACTCATATAAGTAAAAGTATAAGTGCAAAAAAAAAAAAAAAAAAAAAGTGAAAAAAAATGATGATGAAAATTGAAAAGTCAAAAGTTAGTGAATAAAATTCCTTGATGTGGACCTCATTTTACGACAATGGTTCTTGAGAGAAGGCGGATAACTAATTATCGACTTAGCTTTATATCTTTATCGGAATAAAAGTTATCGAAACGAGAATTTGAAGAAATTCATTTCTCACAAAAATAAAATAAATAGAGGAAAATAGGAAAATGGGAACAAAAGGTAATTACACAAGTAACTTCCATGGGTAGTGTTAGCATCTAGAGTCATATGTAACAATGATTTCGGTTTTACGCTTAGTTTGGAAACTTGTGAAAAATCAGGGACGATGTATTCTATCCGTATGGTCACTTCACGCTGTGTTGTGTTTTCTACTCCGTGATCCTAACGTGTCATTCGAAAAATGTTGGAGTTATTGATCGACATGAAAGTTCAACAAACCGTCATTCATAACCAGAATGTGGTTAATCGTAATATCTATACATGTGAATTGAAAGGTAAACGGGGCGTTTTTAGAATTAAGGCTTTCTTAATCACTTTTGAGGAACATTGACTACTTCTTCTCTAATTGGTTTGTCTGAACTGTTTTAAGTTTCTTACGGTTAGTCATTCACAAGTGGCTAGCTTGTGTGAGATAACTTGATGGATTGGACATATCAATGGTTTAGTAGAAAGAGATTGAAATCCTTGGTTTTAGAAGCGTGAGTTGATTGCATTGCGTGAGGACACGACAATAGTTTCGTCTGGGGTATTTTGGTATGTGCTAAAACACATACCTTTTCTATATCAAAACTGACCCAAAATAACCAAGAAAGAGCCGTTTATTGCTAATATTTGTGGTTTTCTTGAGTTTGTGCTTGTGCAAGTACGGATATGTTAAAACACACAAAAAGGAGCCAAATCTGCCAAAAACCGGGCACGAGAGAAAGAAAAGTGCAAAAGCCGATGCCGGGATGCTATTTCAGGGATTTTGATGCTCAAAAGATCAAATTAAGGAATTCGGGGCTTGACTTGGAAGTTTTCACAATAAACCTTTCACTTTCCCATTTACCCATTTTCACCCTTATACTTTCACAATTTACACCTTTGGTCCCTTGTAAGCTTAAATTGTTACACTAGTCCAAATCTTATACTATTAAAACCCTTGGCCCAATATTTAAACACATGATCCGGCCCAACCACAAACCAACAACCCGTTATCCAATAACAAATACCCGCCCACTTTATTAATACCTCTCTACCCAATTATCCCAACCCGGACACACCTATTACCCGGTATTTTAACCCAAGTCAAAGCAATTGCCCCGGTCAAACATTTTGAGTTATAATAAAATAAACAAACGTGCCCTACAGTGTCATCTCTTTCCCCTTCCTCCCAAACACCCATTTACCCCCCTTTCATTTTTACCACCAATTACCTCAACCCAACCTCGTACTAAGCATATTTCTAGAAGCCTTATCCACCTCTGACTTGTCAGATATAGCTGCCACGTGGACAAGTGGAGTATTATCATTGGACGAAACACCTCAATGGATGAAATGGTGCTCTCTGATTGGTTGAGATGACAATGGATGAGTGAGTGGCTGCAAATTGCTTCTAGGCTCTTCCAACAAAGGATCCCAAGGCTCACCTCAGCTTTATATACCCCTCTTGGCTCACATTGTATCTTGTCCAATTTCTTATGTCTTAAAGAAATTTTGACCATTTTACTTGTCATTTATCTGCTTTCATAGTGTAATCCTTTCTTTTCAATGTAATTCTGTATTTCACTTTATTAATGCAAGCCAAGTTTTAATCTAAATTCTTGTTGATTCGAATTTCTGTGCATTTTCTTTTTGAAAACTGTTTTGAAGCATTGTTTGTTACTCATCAAGCTCACATAAGCTTATGTAAGCTTATGTGAGGTCACTTCTGAATTAAATTGGTCTTAATCTCATTTTCTCAAATAAGTCAATAAAAGTCAACTGTTTGCTAATCTTGGTTCATAAATGGAAATGGTTTGAAATGATGTTTATTTAGGTTTAATTTAGTGTTTTGATATTGGATTAGACTGTTATCATGCTAGAAATCTGACTGGACTTCTTGTAAGTGTGATTTCAGTCTAATAATTTGCTTAGAAAGTAGCAGTTAGCATTCTTATTAGATTTGTTATTGTACTGAGTTTTGCTGTCATGTTAGCTTCATTTTAGTGATTTGAATCTGTTTTGATGATAGGATAGGTTTGAGTTTATGTTTTAGCTTAAATCACTTGCTAAACTGCCCCTAAAGTAGTGTTTGGATTAATGTTTAAAACTGTGTTAGAGGTTAGTAACTTGGATTAGATCAGTTGCTTTAAGTTTGTTATAGGTTATTGATGTCATATCTGTCTTTGTTTTGCTGCAATTTGTGCTCTAAGTCAACTTTAGCTTAAATCTGCCCTTGTTCTCTTTACTGTTGAAATCAGCTGAGCTTATTTAGCATTTAGGTATAGAATCTGTTAGGTTAGCTTATTTGGTTCTTATTACATCCACTTTTAGCTTAATCAGTCACACATTTGCATTTGAATCTCAAATAAGTCAAACTTTACAACTGTTCTTCAAAAGTCAAAAGGTGTCAAAAGCAGTTTTATGCAGATCTTGCAGCAACTGCACAGTACTCATTTTAAATGGTTGGGGTCTGATCTTTGGTCCAGTGATAGTCAGCTAGGTGGTCTTTAAGACCACATTTCTGTTTTTGGCTTAAGCCCTCCTGATAAGCCTGTGGATAAGCTTAAAAGGAGGGTCAGGACCTGTTTTGCTTATAATGGCGCTTAGCTTTAATCATAGGTAGCCGCTTATTAGGTGTTAGGATTAGCTTGTAATGGTTGCCTTAGAGTAGTTATAGTATAGTTTAGCTTCATTATCATTTGGTTCACTATAGTGCTTATTTGCTTATTTCAAAGTAGCTTATTTAGGTTCATTTACACCGCACCTTAATATCTCTCACATAAGCATCGTTTTATATTTTCACAGCTCTAGATTAATAAATTAGAATTTCCTGAATTTTCATAATTTTTGGTCTTTGTTCACTATTTTTCTTTATTAAAATTAGTTTTAAGCATTTTGAATAGCTTTTATTGCAATTAATTAAGAAAAAGTTCCAAAAAATAATTTTTCAATTTTACCAGTTTAAGAAAAATATAAAAAGCATAAAAAATATTTTTCCTTATTTTCCCCCTTTTATTTGGTATTTTTCACCATTTAAATTAGATTTAAATAGAATTAAATTCATAGAAAATAGAAAATTAATCTGAAAATTACAAAAATAGTTTTGAAAAGTCTCTTATGATATTTTAGAGTTTTGAAAAGTAATTCCATATTTTTCCCTCTCTCTTTCATAATTTCTAGATAATTAGCTTTATTTTTAAAGTTAAAAATTAGTTTTTAATTAGAATTAAATCAAGAAAATTCCTAAAAATTAGTTTTAATTCATATTTAGTTTTCAAATATCATTTTTAGTATAAAAGTAATTTTAGGTTATTTTTAAGATTTAGAATAGACGTAGTTGTATTTTTATCGCGTTTCGTTTTAATCCCGTATTTGCGTTTTAGTGTAGAATTGCGTAGTTTGCCATTATTCTTATGTTTTCCCCATAGATTTTATTCCCATTTACTTTCCTTATCCGGTAGTTTAGATAACATCATATTATCCCCTTCTCTTATTCAAATCCCGATAATCGCGATGTGAGTTGGAAATTCCATTCAACCCTCGTTTGGAACGATCTCGGTGCTCAAACCTAACACGTTTGAGATACCCATAACATACACAACTTCTCATCTATTATTGGTCAGTGTCTTAGCCGTTTTAAGTTTCTTACGGTTAGTCATTCACAAGTGGCTAGCTTGCGTGAGTTAAGCTTGACGTTGCTTTGGCATAATATCAATGATCAACCTATAAACATCTAACGTTTTTACTAGATTTTATTAACAATGGTATTTAACACTTAACTAACTCATGGTTTTGAAAATCTAGTGGATTATTACTTTTAGAAAGATAGTGGTTTTTAATCTTTCAAGAAAACATTTTCAAAGAGGACGGATCCCGGTTCCTTTTCAAAAGGGATCCGCTAGTGTAACTTCCGGATCCGTGGATCTGTAGTAATGAACCGCTTTTAATAAAAAACATAGGTTTTGTTATTGTACCATGAAGTATGTTTTATCCTACATTTTCTTTTAGCATGCATACATGACATCTAATGTATCACGAAGGAATATAACACATATAGATCAAAAGAAATGAAACACACATAATAACACAAACATCCTAGATAAAATAGATTATCAATAATATTGCATTTCAATGCTAAGGATGATACAAAGGATTGGGTAAATGACTCCAATATAGATTAACAACACAAAGTAAATGTCTCCGTATGTGAACTTCATCATAGGGAACACAAGTGCGATGAGTGTTAGGGCGATGAGCACGAGTGCGATGTAAACCATGTTGATGACGGATCTTCTTGGTTTAGGAAGAGATGGAATGAGGAGGAAGATGAAGTTTTTGAATGAGAGGGAATTTTTGAAATTGGAAAATTTGAAAAAGTGAAGGTTTGATTAGAAGGGTCGACGGTGGGAGTATAAATAGGGAATTTTGAAATTGTGTTTTGTTTTATTATTGGATTTAAAAGAAATAAAACAAAAGTTATATATACGAGAAATAAAACACGATGTGAGAAAAATGCTTCCTAATGAAGCTACATGTAAATCATGTGTAAACACAAAATCTACTCAAATAAATTCCTAACAAATAACACTTATTTACTAAACTAATATCATTTAGATATAAGTGGAAAGTCATACCTCGAGTGCACTTAGGAATGTCTTTACAAATGACAAATGTCGTTAGACAATTCCGCTCCTTTGCGTTTAAGATACCTTCTTAAGGAAGGTATTCTTGTTACCAAGCGTCTCCTAAAGCTTGGTGGGTATGAGCTTTGACTAATAAATATCACAAAGAAGATTAGTGCAATTAAATGAAAATATATATATATAAAAAAATGTTGTTATCAACTCAACATCCAAACATATAGTTTTTGAAAACATGGTGTTTGTTTTATGAAAACCTTCTTTGTAGTTTTCAATTAACTATGGATCGTATCAAGTTTTTAAAGTACAATATACTTCAAGAAACTTGGTAACGAAGCTCGATGCCAATTGTGGAAAACTAGAAGGGGGTTGAATAGTTTTACCAATTAAAACTTCCTTTTAAACTATTTAGATCGACTTATGTCAATCTATTTGGTTGTGTGTGTTGGATATTGATAAACAAGCATATAAAGATATGTAATGAAAAGATAAGAGTAAGAAGCACAAAACCACAACGCGAGTATTTATAGTGGTTCGGCCACAAGGACACCTTCCTTGCCTACTCCACTCCCCGAGTCACCTACTCGAGTTTGTAATCACTACACCAATCTCCTTATGGCGGAGAAGCCTTCACAACGCCGCTAATATTTTTCCGGTACAAAGCTAAATACCGAGTTCTTTCACACCAAGGCGAACCACACCTAACACAACGTCGATACCCTTTATACGGTGCTAGGCTAACCACCGAGTTCTTTCACACCTTAGGTGAACTACACCTTCACAACGTCGCCTACCCTTTATTAGGTACTAGGCTAAGTACCTAGTTCCATTGCAATGGAGGAACTACTACCACACTACACCAACGACTAATCCCAAAGGAGATCTACTCCTTTACAACATCATCAAGGACATCAATATCCTTGGATCTAATGCTAGTCTATCTAGTACATCGAAACACACCATATCGAATGTACATCTAAGGCACCTTTCACTAATGCCTTTGATTAGATCTACAAGACACCTTTCACTAATGTCTTTGATTAGATCTACAAGACACCTTTCACTAATGTCTTGTGTCTTCACTTCTAAGCACCTTTCACTAATGCTTCTTGTCTTGACTTCTAAGCACCTACCACAAGTGCTTATCCTATAGACGATAGATACCCTTCACTAATATCTTCGTCTTGACACTTGAGACATCTTTCACTAATGTCTTTAACACTATGCTTCTTTGAAGAAAGAAAGGGATCATCAACAAGAGGACTTCAATAGCCTTGATGATGAGGAAGCTTGGCAACTCATGGACTTGAGCTTGCTCGACTTCAAAGGTGGTGATCTTCCTTTAAGAGGAACCTAAAGATCACACAAAACAAAACTACAAACATAGATCTCTTGGATCTAAGGTTAGTGAGATTTAACTCGGGGAGAAAGTATGTTAGAGAGGGTGAGATATAATGAAGAAATGGCTCACTATTTATAGAGAAAAACCTCATCGCTTCCCGGATCCCACGGATCCTTCCACTTGGGATCCGCTAGCACAAAGCTAGGGATCCGTGGTCCGCTCCTCTTTGCCCATGGGTATTTTTGGTTATGGGTCATGGGTCATGGGTTATGGGTTGATCCATGGTTTTCTTTCTAGATACAATGTACTTGGTTAAGTGGTATATATAAAACCATGGGTTATGGGTCAAAACCATTTGCTAGTATTTAACCTTTTTGTATATACTTGTATTTACCCAATTTAGCATACACTTAGTTTTTACCCATTTTGGTATACTTAGTTTAAGTATATGTTTAACCCAATATGTAAACACTAGTTGTTGTACATATGTATCTAAGTCATAAAATCACTTATACTAGTTTTAGTGTTTTATGTGAAAGCGTAAGTGTGTTATAAAACTATTAGTTCAAACCATTTACGTGTTTTATTTGTTTCCTTAAAATGATCTTACTTTTGTTATCGACAAAACATTAGAAGATCGTAAAATATAAATAAACGTTTTTACGGCTTATTTGTATTAACAGTTAGCATACAATGAACTTCATCCTTAAAGTCACGTACCTCTTCTCGATTAATACGAGATGATCGTATGATGAGGCATGTGGTTTCATAATAGGAAGTGAAGAGGATTAGAGTATTGTTATAACTAAATAATGATGGAGGTGATTTTTAGAAAGCGGAAGCAAAAATGAGATTTGGAAAGAGGTCGGTTAAAAGACAAAAATGCAAAGCCAACCCTCTAGAACTTAATTCTATATGCTTTCAAACTATATGCAAGTGTAGGGGTCCCATAAAACATAGTACTAATCTACGTAGCAATAAAAGGGATTATGCAAAATGAGCATATAAAAGTTAGAACCAAGTGAGATAACAAATAATTTGTTATTAACCTACAAAACAAATTTGTTAGTGACAAAAGATGTTAACATGATAGAAATCAAATGATAACATATTATATAAGCAAAAACAACACATTGCACTTAGTAGACAAGAAATCACCACACAAGATAGCATCAAAACAATCATAATATGCAAGAATACGACTTTATTCAAGACATTTTATTATGAGATTGTTTTGTCGTTAGACTTAGACACTTAAGCATACTTGGATATACAATAATCTATGTGATTAGTTTGTAAGATAAAAAGGCTTCTAAAAGTTAGTCATACCAAAAGCACTTTGACAGATTATATGTGCAAACGTAGCAAACAAATAGTGTGACAAAAAGCAAAAGAAACAAGATGAAAGATTCATGCAAGGCATGTTTAAGACATAACAATTTGGAGCATGTATCATTTAGATCGTACTACACATAGATGTAATGAATGCCAACTAATAGCTTTCAAACACAAATATATCATATCAAAATTATCACGTATCAAAATGGCATATTATGAGTTCATAAGTAACATGTTAATCATGCTAAAATAAAAAGTAAGTATCATGCAAATAAAGTTTAGGTTTAAACGTTTAGTAGCATGAAACAACAATACAAGCATTATAAAGATAAAACCGTACTAAGGTTTACACATTTGACTTATTATCAAACACTAAGATAATGTCAAATCAACTTATCGATTAAACAAGAACATGTAATCAACACATGTAAGTGCAATGCAAGTGGTTTTAAAAGAAAAGTCATATATACTACTTGTTTGATTAGTATTCCTAAAGCGAGGAAAACTATCAATGTTTTAACACTTACTTTAGGCAAGTATAGGAAAATGAATTTTCAAGTTGGAGAATGAATATGAGACTATTACTAGCGGTGCTCAATTAAGGCTAAACACGACCATTTTACGGTGATTCCACATACCCAACTTCTCTCCAAGAAGCAATTCAACCGTTAGGTCAAATTGAGTTTCTAGTGCAATAGGTTCTCCAGTAGTCATTCTCATGTTAGAAAGATGGGAACTCCTACTTTTGCCTATCAAAGTGCATAAAAGATGATAGTTTACCAATACTTGGCTTAATGTGATACAACTAATATGCAATATAACTAAGGTGATGAAGATGTCATGTTATACACATGAATTTTAACAATGGTGTGTTGATAAACAATATGTTTTAATCTTGTGTTTAGAATCTAAGGTTGTTTAAATTACATAGCTAATTGTTTGATGTAATGGATGACATCTTTAATGTTGAAGTGTACACTTTAAATGTGAATTGATCATCTAAGACTAGAGAATGGAATATGTTAAACTAAGAACGTTCTCAAGGGAGCTCTTTGGAATATTATTTAACAAGAATCTAAGTGAGGTTACCAACTTCAATAGATCTTGTGTATGCTCTAAAGATGTGTATTTTTAACCTTGGATGTGCACTCGGTTTGAGCAAGGTTAGGTTATGATGTACACTTGAAAGGAAATAGATACAAATAGTATCTTTCAACAAATGAGATTATCCCATGGGATAAAGTTATCATGCTTATGAAAACAAGTATGACAAGATGAATTGGATATGCTAGTTCATAGAACTTGTAGATGTTTGTTTCAAGATCATTTAGCCAATGAGGTATAATGAAATCTCTTGTAACACAACTATTTATGTCGCAAGAGTGATGCATAGGATATACAATATCCTTTTAACAAAATGAAAGCTTAACGCATGAATCTTAGTCATAATGTTCTTCAAAACATCATGTTTTCCTAAATGAATGTATGAAGCCAAAGTGTTTGAATCGGATAGTCCCATCTAAATAAACTTGGTCTCAAGATTATATTCACTAGATGATGACAAGAGGAATTCACTCGAGTTTCTTATATATACTCCTCAAGAGTCATTGTTGCTTGGGGTGTATGATGTTGGCTTTGAGATTGCATTTTAACATATGTTGTTAAAATGTTGATTTGAGGTTTAATGAAATTTATGCAGAAGTTTAACGACAAAGTATTACTAATACTTTGATAATTTGTGAAGGTAGTACTACTTATACCTAGTGGAAATTGACAACAATTACCAAGAGCACCATGCTTATTTGATAGTTGAGGTTCTAGCCATAATGAATTATCTAAGTCCTTATATCTTGGAAAGGATGTTTGAGTTTGTTCAAACTTGCATTTGATTCAGTACAAGTGTTGGACACAAGGGTTTTTTGAGCAATACACTCAACGAATTCAAATGATGGTAAGGATGGTGGATTGGTTGATCTAGGTGGTAGGTCTTCTAGTGTCTAAATAAGGATGTGGTGATGTAGGGGTTTGTTGTGCTATGGGAGTACTTAGGTTGAATATTTGTCCATAGATGTTGAACACAAAAATACGGATACTAATTCTTATTGTTCATTGGTTGCTACAACTAGTGGGTGAAGTGCTTGAAGTTTTGGTTATGTTTATGAAGCTTAGGGGCTGAGGTATAGGTTCACCTTGAAAGGCACGTTTGATTTAAAGTATACTCTTGAAGTTCATGAGCAATGGTGCCAAAAGATGGAAGAGGGATAGTAGGTGTCAAAGAGGGATAAGTGGCACCGTGGGTTGTTTGTTTAGGATAAGTGTTTCAACATGTGTTGTTAAAATACTTGGGTGTTGATTTTTGGATATGACTTTTAATGACTACAATCGTAAGTCGCATATACTTGAATATTTCGGATGAAATACTTAAGTTGTCAATCCTAATTTGTTGAGATTATAAAGCTTAGATTGAACTCAAGGATAACAAGACTTGATAATATGTATTTAACATATGTGTGAGTTATGACTCGATGTAAATACTTATCGTCTTGAAGGATGACACATTATAGTCATATGATAGACTTGTGTATGATATCTTTGCAAATAATGAGTCCAGATTTGTTAGTCTCGGTAAGTCATCTAAGTCATCCGTAAACGGGTGAGGAGACGTTGGTGGTGTTTGCACAAAGTACAAGTTTTGGAGACTTTGGTAGTGAAGGTGTTTTGGATGGTTGTGAAGTAATCATAATGATGGGTGATTTTGGTGGTGGAGTTGGAGTACTCAAGTTTAAAAAGTTCACATCTTGAATGAGTGATGAGATGTTGAGAGGTAATGAGTCTGAGGATGAAGAGTTTAAGTTAATGAAGCAACAAGATCGAATGCTAATCCTAGTGGTTTTCTTAAGTGGCTTATTTGAGGTTGAGATTTAGCCATTTTGACTTTGCTTTAAGAAATGCTAAGCTGAGGAAAAGTAACAGTGAAGGTGTGAAAATGACCATTCTGAATGTGTCGATTTATGGAACTAAGGATTCACGGATTTGATGTTAATCCATACAAAGATGGTAGTTTTTAATGAGATGAAAGTGTCTAAGATCATGTCAAACATCCTAAGTTAATCCATTGAGGATGTGTTGAGTGAGGTATGAGAGAAATGCATTAACAACTATCCTAGAAGCGAAATTTGGTAAATTAGATTATGGATTTAGTAAAATTCAACAACTTACACGTAGGATCCACGGCACCATTTCTTTACAGCGGAACCCTTAAATTGGTGCCGCCTGGTCCGCCTGTCTGGTATGGCGGTACCAAAATGCATAAATGAGCGGTACCAACATTTTGGTGCCGTCGATCCGTGGAAACCAGAAAAGTTCACAGACCCATTTTTTAGGTGTCGGGGAGTTTTCCGAAACCTGAAATTTTGCTTAAAACATGTGATATTAATTACTTCTAGTTAGAAAAAGTCGATAACACATATACAAACATAGTGGAGCATAGACTTTGACCAAGGGCTAACGATTTTCACATAAAAGTGAAAATGGGTAAAATTTGATAACACACTTATGCTATCCACCTGCATAAACCGGTTAGCATACAACATTGTTTTAAGTCATATTATCATCCTACAAAGTAAAAACAAATAAATTACATCATACAACATTGTTTTTATCCTTGTACCAAACACTCTCTTAAAACCTCCATTTTTCAAAGTATTTGACTAATTTACTTAGTACTCACTGCTAAGCGAGTCATGACATTTCATAAGTTATGCGAGATGTTAGTATAACATATGCAAAGAAAGTGATCTAAGTCTATAAGTGATGGTAAAACAATTTTCCAACTAAGTGCACAAAATCTAGCAAATGTCCTATTGTGCATAAACAAGAAATCGTCAAGCAAGCGAATAAATAACATGGCAATATTGACACTTATATTATGCAAACAAACAAGTGTAAACAATAATTTGAAAATAAGCAAGCAACATATATGCAAACAACATAAACAAGTGGTCATTTAGCATAGCATAACAAGAAAAATACTTTTCGTCATTTATCGTTTAAATGTGACGATGTATACCAAGCTTGATTAGTTTCCTTTAAACATATTACCAAATTAATTAGTTTCAAAAGAATTTGTATCAAAGTTCTAAGAATACCAACTTAAATTGTTTGATTCAAAAATTTGAGTTTTTATGTTAAATCAAAACTTAATATTTTAGACATACTGTAGTATTTGGTCTATTTTACTTATTTAAAATTAGAATCAGGCCATGAAAGTATTTTTAAGTGAAAGTAGACTCAATTCCCTTTAGAATGATTGGTGACTCGACTCGCATGCGGACTTACGGTTAATTAGTTATGATTTTTGAATTTGCCCAAAAGCGATAATGTACAGACGGATTCCACGGAACCAAATAAAGGGATCCGCCCTTTATAAGATTTGGTGCCGTGGTCCTCCGAGACGATTCACCAAAACTAGTATTTGACATAGAAAGCGTGTGTGACTTACTAGATTTCATAGTAAACATATAATACACATATTTAACAACATATCTACTTATGTGACTTATCTTAAACATTTACGGAGGTGATTTTTCGACTAAATTTATAGTTATCCCAAACACTCTTTTAAAATCATTTTCTTCAGTAAATTTTCTATAATCACACAATATAATACTTACTAGTTCTTTCAACAAACTTTTATTTTATTTTTCAAGAAAACCTTCAAGCTTGTATACAAAGTTACATTTAACAACAAAATTCCTAAGTATAACAAGCAAAGCATTTTTCATATTATTTTTCGCTCAATGGTAATTTGATACATGGATCGTACTCTATTTTAAAACCATTTGTTTTGAAAATACGAGCTACGGGCTCGATACCAATTGTGGAAAGCGTGGGGGGGTGAATACGTTACCATTTAAAAACTTTAGATCTTTGTTATCAAATCGCTTATGAAGCTTGTTATAATATGAAAGTTCCAATTAATGTTTGTGACCAATGTAAAGCGTTGTAAACCATGTTGTCACACAAGCATTAACATCAAACCACATCACAAGCAATAGTATAGTGCAACTATAAAATAAAGAGATAAAGAAAGGAAAATGCAAACCGAACACGATGATTTATAGTGGTTCGGTCATGATCTCCTTTCCGCCTACTCCACTCCCGAGTACCCAACTCGAGAGTTACTTCACTAAATCAACAAGCTCCCTTCTCGGCAGAGAAAACCTTACAATCGTCGCTTACACTTTTTCCGGTACAAAGCTAAATACCGGGTTCTAGTTCGAGGTAGAACCAACCTAACGTCGCCTATACAATATTTCTGACACTAAGCTAGATGTCGAGTTATTTTACAAGGGTACAACCACTCCCACTATGTTTTATGGCCCAACACAACAAACCTTGTGTTTTATGGCACAAACACATAAACCATCTAATCTAGTTTGGTGAGAGTGTTGTGATGATGCAATGATGTTCTACACTAATGATCCATGACACAAATGTCTAATGGATATGAATAACTACTTCTAAATGATCTTTCATTGATAGGAAGCCTTCATGATGAAGATCACAAGTTCCTAAACTTGTTGTGATAGATCTTCGACTTGTGGTGAGTGAGGATGGCTAGATCTCCAAGCTTTCCTTGGTTGATCAATGTAGAGTATGCTTACAACAAAGATGAATGTTAGAAGCATTATGATCATGTAATGGTGAGGGTGATTAATGTATGTTTCTACATTCTTATCTACAGATCTAAATGATGCAAGAAGGGTAGAGAGAAAGTGTCTTGAAGGGATGATCAAACAACTTGGTTTGGCTTGGTATTTATAGCCAAAATGGACAGGAGTGTCCACGGACCACGGAACCCTCAAAAGGGTTCCGCCCGTGTACCATTTTGGTACCGTGGGGGTCTGACAGCAAGATTACCAAAATCTTACCAAAGTCAACCAAATCCATCCAAGATTGTGTAAGCTATGTAGAGTCCAAATCTAAACAAAATATTCTATGAAATCTTCTAGAGATTACAAAGATGATGCATGCCATGATGCAATATGTATTTCTATTTTAGATTAAAAAGTTTATCAAAGTAAACTTGTAAAATGTAATATGTAACTAGTCAATAAAATGTCTAGTTACCTTTTGTAAAATAAAATACCTAGTTGAGTGCTTGTCAAAATAAAATATATTTTGTCAAGTGTAAGTAAACTTTAGTATTTGTATGAAATACTTGTGAATGCAAAATGTAAAATGAGGTTCGAAATAGAATGGTTAACCTATTAAAATACTTAGTGACTCTAAACGTATTTTAAACATTCTAACTGATTTGTTAATGGGTTTGATCATAATGCCACATAACGAACATGTACGAACCTGTGTTGTAACATACGAGGACTTGAGACATCGAGAGGTGTTTAATGTATGTTGAGACAAAGTGTGATTACAAGTAACTTGTACATTTTACGTTATGTATTACAAGTTACATGTTTATCATCAATCAAAACAAACGAGACTGTATAGATTAAATATCGTAATATTTGCACTAACATAGTGGATTGTCCCTGGGTAGATCCCTCCGGTTCTGGCGGGATCGTGGGAACTAATACCTAACCTTACCATCCTTATCACTCCAATGCATAAAGTAAATGGTCGGTCTTGTGGTATTGTTCTTTCCTTCTTGAAACCAATTGAAAAATCATTTAGAAAATTAATCAAGGTACTTGTGATATAATATCAAAGCATTTTCTACCTTAATTGTTTTTTATCATTTAGAAATGCTCCCCCTCAACATGTGCATATGATTTTGAAATTGTTTAGCACATGGAGGCAAGAGGACTTTGAAATATTTTCTTGATCACAATTTCCGTGGAAAAAGCCTTTTGATTTTCTTAGTAAATTCTCCCCCTCAATATGTGCGTTGGTTGTTTGAAATCATTTAGCACATGGAGGAAAGAGGTTTTTGAAGTACTTCCACGATTGCCAATAGTAACCATTCGCTCCCCCTCAATATGTGCACCGATATACGAAAGAGTTTAGCACATATTAGAGAGAGCCTGTACTTTGAATCAAAACGATCACCTTTTATCAGATTATTTCATATTAAATCACAAATTCTCCCCCGATCAAAAATATCAAACCCTTTGAGATTTTGGATCCCAAGTGATTTAATTAGGTTTAGAAAACATGGGAGAAAATGTGCCTGATTTAAATTCTCTTCTGGTTTTTGGATAAATGCTCCTCCTCAATCATGTGCATCATGTATTTGAAATCGTTTGGCACATGGAGGCAGGAGTGCCTTTAAAGGACTAAAACAATCACCATTTAAACAGATTTGATATTTAAATCACGATCTCTACCCCGATCAAAAATTTCAAACCTTTTGAGGTTTGTGATCTTAATTGATTTAAATCTTTTAGAAAATTTTGGGGAAAGACGTGGCTTGATTTAATTTTTAAATTAATTGATAAGGACCAATTTTAGACATTAAAGATTGTTAGTGTCAGGTATGATAATTTTTAAGAGATCTTTAGGTAAAAGAAACTATTTTACAATCAAACAAGAACAGAAAAAAATTCATTTTGAAAGATCTTTGAGTTTTAAAGAAAATCATACTATGACATAACATTAAATCTTTAGATCACCACTTTATTTCGTACAAACAGACTTTTTGATGAAATATCGTTTGAAAATATTTAAGATTGAAATCACTCTCCCCCTCAATCAATGACCGTAGTCGTTGAATGAGTGACTTATATTTTAACAAAATGATGTCTGGTTGATTTTCAAAAATTAAGTCCGATTTATTTTCAAAACAATATTTTTACCATTTTGATAAATTCAACTATGGTATCATCCACTACTTGTCCTGCACAAAGATACGTTAGGTGGAGAAAAACACAAGCTGCTTCAGTTGTTGCTGTAGGGTTGGAAGAAAACCATCTGCTGATGCAGCGAGACCTCTGAATTAGTCTATCATGCAAATAGATCTGATTAAGTTCCGTTTCTTCATTTGTCGACCCAAGAAATAGTTGCCCTTTCATATCGGCATCCAATCATCTTCTTTTGTGGGATCCGGATTAGGAACATTCTTATATACCATGTTATATGCATACATTAGTGGATATACATACAAATATATGGTGGTCGACAACACCCAAACAAAAATCGACTAATAAAAGTCAATCCAACATATCAATCAGATCATACAAAGGCATGAGGATTATATGTTCATCAAACTCTAATCATCTAATTCTAATAATCATATCCTAGACTCCTAGTCCTTCGACGTAGGCAAGCATCTTTTTCTGTTAAGTATATAGGATGATTAAATAAGCTCGTTTAGATGATATAAATTTGAAAACATTCTCCCCCTCAATCAATGACACATTTTTTGAAAAGTTTAAAAACGCTGAAGTCATTGATTGAGTTTGCTGATTTATGAAAACACCAATTCTTATTGATTTTCAAGTAACTCATTTTCCACCATTTTGAAAACACCAAATGTTTTTCTGAAGAATTTTAGAAGGAAAAACATTTGTGTAGGAACGGCAGTCCTTCAACATACTTTCCTCATTTTGTTTTTTTTGGATAAGTGCTCGATAATTTTGAAAATTGGTTTTGCGCATCACTTTCCTCTTTGAAGAGCGGGTTGCATATCTAAAATAATAGCAAACCATGGTTAAGCGCGCGTTACAGTCTGAGATAACTGCAAGGCATAGTTTTAGACATGTTTTGAGAAAAAATTTACACCTCTTGCTCGAACTTCATCTAAAGTCCCGTGCCATTATTGAATGACATTTCTAAGACCGTAGATGTTATCGATACCAGAAGACATGTCTTGAGAAAATTCAATTTTTTTTTTATTTTTTGATTTTTATGGATTTTTGTTGGTTTTATATTTTTCTATTTTCTTTTTGTGGGTTTTATTTTGTATTTTGCTTTTTGATAAGTATTTACAAAAAATGATGATACAGTTTAAGAAGATGATGATACGAGTACCGAGATAAGGATATCGTTCAGCACCGTTGTAAAAGATAGAAGTCGTCATCTCTCAAACTTTCACCACCAAAGCTTTCGAGGCTCCTGAAACATTTTAAGAACTTGAACCTTCTGAAAGTGAGACTTTGGTAGCTTCCCTCCAAAATGACAATCTTCGTAGTGAGACCACTTTCCCCAAGTAATAGAAGTGAAGCAAACAATATCATTGAATGAAGCTCAACAACCCAAGGAACATGATAACACCGAAGTAACAAGTTAAACCAGTGATCCTCTCTGCAGTTATCAAACTCGAAATAAATTATTAAGCCCGATCACATGAACCTGTTGTGCATCCCTGATGTACACATCATTCTGCGGTTTTGAGCAGTCGTCTGTTCGGGAGAACAATATATCAACATCTTTATTTCACCAAATGCATTCCAGTTATCTTACATATAACCAATCAGCCCATAATGTACACATGTACCCAACGAGAGTCGAGACTGTGACATCCAAGTAACATGTTGAATCATTGATCATCTCTGCGGATATCAACTCCGGAATAACTGATTAAGCCCGATCATGTGAACATGTTGTACGTCCCTGATGTACACATATCTCCCCTCTGATGGTTGCAATCTCATCGGAATCATCATTACAATGTGTACATGAGTACTAACCGAAAGCACTTTACCCTAAATCATATCGAAGATGTCGATAAGCAATATCATCTTACGCTCCAAGTATTCTTCTCATATTTCTTCCCACTGAAAGCTGAGTTAACACATACCAAAAGTGTCAAGAGACATCCTTCCCCCAAATAGTTGGAATGATACACCTTCCCCCAAAATTTTGGAATAATACATCCTTCCCCCAAATAGTTGGAACGATACACCAAAGGCTACGAGTTAAGACACTGAGTTTCTCTGTAGTTATGACATTTATCTTTCTGTAATAACTTCAATCAAGCATAAGTGTTAAGTTCATTGATGCAGGTTTTACTGACCAGGTTTTAATATTTATAATGTCTCGTTATACCTATGGTCTACCCTAATGCACTAACGGGCAGTGTACCCGGTCGTGTGTAGTGTAGTATTTGGTAAAACTGAGGTCGTCCCAAGAGCTATGTGTGTGGATTAATACTAAGTCTAGGTGTCACAGATTTTAAGATGGTTTTGATATCGAATTAACTAATAAACTACTAAAGCAAATAAAGGAAAATATGTGTTCAATAGAGGAGAGTGGTGCTAACCTAGTTAATCATCCTAACTAGTAATGTTTACGTCTAATTACTTCCAATTACTTCAGGTGGGGTCAAAGTCGAGAGGACAACATTTGGTCAGTTCGCCCTAACCTATCAACAAAGAGCCACCATTGGAGAAGTCGGTGTCCCTCATAAGTCCAGTTGTTCTGGTCCCTAAGCCAAGTCATTAAGTTTCGCTACATGCTAGACTTATAATAGTGAGTGCCGGGCGCTAGCATCTTAGACACTCACCCCCTAATTCTTAAGTTCATCCAAACTGTAGGTGATCAGTTGGTCAAATCACACAAGTAGAAAGGGTCGTCAGTTGGTCATATCTTACCCTTCCCGTCTCAGTCTCCTCACTTAGGGTCAGTTGGTCATATCTCCTAAGCAACTAGCCTCTACCGCCATTCAAAACTACCGAAACAAGGGTAGCTACCAATAAACTATGCATGCATACACTTAGAAATAATTATACGGAAGCAATGTAAACGTAAACAAAACAATTAAGGAATCATAACTAGGCCAGCACCAAGAGGTGCTTAGTCGCTCATGTTAACCATACAAATCAATACCTGAATCGAAAGTAAAGAATAGATAAAAAGCTAATGCTTATCGTAGGGGAGTGATTTCTCCCTTGGAGATAGCTCCGTATGCTCCTCTAGATCTGCCTTTGGATTCTCCTCACGTCCTCTGATTGTTTTGTGTGAAATGGGATGCTTTGAAATGCTGGAAATCGTGGTTATTTATCAGCCAGATCTTGGTTACGGCGTAACTAATAAAATAGTTACGCCGTAACATATAACTTCTTCGTAATTTGGACTAGATCTGCTGGTTACGGCGTAACCTTAGAATGGGTTACGCCGTATCTTCAATAAATATTGGTTACGCCGTAGTTGATGCATGAGTTACGGCGTAATTATCAGCGGCGCGGAACCTCATTTGACCTAATATGGTTACGTCGTAATCTTTGGGAGAGTTACGCCGTAATCTTCTGATAAGTTGGTTTTCTGAGTCACGCTTTAGTTACGGTGCAATGTGAGAGAGGAGTTACGCCGTAACTTCTTCAAAGTGAGCATACTATGATAAATCTTCAATAAACTCTCCAACTCCGCGTCTCTTTAGCTCCAATGCTCGTATTTTACCTAAAAGTGGAATATAATGGAAAACAAGCGTAAATCCATATAAATGATATAAATTACAAGCATTATCGGGGGAAATTGACACTAAATATTCAGGATAATTTGATGTTATCATTCATCAAGTGTACTCGTTGTGCGTTTAGATATATGTCTCCTCCCCCCTTGCTGGTTTTGATACCTCAGAATCAGCAAAACATAATACACTCATATACTTGAAATAGAGATGAACACAATTAGCTCAAATGTATCCTGTGAGAATCAACTGCTACAAAAACTCTCTCTGACTATCTTAACCAACCCAGATGTAGAAAATTTGAAGTGACCACTAATAAAGAAAACCTGATATACCAAACTTGTAACTGAAGTCGATTTCCCCGCATTTGTTTCTTAAGCTTGCACTAATGTTGGAAGAGCGGTGTTGAGAATTTATGCTCCAAGCAAATCTCTTAAGTACTCAATACTCAATCAAAGTATGAGACATTAACACCTCTTGCGATTATCCACAACGTCATCTGCGTATGTCACTGAGTAAAACAACGTAACTCCTTAGAGTGATAGTTAACCAGGTCTTCAACCATCCATCCCAACTGCTGGTAACTAGATAAATCAAGTCTTCAACTTAAATTCAATCACGAGCAAGTTATCATTAAAAGTCATGCATCAACCATCCCCGACTTCAAGATAAAATAAGAACACGCCTTTGTGAAAGTCAACTTCAATCTCAAATAGTGATAAACGATTAACTCCGAAGTAATCAATTTGTGTCAAATTTCTAACACGTGAATAAACATACAATAAGATGTACATTGATCCACTGAATGAACCGGAGCAAATGATTCCTCAACATCGATGTCATCTTCCTAACGATATACATGTAGAGACTGATGTGGAAGATTCAAAAATGTCTTCAATAGGATGAGGTTGTCATTTTCTTCAATGTTCATTTGGTTGATTTACAGAGTGCACATTAGGAGGAACAATAATTCGTGAAGATTTGGCAAAGGAATACCAAAGAGCGGATCATTATTCATGAGTGCATCTGCAATAATATGATAGTCATTATCAACACCTTGAGGAATAATTAGAGATTGGGTTTCTTGAGTAGTCTGAGTTGTACTTCTAGATGGTGCATCTTGATCAATGGAGATTGAAGAAGGTGAACTAGTTGAGTCAGCAGGAACCGAAGCAAGAGCTTCAGGAACTGGATGATCAACATTCGTTGGAAGTTGGAAGTACTCATCAAACATATCTTGAAACAATGAATCCCAAAAAATAAATCCCAGTTATCCTTAGTAAGTGAAAACATTAGGCGTTGGAGAGTCATATGACCATAATTCAAGCATCCATCAACATGTAGTATATTCACTCTTCTCCCCCCTCAAAAGTTGCATCCGAAGTTTCCATTTTTGATTTAAACAAGTGAATAAGAATACGATCAATGGTAAGCAGATCCCTTGATGACTGACATTTAGTTTCTTCACTCTTCTCCCCCTCAAAAATTACAAATGAAGTTTGCCATTTTTGATTGAGCAAGTGAATAAGAATATACACCAATGAACGTAGATCCACTTGAGGATTGAATGAGTATGGGAAAAGCATGAAGCTTGTTGATGAAGAATGTCAATGAGAGTGGTCATAAACATGAAGATTTCTCTTCTTTTGAAGATAAACCGCACTGAAGCGTACACCTTTATTTTCTTTGAGGAACGGGGCCTGAAGTGTTATATGCATACGCCATAATGTTGAAGAGCGAGGCCTGAACTGATGTGAACAGACGTCATAGCCGTTGAATATCAAGGTTGAGAAACTTGAACCCGTGAATTATGAGATACCACTCCTTTTGTCATCCATAATTTGAGCCATCCTGTAAAGTTAAGGATCGATGTATCTGCAACTGAGTAAGGACTACCTGCACTAACATTTCAAGCTTGATTGCATATATATATTGGTTAGTGACATTAGTATCCAAACCCTTTGGGTTTTCAAGGTCAACCTTGATTTTGCCATCGGTAAACAGCTTTCTGGTAGGAATCCACTTAAGTCCAGCATCCTTAAACATTAAACCCGATGGTATCCACTTATGGCAAGATCTAGGATTGTTAATATTCTTTTGAACAGTGTAATACTTATTGTTATTCTTAGACTCCAAAGATTTAGCAACTGGTATCCATCTAGGCGAAGTTTTAGGTTTGTTTTGCTTCATAATAGGTTGAACCTTAGCCATGTTAGTAGTCTTAGTTTATTGTACCTTTGCATGTGAATTCGGAAATTGTTTCTTTTTCGGAAAAGACTCAGAATTTCTAGTTTTGTTTTCTACATGCATAGCATTCTTCTTCACATAACTACTCTTAGATGTAATCCAATCCCTATTGTTTTATAGAGAGTACCTAGGTAATGGTTTACAACTACTAGCAGTGCCTTGAAATCTCGTAGAATTCATCAGCCTAGGTTTTGCACCTAAAATTCCATCTTTTCTAATCTGTGCCTTTTTCCTATCTTCTTCTAGATCATAGTTCTTGAGCAAGTCATTCATAGCATATGAATTCTTAGGCAAATAAGGTGAAGTGACTGGTTTTGACAAAACTTGTTTCGCATCAACTTAGGAGGCAAACCCAGTTTTCAAAGATTTTGATCTTTCGGATATAAACGCAGTTGGCTGTCTAACAACAGGCCGGTCTCTATTGGGATGTGAAACTGGCTTCCCCAAGGTTGATGGTTTTGTAAACTTAGTGTTCCCACTCTTCCCTACAGTTTTCCTAAGCTCATTCTTTAAGGCAACTATTTCGAAACTCTTATCCTGAATTTGAGCTTTGAGTTCATCAATTTTGGCTATCAAGGAGTTTGTTCGATCCAAAGATTTAGTTCTAACTTCTTTGACCTAGTCACTTAGTTCAGTGTGATGCTTTCTCAAAGTCTCATTTTTCTTTTGTAATTTGGCCACACAAATTGCTAATTCATGATTTCTCGTTTTAATATCATCAATATCATTAATATCTGAATTACTTGTAACCAAATTACTTTTCACATGCATATCAGAAATATGTTTCTTCAAATTGCAGATTTTCGAATTTTTTTCCTGAAGCTGAGCTTTTAAATCATTAATTTCAAAAAATTCACAAAATTCAGGGAATTCCGGATTTTTACAAGGTTTCACAGTTTGAAAACTTTCTTCTTTTCTTTGGATAGAAATTTCAAGTGAAATGCAATGTTTTTCAAGTTCTGAGAATTTATTTGAAAGTTCATCAAAAGTTATCTTATCAACCATATCATTAGTTTTGAAACACTTTATCTCAGACTCAGCTTCAGTTACAGAACATTATCAAGAACATGTTCTGTGATGTGATCAGTTTGCACAAGAGTATTTTCAGATGCATCATTTTGGACAGTTAAAGGTACCTCATCACATGACATCTGTTCATTTATCGATCTGATATATGCATCCACATCATGTGTAACAAGAGTCACTGAACTACTGTGTGGAAAACAAGAAGGGGGGTTTAATAGTTTTTCCAATTTTAAGTTAGTTTCAAAAACTTTAGATTCGATGTTATGTGAAATCGTATGGATGAAGAGAAAGTATAGATCTAAGAGTAATGCAAATAAAGAAAGCAAGTAAAGTAAAGGATAGAAATGACACAACCGATTTATAGTAGTTCGGCTACAAGGACACCTTCCTTGCCCTACTCCACTCCCCGAGTCACCTACTCGAGAGTTCAAGCACAATGTCAAAAAACTCCTTTAACTTGGCGGAGAAGCCTTCACAACGTCGCTTACACTTTTTCTGGTACAAAGCTAAATACCGAGTCCGTAACACGGAGGACCAAACCAACACTACTATAACACAACAAATATGTGAAATATGAAATACAAGATCTTCACTATAGAAATCTCGTGGAGGAACAAATCAATCAAGGACCCCTTGCTTGGATGACTTGTAGAATGCTCGTGATCTCGCCTTAGAGAAGGACCTATTTGAGAATCACAATAAAAGAAAAAAGAACTACTCTCTAGATCAAGTGATCTTTTGTTAGAAGAGTGTAAGAATATATGAGAGAGTTTGTAAGAAGAGGGGTGAGTAAAAATGAAGAAATGGCTCTCTATTTATAGGAAAATTCTTGCCACTGTTGCACGGATCCCACGGATCCCTTGCTTGAGGGATCCATCTAGTGTAACTCCAGGTATCCGTGAGACGCTCCTGTTTGCCCATGGATTTTTGGGTATGGGTCATGGGTCTTAGATTACGAACCATGTGTATCTAAGTAGATACAATGTATCTAATAGATGCAATGCATCTAGACAATGGGTATGGGTGAACTCCATGGGTTATGGATATGATCCATGGGTATGGGTCATGGTTTGTGGTTTTTACCCATCCTAATAAACTATTACAACAAATGAATTATTACAACAATTTGTATTAAATGACTATGTGTAGATGCTTTACAAAAATAACATGTATCCTTATAATTTTACTTATGATAACATTATATTTGTTATCAACAAAACACAAAGAGATCGCTAAATATTAATAAACATTTTTACGGTTTATTTGTATTAACAATCTCCCCATTTTTGTTGATGACAAAACATAATGTTATGATGAGTAAAACTTAAGATTAGATGTATGTTTTGAAAGGATAAGTTTTACTTCTTCTCCCCCTTTTTGTCGAAACAAAATAATGAAGAAATAAAGTGTGGAAAAATAGTCCACGTATATCTAACTTCCCCTTGACGGTAGCTCCCCCTAGAATGGGGCGTCAAGTGAGAAAATATAACAACCTACAAAGAAAAGGTTAGTAGTAACATGCATAAATAATCTTGTGATTGACGAGAAACAAGATTGGGATCCAAGGTATGTAAACAAAGCCTTGTAATAAATAACAAAATGTAGTGGTATTTATGCCACATATAAGCATGTAAAACTAAGAACAAGACTTGTTCTAAAAATGACTCAAAAAGAAAATACTAGAGAAAATAGTAAAATGATTCCTTCCATGCTTGCATAAGGTTGTGGATGGAAGTTATGGTGAGTGATGATGTTGATGCGATCAAGGATGAGGTTAAGTATGAGTCGCATATCTTCCCTAATTTATATTTCAAGATCCCTAGTGGATTGGCAATGTTCACAATGTAAATGATGGGGGTAATGTGTGCGGAAGTTTTCCGGGTTAGTTTGATTTGTGAGATGCGGAAGTTGTGGTGGAAAAGTTGGAAAATATGGATCAAAGTCCGGAATGTTTGGAAGTGGTGATGGAAAAGAACCTAGATGTTCTTGTAAGACAATGGGAGCTAAAGGTGGTGAGGTTTCAAGGTCTTTGAAAATTGTGTTTGGAGATGTGGGAGGTGTTAAAAAGACTAGTTCTTTTGGGTTGGTTTGTTGGGATCTTGTTGGAGTCTTAAGGAGTTCCAATAGAGTGACTTTAGGTGGAGACTTGATGGGTGATGATGTTGGTGTGCTTGTTAGAGATGAGGGAGGTGCTACTATGGAAGCATTTTGTGGTGAATGAGTAGTTGGTGATGAACTATTTGATAGTGATTTGGCTAAACAACAAGGCCGGATTCAAATCCATGTGGTTTTTCTAGATTTGGGTGGTGGTACTACGGAAGGTGGTAGGACAAAATTTTGGATTTCTTGAAAAGGATTTTTTGCACTAGGTGATTCATCTATGGTGGAAGATCTTTTGGATGACATGATGATGGTTGTTTGTGAGGTTGAAAGTGATAAAAGATGCAAGCATTTTGGGAATCCTATTTATAGAAACAAATAATGCATTGTAATGAATTCTTGACCCAAAATGTGGACTAAAATCTAATAATTAGATATGAATTTAAGGCATGTGATCATGAGAACACAAGCATTAAGTAACATACTCATTAGTAAAAAGAAAAGATGATGAAAATATAGAGGTTTTTAGCCAAAGTGAGAAAAATAGAAGAGAATTTCACCTTCTGTCTCACGGATCCCACGGATCCTTCCTTGAGGAACCGTCCGGCGTTATTTGGGATCCGTAGCCTTGGTGACTCGAGCGACTTAAAATTTTCCTTTTGGAAACATTTGTGCCTAGTGTGTGCCTATATGCAAACCATTTGGAGTTGCGGTTATCTCGACTGTAGGATCGTAAATATTATTGTGTTTGATAATTCGGGTGGTCTAGGATGGTGGTGATACAAGAAATCCATGTTTTAGAGAGAGAAAGAGTGAGACGGTGTTTCTTGTTAGAGACTTGCTTTGTAAAAACTAAAATGTTAGATTGAGAAGCACCACCCCTTCCAAGGATGGAAGGGGTATTTATAGTTACAAATACAACGTCCTCCTATCGGACTGTGGATCAGGCATACAGTGGGTAAAGACCCCTCCTTCCTTCATGGTGTTACACTAAACTAATCTACGCTACTAATTAACTAGTTAACTACTAAACAACGTAAATAACTACAAGTCTATGAGCTAACATATGCTAGACCATAATTGGGGTGACCGACACTTTAACATGGAATTTCCAATTCCTAACAATATCCCCCTAAGGGAGGTCACCCCATGAAATATATTTTGCATCCTAGCATTCTATTCTTGACTTTGTTCTTGAGCTCGTAAACTTCAATTCTTCAATTCCGCAATCATTGTGCTTTAGTAGCGATTCTTCAAAGTTCGCATTGATTTGTACTTTTAGTGGAGGCCTTTAACTGATCCACATCTTTGATGATCTTCGAGCTTTCTTTGAGATCATCAGCCACAGTAAATCTCTGGATCACCCATTGTAGTGTTGCCTTCATGTGATGTTGTGACTTTCGGACCGACATGCTCACACTTTCTGGATCATGACATCTTTTCATTAGAGTAGCGGAAGCTTTACGGGTTCATGATATTTGCAGCTATCAGAGTCAGGTTATGTAGATAAGCACTTGTCATGATTTCTTTAATTAAGTTTGGATGTTGTGAGCATGCGGCTTTGGATTGACTCCTCGATTACGATCGGTACGCAACCGTCCAAATGTACCGCAAACAACGATTAGCAATTAAACACGAAAGTGTCTTTGATCACTTTTGTTGAATTGAGGTACACGGCCCATGGTTCCCCGTTGATCGATTACAAATCTTGCTCGTGATCAAGTAGAATTCGAAGAATCTCCTTGACGGGGTTTCGTAGTTATTCTAGTTGTTCTCAAATGGGCGTCTCAAAGAAGACAACACGGAGTTAGTGAACCGGTAATTGAGATTTCTTGATTGATGAAAATTAATTTGAAAACAATCGTGTATTGCTTGAAGAAAAGAGTTTTGCAATACGACGAAGGTTTTATGAGAAAGATCAATTTTCAATCAAAAATACTTTTTGTATTTGAAAAGAGTACACATTCGATGTGCTAGAGAAAAGAAGAGATTCGCACATCGAACGGTTTTTCCAAAAGTATTTTTTCAATCAGAGATACTTTTTGAATTTGAAATATGAATACACATTCGATGTGCTAGAGAAAAGAATATTTGCACATCGAACGTGTTAGGATTTAGTAAATCCAGTTATTAAAGAGTCGGTCACCTCAAGTATATGTAATCGTTAGAAAGCTCGTAGTCGTAGATTATTATAAGTTAAGTAGTATTTAGTTTAAGTAACACCGTGGAGGACGGATGGGTCTTTACCCACTGTATGCCTGATCCACAGCCCGATAGGTGGCGATTTATGTAATGACTATAAATACTCTCTACCTCCCAAGGTAGAGAGTTGGAGCTCATAATAAGATTTTTCTTTCTCTCACTAAAGTTCCCAAACCTCTAACTTTCTCTCTAAAACTCATTATCGCCTATTTGATCTTATGGTTTAGTGTGTTTGTGAAATCCAATATGTTACAAATGGTATCGAGCCATGGTTTGATCATCTCTTACATATCTTTGGATTTCTAGTGACTTTTAGGTGGTTTTAGAGTTTGAAAAGTTTAGTGGTTTTGCATCATTTGGATCATTTCTAGTGTTAAAGTTTGAATCTTGGGTGTAGTTTTGTGTTTAGAATCATTATATGTGCTTGGGTTTTGATTTGGTAAGCTTGAATAATCGTGGTTGGGTTGTTTTGGATTGAAAAGTGGTGTTTATGTGTTTTCTAGCTAGCGACTTGAGCCACGGATAAGTTGTCTTGGTAGCGACTTGCTTTGTAATTTGGTAGCGAGTTGTAGTTGAAGGTCTTAACGAGTTGAGCTAGCGACTTGTTTATTGAGACAAGCCGACAAAGCGATGCAGTTAGTGGATTCTCCACTACGGGTAGCGACTTAGTGAAAGTTAGCGACTTGTACTTAAGTGTGTTAGCGACTTGGTATTAGCGATTTAGTACTTAGCGAGTTGCTATTTAGCGACTTGACATCTTAGCGACTTGGTGCTTAGCGAGTTGCTATTTAGCGACTTGACATATTAGCGACTTGGTGCTTAGCGACTTGGTTCAGGGTTTCTTAGCGACTTGGTTGATTCTGTATGTAATACGGTTTTCTTTTGATTTAGTAAAATCTCGTGAAAGAATCTATTTCCCGGTTTAATCATAGAGTTATAAAATCCCGTTTAATCTGTTAACATGTCTACCAACGTTCCTACAATCATCTTCACTTTGTTGTCGAGGATGTTCAAGCGGTGGTTGGATACTCATCCACCCATGCTTGATGAACCGACTACGACTCTTGGGCTCAACGAATCGATTGTCTTGTCTTGGAAAGGAAAGTGGAGTCAACATTCTCAAATCCATTGATGAAGGACCGTATCGGGTTGAGACTACTAGAGACATAATTGATACAACTGCAGATGGAACAATGATCTATGGAATAGAAAGACCAAAGACATATGATGAGCTCGATGATAAGGAGAAAAAGAGATTCGATCTTGATATCGTGGCTTCTAACATCGTACTTCAAGGTCTTCCAAAAGATATCTACAAGTCGATTAATCACAACACGAAGCCAAGGCAATGTGGGATAATGTCAAGATGCTTCTCTCGGGTTCGAATTAACTATGGAAGACAGAGAATCACAACTCTATGATGAATTTGAACACTTCAAGATGAAACCGGATGAGAGTGTCTATGAGTATTACGTGAGATTCCACAAGCTTGTTAATGATATGAGGAACATCGAATGACTATGCCAAACATTCAAATTTGAACTCAAAGTTTGTGAACAACATGAATCCCGAATGGCATAAGTTTGTCACCTCGTGAAGCTAACCAAAGGATTAAAGAATACAAACTATGAGCAACTCTATGCCTTCCTTCTTCGAATGAGAGACATGCTATGTTTGAAAAAGGATTCTTGATCGGTTCAAAACTAACCAGGAGAAACAAGCCCATCAAATGATTCAACCGCCTTCTACTCAAACATTGGAATTACCACCAAAGAATCTCAAGTTATACCCATGGGTAATGGTAATCACAAACTCATTCCCGATCCTAAGTTCAAACAAGGCGATCTTTGATGCACACGTGGAAACTTCATTAATCAATGGCTCTCCGATTAGTCAAAACATGAACTCTCTTCCACACACCAACAACAATCTCGTAAGCGCATCCAATCCACACAATCAAGCCACCGTCGAGATGGGAAGGTTATGGTGCGGCCGGTTCAAGAAAGGCGATCTGAACAAGGAAGAGGTGGGTGGTAGAGGTTATATGCCGCAAATCGAATAGGGAAGGAATGGAAACCAGGTCAAGCAAAACCAATCAAATGTTACAACTATGGAGGTGGCGGACACATTGCAAGGGCGCACATCGCCAAAACGCCTCGAATGCGAGTACTTGAGGATAAGATGTTGCTTGTGCAAGCTCGGGATAATGGTGCGACTTTGGATGAAGAGGAGTTGTTGTTTTGGTGAGGAAATGCTAAGACTTATGATGCGAGATGTGGATGAGCGACCAATTCGTGAGATAGGCCATAATCATCGAATGCCTTTCAAGTCGCCGATTGTGATGCTTACGACTCTAACGTTGATGATGAACCTCTCGCTCAAACCATTTTCATGGCTAGCATTTCTCCAATGGTCTCTCCTAAAGTCTCTTCATCACCACAAGCTGGTCCATCCAAAGACAAAATCATTTCGAGGTATTAAAATTATACGATGAAGTTGATGAGCAAAAGATACATAACGGTACAATCAAGCGTAATTATTGAGTCGATATTGAAAATATGGGTAATATCAATGTTGTCCCATATGATCAATATGTGAAACAAAGTAAAAGTGAGATTGTACCAAGTGATGTATCTTATGCGATCAATGATGACTATGCTTTTGACGAATACACTGCACGCGTGCCCACGATGATTCTGTTATTTACGAACTTAATGCTTATAAAGAACGTGTTGCTATTTATGAACAACGAGCTAAGTTTGAATTAACCACCGTGAGTAGGAAATGGATGACCAAATGCGTACCACTATTAGAAAAAGTAGGTTTAGAAGAAGTATTAAAACAAGAGTTAAACTCCTTACAAGAAAAGCTTTCTAAAGCGCTAAACAAAAACAAGAACTTCAAGAAAATGTTAAAATACTTAAGCAAGAATTGGTGCTAAGGAATCAAAACTTTTGAATGATTTTTCTAATCTAAAACCTTGAAAAACAAGCTTGAAAATAAGTTATGCGTACAAGGGAATACCATTCAAAGCGCTCACATGGTCACTAAGCATAGAGTTTTAAGCGATAAGCATAGTGTTCCCATTATAGATAAACCCAACCACGAGTGCGGGAAGATAGCAAAAGCACTCAAAGTGTAATCTATGATGGCAATGAGATTCTTAAACCTAGACAAAAACCTAGTTGCGTTGAGTGCACAGAGGAAGATAAGAAATCGGATGAAGTCACGGGAGAAGATGAACAAGAAACTAGATGATCCTAAATGTAAAGAGAAGAAAATAATTATCACGCCCCATAATTACAAAAGGAGAATTGGATCTCCTTGAACATGTTTAAGACTCAAGCGTTGTTGACTCCAGAACAAGTGTTCGGAAAAGGATTTAGATAAGCAAAAGCGAGAGAATCTTGTTGTTACAAACCCTCCCTTAGGAAAATGCCTTCACGAGTGTGTATCCTCCAAATACACCAATGCATCTAGTTCCTAGAACTATTGCCACTAAAAGCAAGACCTTAATCGGTCAATATGTCATATTTCAATTATTTGTTGGTTTTGAGAAAATTGTAAGAAAAGGATCACACCCATGGGATAATGAAGGGAAAGGGCTTTGAATAAACAAAAGAATGCTATTTAAGCGAGGTCATGCCTTTCTTTAAACAACTAAAAGATCATTTTGAGAGTCTTAAAAGGGATAGATTCGGATATTAAAGGAATGGAAAAGGAATTTGATGCAATGATAGTTGAGGTTAGTGACTATGAGCGAGCATTAAAATATAACGAGATTGAGAGGAAAAACTTGCATACCTTGAATGAGAATCTTATTTCTAAATGTATTGCTCAAGATATGTTTTACTTCGCTCTAATTGCTCCATTAATGCTTCTCAATTTCATGAACTATCTGTTGCTTTAAAAGTCTCCCATGATCGTGTCATTGAGCTTGAAATCAAAACTCTAAACTAAGTGAGAAAATTGAGCAGGATGATCACGATACTCGGTAAAATATTTTTCTAAACTAGAAGTTGAACATTTTGATTTACAACTTAAATATCAACATCTCAAAGAAAATGTTAAAACCTCAAACATCAAGATATCCACGGATGTTCCGAGTTTGATGCGAGTTTTGAAATAAACAAACGTGATGAATGATTTAAGCTCACTGTAACACGATCAAAAAGTTGAAAGCCCAAATCTCTCAATTAAAGGGTGAAAAGAACAATGTGACTGGCTCCCAAATGCCTCCTCCTTTAGATTCTCAGTATTCTCAAACGTTTCATCTTCAAAACTTAGTAAATGCATTACAAAAAGAAAACGAGAGTTTTCTAGAAGAAAATGAAAAGGTTAAACGTCACTTCTATGAGTTATTTGAATCAATAAAGGTTACTCGTAACAAAAATAACGAACAAATAGCTTCATTGCAAAAGGAAATTGAGAATCGAAGAGCTGGTAAAGGGAAAATGCCAATGACCAATGGGAGAATGATGGATCAAAGGTACTGTTTGTAATAAATATGCTTTGTCTGTGAAATATGTTCCTCCTCATCTTAGGAATAATAAACTTGCAATTCAAACATATTTCTCATCTCTTAAGGATTGTCTAGAATGTCTCCGTAAGATTGTTGAAGAGGATAAGTTAGAGAAACCACTTGATAATGCAATTGGGCATGCATGCTTATATGCCAAACGATCTCAAGAACTTCTAGAATGCTTAATCACAATATGCCCTAAGTCTTTAGGTGAGAGAGTTAATCCTTTGATTCCGTGTTCTATGCCTAGTGCCAAGTATGAAATCCATTCGATGCCCAATGTTATGAATGTGAGCGTAGTATACCTTCAAGTAGTTCGGATCCCAACACCTCTAGTGTCAAAAGGTGAACTTGATGCGCCTTCAATTAGTTCACATCCCAAAGACATCTAAGCGAGAAAATGCAAAAGTAGCAAAACAAACTAATGTTCCCATTCCTCTACAGAGTAATCGGTGACATTAAAGCGGCGGTCAAAGTCTCAAGACAATACAAGGAATGATAGGACCTCGCAAGCTAAGAATGTGCATTGGAAGAGAGTAGAAGACCAACCTACGAACTTTAAACTTGAGTCGAATAAAACGAATCGTGTTGATTCTATTATTAGCCATAGGCGTACTGTAATTAATTCGAGTTCGGATACTATTTGCAAACCTTGTAATGAAGTCTGCTTGAATTCGGTTACTATTCATGAATTTGGTGTGAATGCTTTGTCTAATGCTGTCAAATCCCCAGTTAACATTATCAATGCAAAATATCATGCTAAGAAGGCAAAAAGGCAAAGACGAAATAAAGTTAGAAAACAGTGGAAGTCCACAAGAAGAACATTTAGTAAGATAGGTTATCAATGGATACCTTTTGGCCATAAGGTTAATCAGGCAATGCCCACTAGAAAATGGATGCCTACTGGTAGAACTATTCCCTTAAGAAGAGAACATACTTTGAATAGGGCAAATACAGATACTAGTACTGCATCTATTCATAATGATTCCATTGCCTCAATTTCTAATATGAATGTTTCTATTTCTGATGTGGGTGTTCCAATCACTGTTACTAACCAAATGGAACCCATTCTTGCATGGGGATCCCATTTATCCGATTATCCATTCTTGTCGTGTTCAACTGCAGATCGTTTAAATCGATTACGTGGTACTGGACTCATTTGTTCCAAGCATATGATTTGGAGACCGGTCGCGGCTCATGAACTTCGTGAGTAAATTCATCGGGACAGTTAGATTTGGGAACGACCATTTTGGAGCTATTATGGGTTATGGAGATTATGTGGTTGGTAAAAGTGTAATTTCCAGGGTATATTATGTGGAAGGTCTTGGTCATAATTTGTTCTCTATTGGTCAATTTTGTGATTCCGATCTAGAAGTGGCTTTTAGAAAACATACTTGCTTCATTAGAGAACTTGATGGTGTAGAATTATTAAGAGGTACTCGAGGTTCTAACCTATACACCATCTCTATCGATGACATGATGAAGTCCTCTCCAATCTGCTTGCTATCAAAGGCTTCTAAAACAAAGTCTTGGTTATGGCATCGTCGTCTCAATCACTTGAACTTGGCACCATAAACAACCTTTCCGAAAGGATCTTGTCGAGGCTTACCCAGTTAAAATATGAAAAGATCATCTTTGTTCGACTTGCCAATTGGGTAAAAGAGCGAAATATGCCCACAAACCAAAACCCACAAATTTCGTAATGGAAGTTCTTCATACCCTTCATATGGATCATGCGGACCAATGAGAGTGCAAGCGATAAATGAAAAGAAATACATTCTAGTAGTTGTTGATGACTACTCTCGATTTACTTGGGTAAAGTTTTTGAGGACAAAGGATGAAACTCCGGATGTCATCATCAAACTAATCAAACGACTTCAGTTCGACTCAACAATACGATCGAATTGTTCGAGCAGACAATGGCACGAGTTTGTCAACAAAGACTTAATTCGCTTTTATGAAAGTGTTGGAATCGGTCATCAAAGAAGTGTTCCACGAACTACTCAACGAGCGGTGTAGTTGAAAGACTAAATCGAACTCTTGTAGAAGCCGCAAGAACAATGCTTATTTATTCAAGGTTCTAATGTTTCTATGGGCTGAAGCCATTGCCACTGCATGCTACACCCAAAATCGTTCCCTTATACACACCTCTCATAGAAAAACTCCATATGAACTTGTTCATAAACGAAAACCGGATCTCTCCTACCTTCGTGTGTTTGGTGCTTTGTGCTATCCAACAAATGACGGTCAAGATTTAGGTAAATTAAGAGCAAAGGCAGATATTGAAGTTTTTGTTGGTTATGCACCAAACAAGAAGGGTTACCGAATCTACAACAAGAGAACCCGAAATATCATGGAAACAATTCACATTACGTTCGATGAGCTGACCGGTCAAATGGCTCCTGGACAATCCAGTTCTGGACCCGCACTTCAAAACAGTCCCATTAGTTCATCCCTTGTACCAAACCTCTCTCCAGCAAATCCATATGTACCTCCATCTGAAGATGATTTAAAGAAATTGTTTGATCCTATGTTTGATGAAAACTATGAGTCAAGTGCTAATGATGTGTCATCTCCTTCAATGTAGGTCGCTCATATCCACGTGAATGAAGTCAACCCTTGGTTTCAATATCATTAAGTCAAGAAGCGCTGCTGCGATCACTCGATTACATCAACAAATCTTCAATCTTGAATGTACATCATGGAATTGTTTCTGGCATCAATGAAGAAGTTAATCCCTTTGCTACTCCCGAAGATGCTCCATTTGAAAATATCTTTGCTCCTGAATCATCATTAGAACCATCTTCTTTAGGAGACATCAACTCTGCTACTTCAGTCCCTCAACAACAGCCACATGAACACATCAGAAAATGGACTCACGATCATCCATTAGACAACATCATTGAAAATCCCTCACATCCAATATCCACACGGAAACAACTTGCAACCGATGCCTTATGGTGCTTCTTCAACTTCGTACTCTCTAAGATCAAACCAAAAGATGTTAAAACCACCATGAATGAAGACAGCTAGTTCAATGCCATGCAAGAAGAAATTCATGAGTTTGATCGACTTAATGTATGGGAATTAGTACCTGCTCCAGATTGTGCTATGATCATTGCTCTAAAATGGATCTTCAAAGTGAAACTTGATGAGCATGGTGATGTCTTAAAGAACAAGGCTCGATTGGTTGCTAAAGGATACCGTCAAGAGAAGGGTATTGACTTTGAAGAATCATTTGCTCCATCGCTCGTGTCGAGGCAATCGTAATCTTTTGGCTAATCTTGCTAGTAAGAACATGGTAGTCTATCGGATGGATGTAAAGACGGCATTTCTAAATGGAGATCTTAAAGAAGTCGTCTCGTCCACCAACCCAAAGGCTTTGTGAATCCGAGCATCCTACTCACGTTTATCATTTGAAGAAGGCTTTGTACGGTTTGAAGCAAGCTCCAATGGCATGGTATGATACGCTATCAAAGTTTCTTCTATCTACCGGTTTCAGCAAAGGAGCAGTTGATCCTACATTGTTCACCAGGAAGTCAGGCAAACATTTAATTCAAGTCCAAATTTATGTTGATGATATCATCTTTGCCTCGACTGACCCCAATGAGTGTGACCAACTTGCAAATGAAATGGGTTCTAAATTTCAAATGTCAATGATGGGACAAATGTCATTTTTCTTGGGATTACAAATTTCACAAAGTCCCGGAGGCATTTTCATAAATCAATCTAAATATGCAAATGAGATTTTAAAGAAATTTGGATTTGATTCTAGTGACCCTGTTGACATTTCCATGATTGAACGTACTAAACTAGATGAGGACCACTCAGGGATCATGGTAGACCAAATGAAATATCGTAGTATGATTGGATCCCTGATGTACCTCACAGCTAGTAGACCAGACACCTTGTTCATTGTTTGCATGTGTTCTAGATACCGGCTAAGCCTACTAAAAGCACCTTGAAGCGGTTAAGCGGGTCTTCGGTATCTCCAAGGAACCATCAATATGGGACTTTGGTACCGAAGGAAACCGGTATGTCACTAACGACCTATCGAGATGCCGATCATGCGGGATGTCGGGATACTCGTCGGCACGTGCGGAGGTGCTCACTTTTGGGTGATAAGCTTGTGAGCTAGTCTTCAAAGAAGCAAATGAGTACTTCTATTTCCTCTACTGAGGCGGAATACATAGCCATGTCATCTTGTTGTGCTCAAATCCTATGGATGAGATCCCAATTATCGACTATGGCTTTGAATTCAACAAAATCCCTACATCTTGTGATAATAAAAGTGCTATTGCTCTCTCATGCAACAATGTACAACACTCAAGAGCAAAGCACATCGACATTCGACATCATTTCATCAGGGAGCAAGTTGAAAACGGTGTGGTGGAACTTTACTTTGTGAGGACTGAATACCAGTTAGCAGACATCTTTACCAAAGCTCTTCCTAGAGAACGTTTTGAGTTTATTCTTCCACGACTGGGTCTTAAGGGCCTACAACAAGAAACTCTCAAACGTCTTCAAGAGGAAGAAGAGGAGTAAAAGGTTTCCTTCATCTATCTCGTGTACATATTTATTCGAAAAACAAAATACAAAATTAAAAAACACTTAAAAATCTTGAAAATTTCCAAAAAATATTGTCATTTTGTCATGATTTTCTCAATTCGATTATATCTACGATCTTTGTGCTGTCATTCAAAGAATGACACGGGACTTTAGATATTGTTGAATTTTCACAAAAAAAAAAAAAAAAAAAAAAAAAAAAAAAAAAAATTAAGAAAGTGAAACAATGGTTTATTTTCATTTCGGTAGTAACCCACTTTTCAAAGATAGAAACGAGATATGCTTTATCTTGGTTTTCAAATTTCTTGCTCGATTCTTTAAACTAATCCTTACTATCTAATGAAAACTAGTTGTTTTGAAAAATAACTCGGACTCTATTTTTGATAATCATCGGACTTAAAAGTTTGTCAAAATATCTATCTCTCAATCAACAACTTATGTCATTGATTGAGGGGAGAATGATTTCAATTAAATCAAAAGTTATCATCATACAATTATTTTCAAAAGATAATCATGCATGTTTATTCAATGGAGTTTAAAGTCTCAAAATCCGATCCTTATCGATTAAAACGTTTTCATAATCAAGTCACAATTCTCCTTAAAATCTTTCAAATTCAATTTAAATCTCTGAGATCACAAATCTCAAATGATTTGATAATTGTGATCGGGAGAATTTGTGATTTAAATTGGATTTAAAGCGATAATTCGGTAAATGGTTTTATAAGGATGTACAAGCTCTCCTTCCCACATGTGCCAAACGATTTCAAATTTTCCATGCACATGTTGAGGGGAGCATCTATCTTAAACCACAAATATTTGAAACGTGATCAATTTATCTCAATGTGCGTCTTTTCCTAATATGTGCAAAACATTTTCAAATATCTATGCACATATTGAGGGGAGCAAGCTTATAAAAACCTCATCCTTCCCAAAATGCTTTATCTACTTGATTTGATTAGGAAGTGATGTTGATATTTTTAGAAAATGGTAATCAAAGAAGTTAATTCTTTCTCTTGCCTCCGTGTGCAAAACGATTTCAAACACTTGATGCACATGTTGAGGGGAGCTCTTGTTCTAAAATATCAAAAACAATTCAAGTATAAAATGCTTTGATAATATATCATAAGTATCGGATTGATTTTCAAATGGTTTTCAATTGGTTCCAATGGCGGATGAACAATACCAAATAGACCGACCAACTTTACTTTATGTATGGTGATATAAGGATGATAAGGTTAGGTATTTGGTCCCATGATCCGCTGTAACCGGAGAGATCTACCAGGACAATCCACTAGATAGTGTAGAAGTCCTTAGGTATATTGAAAAAGGAGAAAAATGAGATATGGGAAGAGTGCGGATGAGACCGAGCTAGTCTTGGAATAAACCCAACAAGGTTCTAGCTATGAAGTCTCGGTAAGCATGAAGGGGTTGAAGAATGAAAAGAATTGAATGAGAAAGGGTGAAAACAAATAGCCTCCAATTATTCAACCTTAGGGCGGATACCGGGTTCAATTCATATCCTACGGTGGTTACCAAGGTAACATCGGTATTGAAGACAAGGCGTCATGAACCCGGTGGCCTTGCGCACTTCAACTTCCCAAACCACTCAAGTTCCTCTTAAAGGGCTTGTTTCATTCTCACGGGAACCAACATTATCTATCGACTTTCTCTTAGAGATTGTTGATATTGAAAAGGAGACCCTCTCCTAGTCTCCGATATAGGATCCAAATATGCACAAATTGAGTCTAGAGCCACGAGATCATCAATAAATCTCATTAGGACACTTTCAATGAAGACTCCTGTTTCACACAATGTGGAAAGAGATTATATCTTGAGTCCCACGCATTATCCTTGTGGTATTGCGGAACATCCGAGTGATATGCAAAGATATTCACAATGAAGATGGAAAGCCTCGAGCCAACATCAAACAAGCTCACGGTAGGTGGCATGTGAGATCTATTATATAGATCAACCATGTGACAACCGAACATAAACAATGGGGCGATTCAATCTTTTGAATCAATCACAGTTCGAGTTATGGATTGACGGATACCTTTGAAAAACCGGTCGTTGTGCTTAAAAACTCTTTTCTTTAGCACTTGACGTGTTCGAATATTTCAAATCAAAAGGTGTTTATGATTGATAATTGATTTTCATTAAAACCTTCGTTGTATTGCCAAAACAATTTCTATTAAGCGATACACGATTGTTTTCAAATCTCTTTTCATCAATCGGTGAATCTCTTTCTCTCGGTTCACTCACCTGTGTTGTCTTCTTTGAGGCGTTACGGTTTGAGAACGACTAGAGCAATTGCGAAACCCTGTCAAGGAAATTCTTGAATTATACGATCACAGGCGGTACTTGTATCGATCAACGGGAACCGTGGGCGTGTACCTCAATTCAACGAAAGTGATCAAAGACGCTTGCGTGCGCTTTATTGCTAAATGTTTTATGCAGGTCGCCCCACGTTTGCGGTGATCGAATGATGCGGTCAATCCATAGCCGCATGCTCACTCAAAACATTCATCTCAAAAGAAATCATGATTAGTGCATCAATGACTCGATATTTTCACTCCATGCTTCGCTTCTGCTTGCGCCAATATCATGAATCAACGAAAGCTTCCGCTACTCGATGAGAATATATCATGATCCGAATGTGAGCATGTCGGTCCGTTTGTCACAACATCACATAATACCAACACCACAATGGATGTCTCGAGATTTTTGTTGGTGATGATATCAAAAGGCGGCTCAAAATTATTATCACGTGGATCGGTAAAGACCTCCACTTGGATTAACCAAACATGCAATAAGAAGAATCAATGACTACGAGCTTGAACAAAGTACTACATCAAGAATGCAAGAACAATCTTTTAATATAATATCTGTTTGTATTCAATGTATGTTTAATGTGTGTTTGAGGTGACCTCCTTGGGGAGATTGTTAGGATTTAGTAAATCCGGTTATTAAAGAGTCGGTCACCTCAAGTATATGTAATTGTTAGAAAGCTCGTAGTCTTAGATTATTATAAGTTAAGTAGTATTTAGTTTAAGTAACACCGTGGAGGACGGACGGTCTTTACCCACCTGTATGCACGATCCATGCCCGATAGGTGGCGATTTATGTAATGACTATAAAACTCTCTACCTCCCAAGGTAGAGAGTTGGAGCTCATAATAAGATTTTCTTTCTCTCACTAAAGTTCCCAAACCTCTAACTTTATCTCTCTAAAACTCATTATACGCCTATTTGATCTTATGGTTTAGTGTGTTTGTGAAATCCAATATGTTACAGAACGGTTTTTCCAAAACTATTCGTCAATTTATTTCATATACCAAGGTTGATTCAAGAATGAATCGCCCCATCGTTTCTATCCAGTTGTCACAAGCTTGATCTATTGGATAGATCTCACATGTCACCTACCAAGAGCTTGTTTGATGTTGGCTCTAGAAGGGTTTCCATCTTCATTTTGAATATGTTGACATATCACTCGGATGTTCTGGCAATACCACAAGGATAATGCGTAGGACTCTCAATATATACTTACTTTCCACATTGTGTGAAACAACAAGTCTTCATTAATTTTGTGTCCTAATGAGATTTTATGGATGATCTCTTGGCTCTAGACTCAATTGTGCACATTTGGTTCCTATGCCGAAGACTAGGGAGAGGGTCTCCTTCTTCAATATCAACAATCTCTAAGAGAAAGTCGATAGATTATGCCGGTTCCCCGTGAGAATGAAACAAGCCCTTTAAGAGGAACTTGAGTGGCTTGGGAAGTTTAGTCTGATGCATCACTAGGTCCATGATGTCTTGTCTTCAATACAAGTGTTACCTTAGTAACCACGGTAGCATATGAATTGAACCCGAGTTACGCCTAAGGTTGAATTATTGGAGGGCTATTTCTTTCACCCTTTTCACATTTAATTCTTTTCATTCTTCAACCCCTTGATGCTTACCGAGACTTCATAACTAGAACCTTGTTGGGATTATTCCAACAATGTCCCGAGGAGGAGTTTAGAGGCCTTATAGTAGCACAAACTTCTTTTTCTTTCTAGGTCATGCGAAGGGGGCAGGTCCAAGATCGTCTTGTTCCTCTACAAAGACAACAGACGCTCTCAGCGGCTATCGCCACTCTCTTCACGAGTTATTCCACTTCTTCATGATTTCGTGTCGCGGTGAACAAACAAAACAAAAGCCGGCCTTACCTTCTATGTTTTTAGTAAAGGGCCTTTTCAATAAGGCTCGCACTAGCTCACGTTTTTGGCTTCCTAAAATAGCATATTTTAAGTTGGTAAAGACCCGCCCTTGTTTGATCGAGAATGAGTCCCGGGACCCGGGACATTGGCTTCCGCCAACGGTGAACTATTAAGGATCGCATCCCGCGCATATTCTACATTATAGCCTGCAACTAATTCAGCTAGCTCAGTCTCAGTCCGCACTCTTCCCATTTCTCACTTGTCTCCTTTTTTCATCATACCTAAGGACTCTACACTATCTAGTGTCAGGTATGATAGTTTTTAGGAGATCTTTAAGTAAAATAAAATAATTTCACAATCAAACAAGAACAGAAAAAAAATTCATTTTGAAAGATCTTGATTCTTAAAGAAAAATCATACCATGACATAACATTAAATCTTTAGATCACCACTTATTTTGTACAATCCGGACTTTTATGAAGAAATATTGTTTGAAAATAATTTATTTTAAATCACTCTCCCCCTCAATCGATGACCGTAGTCGATGATTGAGTGACTTATAGTTTTGATAAAATGAAGTCCAGTGATTTTCAAAATTTAGTCCAGTTTATTTTCAAAACCAATATTTTTCTATTTTTCAAAAACAATATTATTTGAAAATTGTTTAAAAAATGGTATAAAATTTCCTGCACAAAGATATGTTAGGTGGTTGAGAAGCTTATGTTGTTGCTGTAGGGCTTGGAAGAAAAACCGTCTGCTGATGCAGTGAGACTTCATACATTGCATTTTAATGCCAACTGAGGTCAAATTAAGCTCCGTTTCTTCATTTGTTGATGAAGAAAACCATCTGCTGATGCAATGAGACCTCTTACGTTGCATTTTTCCATGCCAACTCTCCATAGAAGTCCAATTAAGCTCCGTTTCTTCATTTGTCAACCCAAGATATAGTTACCTTTTCCTTTCGGCATCCAATCATCTTCAATTGTGGGATCCGGATCGGGAACATTCTTATATACCAATATACCTGCGTACGTTAGTGAACACACATACAGATATATGGTGGTCGACATCACCCAAACAGCAATCGACTAATAAAAGTTAATTCAATATATCAATCAGATCATAAAAGGTATGGGAATAATGTGTTCATCAATCTATAATCATCTAGTCCTAACAATCATATCCTAGGCACCTAGTCCTTCAACATAGGTTAACATCATTTTCAGTTAAGCATATAGGATAATTAGAAAAGCTCGTTAGATGATATAGATTTGAAAACATTCTCCCCCTCAATCAATGACTTATTTTCTGAAAAGTTTAAAAGCGCTGAAGTCATTCATTGAGTTTTCAATTTTTACGAAAACTTGATTCTGATTGACTTTCAAGCAACTCATTTTACCACCATTTTGTTAAAACAAATATTTTTCTAAAAAATTTTAGAAGGAAAAATATTTGAGTAGGAACAGCAGTCCTTCGACATACTTTCCTCATTATGTTTTAGGATAAGTGCACGAAATATTTGACAATTGGTTTAGCGTAGCACTTTCCTTTCTTGAAGAGCGGGTTGCTATAAAAAATAATAGCAAGCCATGGTTTAAGCACGGGTTACAGTCTGAAGTAACTGTAAGCCATAGTTTAAGCACGGGGTACAGTCTGAAATAACTGCAAGCCATATAATATGTGACATGTTTTGAAAAGAAATATTTACACCTTCTGCTAGAACTTCATCTATGGTCCCGTGCCATTGTTGAATGACATTTCTAAGACCGCAGATGTTATCGATACCAGAAGACATGTCTTGATAAAAACAATATTTTTGGTATTTTCAAATTTTCTGATTTTTATGGGTTTTTGTTGGTTTTATATTTTTCTATTTTGTTTTGCAGGTTTCATATTTTTGTATTTTCTTTTTGATAAATATTTAGAAAGATAGAGTAGATGATATAGTATAAGAAGACGATGATACGAGTACCGAGATAAGGATATCGAGCAGCCCCGTTGTAGAAGATAGAAGTCATCATCTCTTAAACATTCACCACCAAAGCTTCCGAGGCTCCAGAATAGAAGATAGAACATGAGCCTTTGAGAAAGAGAGACTTTGTCAGCTTCCCCCCAAACCGAAAATCCATTAGATGAGCAGATTCGAAGCTATATTTCAAGCTTGCCTTAGCAAGGTGCACAAAGAAGCACACCATTATCATAAATCCCGCTGCTCCTTTTAAGAACGATAATCGAGATTCTTCGTTTGGGGTTATATCATCAACAAGAATAGCAGCAACGTATCATCCCACACATAAAACAATCTTCTCATATTTCTTTTCTACTGACGTCTGAAGCAATCCATTCCAAAAGGTGTCAAGAGACCACTTCCCCCGAGTAGTTGAATTGATGCAGTAAATCTCTTAGACTAGAGCTCACGAACCCGAATACACATATACCCAAAGACAAAGAAACTTATACCATCAAAATATCAGATTAAGTCCGATAGCCAAAGATTAACCCCGATGTATACTTTTGTCTCCTCTGATGATAGTGTATGAAGCTCAAGAACCCGAAGTACCCGAATGCCCAAAGAGAGAATAACCGATAACATTGAAGAAGCAGGACGAATCACTGATTATCTATGCGGATGACAATCTCTGCGGATGTCAAATCCAGAATAAGTGATTATATCTCTGAATCACCGATTAAGCCCTCAAGTAAAAGTGAGCATCCCCAATGTACACAATCTCTCTCCCCTGATGATTGCGATAACATCAAAATAATCACACACTTGTGTACCTCTTTCATCTTCAGAAACTAACTCTTACATCACTTCCCCCACACAGTTAGAATAAGAACACTAAACGCCATGAGTCAAACCTTGAGTTTCTCTGCGGTAATGGCAATTAGTCTTCCCGGGATATCTTCAATCACTTAGAAGTATTAAGTTCATCAAGTTTACTCGCGTTTAGATGCTTGTCTCCTTCCCTCTTGCTGGTTTTGACACTTCAGAATCAGCAACATATTATAAGCCCATGTACTAGAAATATTTTGAGAAGAACACTTTTAATCTTTGTGAGAATCAACTTGCTGAAGAATAGAATGAGCAAGTCTAATTGAGGATTAACTTTGGCTTTTCACACTCCCCCAATTAGTGCTCTCCCCTAAACCGACAATCTTTATGATGAATGTTTGAATAAGAAGAAGTCTTTAGATCGTTAAATGCAATTCGTCTTTAGTCTTCTAACATGTAGCAGAAAATGTAGAATAGACTGTAGACTCGACCTTCTTCAAGATTGTCCAGTTGGGGAATAGAAAGTCAACATCTTCAACTCACCAAATGCATTCCCGTTAACTTATAAATAGCAAATCCCCTTAACTCAAATCCCTCCCAATCAAACAAGAACAGAAAGATGTTCATCAAGGAAATCAGCCCCGCAACTGGAAGCACTTTGTCATTAATCGTATCAGCCCGTGTGAAGATGTCAACCAACAACTCATAGAAGAAACATCATGTAAATATGACCCGATAAGAAGAAGCTCGGTTCTTACATGAGTTAGGAGCCGTATGACCATATATTCTCAGATATAACTCAACATGTAGAATTATCATACTTCTTCTCCCCCTCAAGAATTGCATACGGAGATGCCATTCTTGATTAAACAAGTGATTATCATCTAAATGTATTCTATTCATACTTCTCCCCCGTAAAATTAGCACATGATGTCACCATCGTCATTATAGTTGAGCAAGTGGAATAACAAAACAATCAACAGTAGTTCGGTTCACTTGATGACTGAAGCACATGGAAAAAGCATGAAGCATGTTGATGAGAATGGTCATAATAAGAAGATTTCTCTTCTTCCAAAGATAATGCGCACTGAAGCGTACACATTTTCTTTTATTTAGAGTACGAGGCATGAAATGTTGTGTTCATACATCATAAGAAGATTTATCTTCTTTCGAAGATAAGGCGCACTGAAACGTATACTTTTCTTTTCTTTAGAGTATGAGGCATGAACTGTTGTGTTCATACGTCATTAATCTCTCTCTTTTCAGCTCTCTTGGAAAAAACATGTAATCAACCCCATTATCATTCAGTAGGCTCTTTGTAGTGACAGCTGATGGAGAAAACCCAATATAATGAATTTGACCCTGAAGTAAACTAACCCGAACTCGTGACTTAAACTCGCACATATGTAACAAAGAGCGGTGCCGAGACTTCATCCTCCATTGAATCTCTAAGTACTCTATACTCTTCATTCAACCAACCTTCAAGTAATAGACGTACATCACCTCTTGAAAATCGACAATTGATTGTGACACTGAGCACTACAACGTGACTCCTTAAAGTGATAGTTATTTTGTGGTGGTAAGAGCCCAATTCCCCCAAGTGGTAAAAGAAAAGGTAAAAGACACCCAACAATAACTAGATTTCCAAGTCTTCATTTTTGATAATAAGCTCGAACAAGGATCATGAAGAATCTTCATCCAACCATCCCCGATACCTTCAGATACTAAGTACACTCGCCCGTGATATTTCACTTCAACCTCAAATAAATGATAGCGAATTAACCCCGTTGTCACATCTTCTGGTTAAAAGCTCAAATCTAGCCTCCTTTGACGTTTTAAGTGAACTATGATAATGGTTTTCATCCCGACCATGGTTAAAAGCACATAACCCCGTAAAACCATGTAATAACCAAACTGCCATGACGAATATACAAAACAAACACCCAATTCTAAAAGTACACCCTTTACCCCTTCTTCGAAGTAGAAACCGTAACACCAGCATCAGATAAGATCCCGAAGTACGCTTTCTTTTCTCCAGGATGATTCCATCATCACGGGATTTTACAATTCTATGGTTTAAACCGAGAAATAGTTTCTTTCGCGGGATTTTACAAAACCAAGAATAAACCGTAAGATAGATCCGGAAACGCACTTTACAATTACCAGGATGTTTCCATTATCACGGGATTTTACAAGTCTATGATTTAAACCGAGAAATAGTTTCTTTCGCGGGATTTTACAAAATCAAGACAAAACCGTAAACAATGTCAGCTTGAATGTGTTATGACAACTTTGGTTTTGGTGAATATCTGTTTTAGGGGAACAAGCAGTGGTTCATCAACGGTTCATTATCCAACATCATCAACCATCCAATAAATACTCTGGTAAACACATCATTCACACATTCTGTCGGCTATTGCAGTGAAAACATGGTGATGTAAGCCTGATATGCCAAACTTGATCATGAGGTGAAATTCCCTAGATTTGTTACTTAAACTTGTACTAATCCTTGTGAAGAAGAAACGGTGTACCCAATGTACAAAACCTCTTGACGTATCCTCAACTGCGTGAGACACCGAAGTGATAGTTACGTTGTGGGTTAAGCGAGAAAGAATCACAACCTTAACTAACTACCCAAGTCTTTATCACACTCTATAAATGCCCAAACAAGTCATCTTCACGAAAGGGTAGAAAGAAAGAAGACGAAATAAGTAAACGTGTCCGGAAAACGTCACTTCAAATCCAAATAAGAAATACCGTCTAAACAGCCATGTGGTTACCATTTTCCAATATTAATAAAATCCATGACAAAATAACCTTCGTGAAAATGTATACACCAAAGCATCGTTCCGCACAACACAACGAATCTCATCAACTCATTAACTCATCAGATCTTATTGACAAATTACATCAGCTCTTCTCATATTATCCAAGTCTCATAAGAGCGATCCAATTATGAGAAGCCCATATGTTCAACATCCAATTCCAAGTCATCGTACATACTTCTCAAGCTCAGTCCAATGATTGGTATCAAAACTCACCATATGGTCCAAATAAGAATTCATCCCGAGAAATATCAATTCAAGCCCATATTAGATTTTAATCATTGTCATACCACTCATTCACGAGAAATATCAATTCATAAGTATCCATATTACCAAAAGTACCAAATATCAAAAATCATCACACGCCCCATTAGTTAACAGCCCATGAGAATTTATAAGATAGTTGAAGCCCACATGGTACTCAAACAATATAGTCCCATTCAAATGATACTACACCTATGTTACTCGGCCCAAATGATCATACCAATTAATTTCAAACACAAATTTCGTGGCCCATGATCAAGAAGCATACAGGTAACAGTTCGGCCCATTACTCCAGCATAAAGCCCAACTCCAATTCAAATATTCGGCCTAGTACCCATGCCTTAATATACCGGGTATAAAATAGTCACTCATAGTCTCACAACCCTAAAAATTCTCATATCAAACCCTAAACTTAATCTCTGTCCGCCCCCACCTTCACATTTCAGCATCTCACCAAGTCCTAATACCACTCAACACAAACCCTAAGTACTTATCAAAAGTCCGCCCCACTTAATCTCAGGAACATCACACACCTATTTTTCATTCACACATATGCGCCTCCTATGATGAAGAAACGCATCATCAAATCACTAAGACCTTGCCACAGGGTTGGCTAGAGGCTCAACATCTTGGCCACAGGGATGGCATAGAAGATGAAACGGCTTCAATGTTAACTAAACTGACACGGGTAGGTAATTCATTACTCTTAAAAACATCATTGAACCGAATCAAAAGAAGGATGAAACACATATGTTTTACTCCCTCTTTAATGTATTCGAACAATAGTCAAAGACTAGAGGTCTATGATGAATAAAATTTCGTGATTTAGATCTTTTGAAGGTCTCGAAATCATTTGATATAAACGAAATTAAATTCTGAGATCCATTTTGTTGGTCATTTAATTGAGTCCGAGTCATGTATGAGACGCTTAGGATCTGTGATGATTAAGTCTTTTCATGTATAAATCTTTGAGATCTATGGCAGTAGTTGCACATGACAAAGACAAAAACTGAGATCATTTGAGTCTTTCAATTTAATAACGAGTCTTGTTATTGTTGGTAGAAGATTTGTTGATGACGGTTTAGTCTTGGACCGATGATGGTTAACCTGAGGTCACGAGTTTGTATTTGGTATAGTTGTATGTGTGGTCGTGGTCATTTGGTAAATGTTATTTTAGGTCAACAAGTCGCTACTTCTTTTTCAGTCACAAGTCGCTAACCTTTTGTGTCAAGTCGCTAACCTTTTGAGTCAAGTCTCTTACATATCCTTTTCTGTCACAAGTCGCTAACCTTTTTCAGTCACAAGTCGCTAACCTTCACACAACTCGCTACACTTTAGATTCATAGAATCTGGACGAGTAGACAAGTCGCTCAAAAGCAACTCGCTTTGGGTTCATCAAGTCGCTAAGACAGAATACACAAGTCGCTACTTGTTAAATAACAAGTCGCTATACGAGCCTCATCACAAGTCGCTACAGCTGTTGACTCAATAGTCAACAACTCGCCTTATAGAAACAGCTTTTGACAACTCGCTAACAAGAAAAAAGTAAGTCGCCACCAGGAGAAAAACCAGATCGAATTAACCAAGTCGCTTCCTTTTGTAATCCTTTAAGCCACAGTCGTGATTGTCAAACAGCATATTTCATTTATCAAATATCATACCCAATAAAAACAGTTAACCACATGAACTTATGACCCAAAATGATGTAACTTTTTATGACCACTGTTCTGAAAACAGAAAAACTTGTAATAGAACTTTGTTAATAATCTATGACCAACACAAGTATAAAACCAGCGAATAACATTAGATTAACATATTCAAAGCCGGTTTCAAGCAATAACAACCTTCAACAAAAACTGCATCAAAAATCATTCAAACATCACCAATACCCATCAAACCGTACGAGTCACAAACCTCAAAAAAATGCTAAAACCATACAAATCACCAAAAAACAATACAACCTGGCTCCGGTACCATTTGTAGGATCTTAAATATTATTGTGTTTGATGATTCGGGTGGTCTAGGATTGTGGTGATACAAGAAAGCCATGTTTTAGAGAGAGAAAGAGTGAGACGGTGTTTCTTGTTAGAGACTTGCTTTGTAAAAAATGAAATGTTAGATTGAGAAGCACCACCCCTTCCAAGGATGGAAGGGGTATTTATAGTTACAAATACAACGTCCTCCTATCGGACTGTGGATCAGGCATACAGTGGGTAAAGACCCGTCGTTCCTCCACGGTGTTACACTAAACTAATCTACGCTACTAATTAACTAGTTAACTACTAAACAACGTAAATAACTACAAGTCTACGAGCTAACATATGCTAGACCATAATTGAGGTGACCGACACTTTAACATGGAATTTCCAATTCCTAACATCGACTCCTAAAAGGAAGAGAAAAATAGGCTAGAATTGGAAAAAAAAACATACTATTATGTGAGATAACCCGAGTGCTCCTAATTCATTGTTGCTTAAATGAATGTACCCGAAAACATATATTAGTTATGTGTCCTCTTTAGCATTCAAAAGACATGAGATAGGTATGAGCTTACGTGTTGTAAGAGAAACTTACCTTGAAAAGTAAGGAAAAATTATGAAAGTACGAGTTGTAAATAAAACCTATCTTGGGTTTTGAAAATTCCCGTATTGTTTGTGAGTTGTGTGTGAAATAAAGATTCTAGACTCAGAAAGAAGAAGGCTAATATTTACATACCTTGTAGAGTTTTAAAAACTAATTACGACGATTGTTCCATGAGACCAAAACCAAGACGAAGTAGGTTGAATTGTTCCCGCTTCAACGGTTAAGTGAGGACGTCGGCTATGTTGTCTTCGGATGCTACCTTCTCAATAGAGATGTTCCCCTTTTGAACATTGTCTCTTAAGAAGTGATGACGAATCTCTATATGCTCGGATTCTTGCTTAAGTCGATGGCACGTTTGTTGTCACATAGAATGGCTATGTCACTTAGATGAATGTCGTAGTCAACTAAGACTTGTTTCATCCATAGTGCTTGTTGGCATGCTTTGCCGATGGAGACATATTCGGCTTCGGTTGTTGATATGGCCAATGCCGTTTGCTTCTTTGAGAGCCAAGATGTTAAACAACATCCCATGAAAGTACATACACCACTTGTACTCTTTCGATCAACATAATCACCTGCATGGTCAGAATCTGCATATACAAATGTTTCAACCCCCGTACCCTTAGGATACCATAATCCTAATTGAGTTCTACCTTTAATGTATCTAAATATTCTTTTGACGGCTTCTAGGTGTGATGTTTTAGGATCTTCTTGAAACCTAGCACACAGACAAACACTAAACATGATATCCGGCCGACTAGCCGTAAGGTAGAGAAGACTACCAATCATGCCACTGTATTTTGTGTTATCAACGGATTTGCCGTCTTCATCTTTTGTGAGTTTAGTGTCGGATGACATTGGTGTTCTTATGGGTTTTGACTCTTCTAAACCAAATTTCTTTAACATTTCCTTCATGTATCTAGATTGATTAAAGAAGATACCATCTTCTACTTGTTTGATTTGTAGACCAAGAAAGAAACTTAGTTCTCCCATCATACTCATCTCGAACTCGTCATGCATGATTTTAGAGAAATCATCACACATGTCTTGACAAGTAGATCCGAATATAATATCATCCACGTATATTTGATCAATGATTATATGTGATTCCTTTTTCTTAGTAAAAGTGTATTATCGACTAACCCCATGGTGTAGTTGTTTTTGATTAAAAATGACTTGAGTCTATCATACCAAGCTTTTGTGGCTTGTTTAAGATCGTAAAGAGATTCCTTTAACTTATACACATGTTTAGGTTTTTTGAAATCGATAAAGCCCGGAGGTTGAGCTACGTATACTTCTTCATTAATAAAACCATTTAGAAATGCACTTTTAGCATCCATTTGATAAAGCTTAAGATCATTAGCACAAGCATAAGCAATAAGTATTCTTATAGACTCTAATCTAGCCACGGGGGCATAGGTCTCATCAAAGTCTATTCCTTCTTGTTGATTATACCCTTGGGCAACGAGTCTAGCTTTGTTTCTAGACACTACACCGTTTGCATCTAACTTGTTTTTATAAACCCATTTGGTTCCTATTATGGTTTGATTACTAGGTGAAGGGATGAGTGTCCAAACATCGTTAGAAATAAATTGGTTTAACTCTTCTTGCATAGCCATTACCCAACTTTCATCTTTTATGGCTTCTTGTGTATTATTAGGTTCTATGGTTGAGACAATACAAAATAAGCTACTTTGGTTTTGAACTTGAGACCTTAAGGTTCTTTCATTTAATTTTCCTATGACCTTATCTACGGGGTGATCTTTAGACTCTTTAATATTGATGATTTCATTATTTAAAGGTTCATCTTCTTCATTTGTCTTTTTCCTTATTTCTATAGCTTCACTCTCGACAATCTCGTCATCGACAAGAGGTAGAGTAGGTTTGGGTGGATTCTCATCAAATTTTACGTTTAATGACTCTTCAACCTTCATTGTTTCTTTATTTAATATGATGTAAGCTTTGCTATTAGGAGAGTAACCTAAAAAGATACCTTCGGTTGATTTAGGATCAAATTTTGTAAGGTAATCTTTAGTGTTAAGTAGAAAATATTTGCTACCAAAGACTCTAAAATGATCTAACGTAGGCTTTTTGCCTCGAAGTAACTCGTATGGAGTTTTACGTAGGCTTTCTTTATTTAATATGATGTATCAACGGCATTGCACCTGATGTGCTGGTTGTGTACAAGTTTTAAATTTATAAAAGGTGAATTACCAATATTACCAAGAACACATACGAGCAAGTATACTCGTCCGTTATAGCAAGGTTATGAAGGTAATTCGGGATCGTTCACAGGGATTTGAGTGAATCTAAACACAAGTTTGAATTAACGGAGTCTATCCAAAACATATAATAAAGCAAATAGATATAATGAAATTCAGATGATTAAAAACTACACTTGCTTAAACTAGTTTCATATCATAGATTAATGTGATTGTGTTAACCTCTTAACATGTTGATTGTGATAATTAGTCGGAAGACTAATCTATTGTTCTTACAAGTTAAACCTTCGTCAAGATTTTAGTTCATAAAAACAAGCATTATGTTTAACCAATCAATTCAAGATCAATTCAAGTTTCATAAGTTTACCTACATAAACTTAAACACAAAAACATCCACTTGTTCATCAAATTGCTTAAGAAATGGTCAATACAAAAGGTAACCTATCATAGACAAAGGCTACAATTGATTCTCAACAACTAATCTTACGACCATTTAGATGTTTCCAACCAATCCAATTTGATAATCAAAAGTGTTTCTATTACAACCACACCTTAGTTCCTTTGTATAATCAAGAATAATGGGTAAAAACAATCATCCATAGACAAAATGATTATGACTAGTTGAATAACAATTAGTTCTTTCAACCCCAACGTTTACTATCAATTAGCCAAACTTGATTAACAAATGTCACTATGAAACTTTAGCACAATTGGATCTTAGAATCAACTTGAAATTGAATTAAAACATGTTAACACAATCATTAACTAATCATATGATAATTAACATCATTTAAGCAAGTGTATAAAGAAACTAGCCACTCATAGCAAACATGAACGTAAACTCAGAACTTTGAACATTAGAAAACATGATTAAAAGTCTTACAATGCTTGGAATAAGATTACAAATGGTGAAGTAATGTTTCCCAAATGATTGTGGTAGACTTCTTGGTGTTTTGTCCTCCAATTGTGGAACTTCTGGAACTCCAAACTTCTCTGGATTTCTAAGGACGAATTTTGAGAGCTTAAGGCTTTGTTTGATGAGTAGAGAGATTTGTATTTTAAGGTGTGTCTCATATGCTCACAATTAGCCTCTATTTATACTAATTTCAAGGCCTAGGGTATTAAATGCCGAACTTGGCCTCCAAGGAGTAAGGAAGGGACTAGAATACACCAAGAGAAGGACCTAGAATCATTTGGATGCAAAGGGAAAGCTTAGTGATGAAGATTGGCAGATGCAGCTTCTCCAACCGGATCGGTCATACGACCAACCGATCCGGTTGGTCTTCAATAACAACTAGCCAACCGATCCGGTTGCGGGTTGCGACCGATCGGCTGGTGATGGTCAAAACATTGATTCTGGCCGTTTTCCAACCAATCCGGTTACGATTGTAACTGGATCCGGTTGGATCTTCTGAGATACGAAAACTTGATCTTTTCTTTACTTTGTCTTGTAGAACTTGGTTCTTCAATCACTATGGTCTTCAAAGGTCCTTGAGATACCGATTTAGACTTCATCAAACGGAATCTTCGTTTCTTTGAATATTTCTTTATTTTCCTCCGCTTCCCCGCACTTGGTTATAAACACTAGACAAACATCTATTGATGCGTTTAAGTACTTATAATCACGCAAATATAACCAAATAACAGATATAAAAGTACACATAACGCTACTAAAACATGCACAATCTGAGCGTTATCAAATTCCCCCACACTTAAACTTTGCTTGCCCTCAAGCAAATCTAGGAAAAGACATTCACTGGTACAAGATCGTGATTATGAAAATGTGATGCAAATCAACCAAGTATAAATACGAGAGAGGATTCATCAATTATGCTTTTATAAAGGTGAAACATCAAGATGTTTGACAATATCCAATGATTTTCTTGCATGATTAACATTTCAAAACACCTCACGAAAAAGGAACGAAATATAATTCACTCAATCACTCATTTTAGTGGAGTAACAAGATAAATCACACTCATTGCTCACCATGATTAGATTATTACCATAAGCTTGTACAAGAAACAAAACTCCACCGACGTGGCGTGAGCACCAAGTAAAAACATCTAAAGAGGGCTTTTATTCGGGTTATAATGATATGGCTAAGGGTTAAGGGTATGGATAAGGCATGGGAATGTTTATGAAATTGGTGTTAAAGTAAAAATGAAATCAAGTCTAATACCCATGTTGCTAGCTACCAAATAAACGATTATAGCTTTGCTTTCTTCTTTTTCACTTTCCACAGCTTTTTGCTTTGCCATGACAATTGTTCTTCGATCATAGCACATTGGCTATTATTTCCATACTTTCAACAATATATATATATATATATATATATATATATATATATATATATATATATATATATATATATATATATATATATATATATATATATATATATTTTAACATAACATAACATATAGCTCAATCAATCACATAGGATGTGGTACTTATGATCATTTGAACAATCTTCACTTTCCATGTGACTAGCAACTAACCATTAGACATTGATGAGGATAGGCTAAGGTTTAAAGTGTAAAATCTTTTGTATTTTTCGGATGAAGCAAAATGAAAAGGATGGCTCGTAGGTGTAACTAGGGTATCTAGTGCTAAAATGAGCACTACAAATGGGTCCATGTGGGTGGTTAACTAACCAATGAGGCTAGCTAATATATCATTAAATGTAAAATGGAAGGCCATTTGGGTTAAATCCTAAGGTGCCTCTTTATCACACAAATTTACTTATATCGCACGAATGCAATCTCACTGCGGTCTGGTAATTATTTTCAAGCACAAGTTCTAGAATAAATAAAATCACTGGCACACTCATAGCAAAAGATCCAAGCATAAAAAGATGTATGCTAATAAGAAATAGGCTCAAATCCTCACAATTTAGTGGAAAGGGTATAATATGCGCTAGCAAATGTTTATCGATCCCAGAATGGATTGCAATAGTAATCGGAACATATCTCGAAGTTTCAAATATTACCAATTTTACCAGTGGAATGATCCAGTTATTCTAATAGATAACCCTACAAGTGTGAAAACAACTAGATCACAAGGGCAAACAAAATTTTAAATTTAAGCATGAAAACTCTAATTTTTCCTATTCACCCCCCCCCCACACACACACACTTAAGTTAGACATTGTCCTCAATGAAAGACGAACTTCAAAGTATAGAAATAGGGAAAATAGAAATGAAACCAGATATGTCAACGAGTTTATCAGCTTAAAATTCTTCCTTCACTCCCGGCCTACACTTGAGAAATCATCACCTGCACACAATCTTATCAACAAACAAAAGGTTTTATTAAAAGGATGGCACTCCCCCACACTTAAGTTCAAACGAAGGTTTAAACTTTGGGAAGTGAACATCAAAACACAAAACACACGGGTTGCCTCCCGAGAAGCGCTTGCTTTATTACAGAGTCATCAGCCTGACTCGAGTCTTCCCGACTTATTTAGTGCAAGGGCGCTTTGAACATTTTGAAAAGTTCGGGATGTACATGAATTCTTCACCAAGAGCTTCAATATCGTCCCTGCATTTAACTTAGCGAGATGGTTTCAAGGAACAGTTTGTGGGATTCTTCCGGAAATGGTGCTACAAAGGTGATAGTTTCAATTCATTCTCATGGTGTCGCCAGAAACCGTCAGAATCGAAACTTCTTTCGTTTGCTCCTTGTCGTAATATAACTTGATTTGGTGTCCATTAACAATGAAACTTCCACCTTGTTTGTCATAGAGTTCAACATACCCAGATGGATATCCATGTTTAACGACATATGGTCCAAACCATTTTGGTTGTAACTTAGGAGCTTTGAATTTGAATTTCATGTTAAAAAGCAGAACTTTATCTCCGGCTTTGAATTCTTTTTGAATTAGTAGCTTTTTATCGTGATAAGCTTTTGTTTTGGCTTTGTACTGTTTGGAGTTTTCATAAGCTTGGAGTCTCAATTCATCGAGTTCGTGCAATTGCAGGAATCTTTTCTCTCCAGCTATTTTGAGATCGGTGTTACAATTTCTGAGAGCCCAATAAGCACGATGTTCAACTTCGAACGGTAAATGACAAGTCTTTCCATACAAGAGTCTGTAAGGAGTTGTGCCAATTGGTGTTTTATAAGCCGTACGAAATGCCCACAGAGCATCGCAAGTTTTTTGCCCACATCAAGGATTGTCCTTCAACGCTTTTTCTAGTATTCTTTTGAGAGCTCGCTTGTATTTTCGACTTGACCACTGGTTTGTGGATGATAGGCTGTCGCAAATCGATGATGAACTCCATATCTTTTCATGGTTTTCTCTATTTGTTGATTACAAAAATGGGTTCCTCGATCGCTTATTAATGCCTTGGGGATTCCATAACGAGCGAAAAGCTTTTTGAGGAAATTAACGACGACACGAGCATCGTTTGTTGGTAAAGCTTCAGCTTCTGCCCATTTGGACACGTAATCTATAGCAACGAGAATGTATTCGAATTTGTGGGATTTAGGGAAAGGTCCCATGAAATCTATTCCCCAAATATCAAATATTTCACACACTTGAATGCTTGTTAATGGCATTTCATCTCTTCGAGAGATTGGTGGTTCTTTGACAAGCGTCACGAGCTTTGAACAAGTGTGTGTGCTTCTTTGAATATTGTTGGCCAATAGAATCCAAGCATCAAAAACTTTCTTAGCTGTGGTGGAAGGACCATAATGTCCCCAGTTGGGCCATGATGACATTCGTCGAGAATTTTTCGGTTTCGAACCAAAAACATCTTCGGATCATTCCATCGGGACACAGTTTGAAAAGATATGGCTCTTCCTAAAAGTAGTATTTGAGTTCAAAAGAATTTGCTTCTTTGAGCATGAGTTAGACCTTTTCGAGAATTCCTCCATGAGGTAATTCGCAAAGTCAAGAAACCAAGGATCGTCATTTCCATCGATGGTAATGAGAGTTTCATCGGAAAATAATCATCGATTTCTTCTTCTTTAATTCCTCAAGATTGGGATTTTCGAGGCGAGATAAGTGATCGCAGCAAGATTTTCTCGCTCCTTTTTATCTTTGATTTCGATGTCAAATTCTTGGAGTAGTAAAATCCATCAAATAAGACGTGGTTTAGCGTCTTGCTTGGTGAACGGATACTGAGCCGAATGATCGGTAAAACGACTATTTTTAGAGCACGAGGTATGATCGAATTTGTCGAATGCAAAACGACGGCCAAGAATTTTTTCGGTGACGGTATAATTTTGTTGGGCACTATTCAAAGGTCTTGCTAGCAAAATATATAGGCCGAAAGTGTTTTCCTTCGTTGACCTAAGATACCCAACAAATAAATCGCTTGCGTCGCATATAAGTTCAAGGGTATTGACCAATTAGGTGAGACCATGATCGGAGCACTAGTAAGTTGAGATTTCAAGTGTTTTGAAAGCTTTAATGCAATCAAGATTGAAGTCAAAGATAGATTCTTTCTCAAGAAGTTTCGTCATTGGACGAGATATTTTGGAAAAATCTTTGATAAATCGACAGTAAAAACCAAGATGTCCTAAAAACTTCTAACGGCTTTGACGTTAGTTGGTGGTGGAAGTTTTGAAATGACATCGACCTTTGCCTTGTCTACTTCCATTCCGCATCGAGATTTTGTGGCCAAGCACAATTCCTTCTGTTACCATAAAGTGGCATTTCTCCCATTGAGAACAAGATGTGCGATTCGCATCTTTCGAGCATTTTATCGAGATTTGGAAGACAAGCTTCAAATGAGTCTCCAAAGATCGAAAATCATCCATGAAAACTTCCATGGAGGTTTCTAGCATGTCTTGAATATGGCGAGCATACACCTCGAAAAGTCGCAGTGCATTGCAAAGACCAAAAGGCATACGCCGATATGCGTAGGTTCCAAAAGGACAAGTGAAGGTGGTCTTTTCTTGATCGTTAGGATTGATGGGAATTTGAAATATCCCGAAAATCCGTCGAGGAAACAAAAGAATTTATTTCGCTAGTCTTTCAAGCATTTGATCCATGAATGGGAGCGGAAAGTGATCTTTTACGGTGGCTTTGTTTAACTTACGATAGTCAATACAAACGCGCCATCCAAAGGATGCAGTTCTAGTTGGAACTAGTTCATTTCGCTCATTAGTTACAATCGTCATTCCTCTTTCTTGGGAACACAGGTATGTGGCTTACCCAAGGGCTATCCTCAATTGGGTAAATGATTCCAACATCGAGAAGTTTAATGATTTCCTTTTTAACAACTTCTTTCATGTTGGGATTGAGTCGACATTGACGTTCTACCACAGGTTTAATCCCTTCTTCAAAATTGATTTTGTGTTTGCAAAAATTGGGACTAATTCCTAGGATGTTGGATGTTTTCCAAGCAAAAGCTTGTTTGTGATTTTTGAGGACCGAAACTAAACTTTCTTTCTCATTATCCTCGAGCAATGAAGATATGACTACTGGAAGAAGAGAGTTTTCCTCCAAATAAGCATATTCAAGATGATCTGAGAGAGGTTTGAGTTCGAGATCTGTGGGTGGTTCTACGATAGAGGATTTAATTCGCATCTCGTCATTGAAAGTTATTTCTTCGAAATTTTCTTCCTCTTCCTCCATTTCTTCTTCTTCTGAGTTCTCTCCTTCGAATTCTACTTTCATGAAATCATCAAATTCTTTGTCAAAGTCTGTTTCATTGATTTTTTCAGAAGTAGTCATGAATGGATCGAATTCGTTCAGTAATGCATCTAATTCCTCATTAGTGGCTTCATCAATAATATCGACGTTAAAACAAGTGTCATCACTGGAATGTGGGTAGCGCATTGCTTTATCGATTAGAAAAGTGATTCGATCTTCCCCAACTCCAAGGTTGAGTTCTTTTCCTTTTACTTTGATGATTGCATCGGCGGTATTTAAGAAAGGTCTTCCTAGAATGAGTGGAACTTTACTATCTTCTTCCATTTCCAAGATCACAAAGTCTACTGGAAAAAGGAATTTACCGACTTGAACAAGCATATTCTCGGCGATTCCCACAGGATATTGATAGGAATGATTTGCCAATCGGATGCTCATTTTTGTTGGTCTCAGTCTGTTGTTGCATAACTTGGAATAGAGTGAATAAGGCATCAAATTGATACTTGCGCCAAGATCGCCAAAGCATCGCATTTAACATTATTCCTGAAAGTACATGGAATAAGAAAGCTCCCAGGATCTCCGAGCTTTGGTGGGATTTTGTTTTGAACTATAGTTGAGCATTCTTCGTTAAGAAAAGCTGCTAATATTTGCTCAAGCTTGCTTTTGTTATTAAGAAGTTCTTTCAGAAATTTCCCGTAATTGGGCATTCCGACTAAGACATCAACGAGAGAAACATTGAGTCTAACCTCTTTGATTATTTCGATGAACTTTTTATAACGTTCTTCCATCTTTTCTTTCTTTAGGCGTTGAGGATAAGGAATTTTTGGTGTATACGCCTTGACAGATGGAATGTTTTTCTTTTTGGTGGTTTGAGTTGTGTTTGGTTCCTCGTTTTCATCCTCACTATCAATGGTGATAGGAGTATTAGGATTAGGTGGTGGATCGTACGAGAGACCACTTCTTGTGAAAACAGCATTGATATGCTCATTTCTTGTTTGTGGTGGACGGTACGTCTTATCATTTGATGGTTTTGGGTTGGATTGAGTGTTACTTGGCAATGAACTAGATGGTCTAGAGGAATGTTGGTCAGAAAGTCTGCCAAGCTTATTTTCAAGATCTTGGATAGATGCTTGATGATTTTTCCGTCCTTGCTCAACTTTGGCTTTGAGATTGAAAAATTGATTTTGATAAAATCATTTATGGATTTTTGACCACCACTAATTCTCTCATGGTTTTTCGAATTCGGTTTCTTCCGCCTTTTGTCGGAATTTTGTGGTGGTGGATCGTTAATTCGTGGTTGAGAATCACGGTTGTCATCCCTTGGTCGACGATCTTGACAATTTCTGGAATTTCGACCGTAATAATTACTACGATATCCTCCTCCACGGTATCCTCCTTGAGCGTAATTCGCTTCTCCTTCCTTTGGTCCACCCATAGGTTTATCGTCGCACTCGGACGATGGGTGATTTCCTCCACAATTGTTGCATCCGTCTCGTATTTCTTTCATTTCATCTTTGATATCTTTATATTGCGAGTTGATTTTTGAGGTTAACGCTTCCATCTTCTCCATGAGTTTTGAGGTGTCGGTATTTTTGACAAAAGCAACGGTTTTTCGGAGAGGTTTGGTTTTGGAATCTTTGGACCAATCAAGTTTGAGAAGTACTCGATCCTCAAGCAATTGATGTGCATCGTTGGGAGTCTTATAGAGAAAAATTCCTCCAGCATCAAGGATGCCTTGAGAGATTTCATCTAGTCCATGGTAAAAGATTTGGATGATGGTTCCTTTTGATAGCCCATGTCCATAACAACTACGAAGCAAATCTTTCATTCGAAGCCAAGCTTCGACAAGTGATTCATTTGGGTTTTGGTTGAAAGCACGAATTTCTCCCATTAATCGATCAAACATGGCGGTGGAAAGAATCGCTCACAAAAGCTTGCCTCATCTCCTCCCAAGTATTGATGATTCCGGGGTAAATTCATTGTACCATACTTTAGCATCTCCGGCGAGTGATGATGGTTAAAGTTTGAGTTTGATGGCATTGACATCGGTGTCGCCATAACGGAACATGCCGCAAATTTCGATGAATTCGCAATGTGCTTATGCGGATCGGCCACACGCACGCCATCGAATTGTCGGTCTTTGATCATAGAAAGGTGATGTCCTTCACGGTGAAGTTGTCACCAAGGTTAATAGCAACAATAGCACTTTCGGGGTTGGTGCTACGGTCCGTTGGTTCCCCACATGGGTTGATCGTCCGCCATGGGAAAAGGTAAATTGGTGAAAGGATTGTAAACAACTTTGGTTTCAATAAGGTTATCAAATGGTGAGTTTGGTACTCTTGGTACACGATTTTCAAATGGTATGAAACGTATTCTCCTTCTTCTTCGAATCAAACGTTCGGGGTTGGTAAGAGGTGTAATTGGTTCTATTCCCGCTGCTCGAGTGTTCATACAATGTCCTAGAGATTACAGGCAATATCTAAACACACGGACAAACAACGAAAACAGTTTTTTATGGGTTAGAACAGGTAACCAGATCGGTTGCGGGACGCGACTGATCGGTTAGACTAGTTGATTGATGGACAAACTCGTAACCGATTCGGTTGAGGGGCAACCGGATCCGGTTAAGGTTTCTGAGAAAAATATTTTTGGGTTGAATCGACTGAGGGAAATTCAAAAACTTGTTGAAACACAATCAAATCCCCGCGTGGCGCCAAAAACTTGATGTGTTGGTTGTGTACAAGTTTTAAATTTATAAAAGGTGAATTACCAATATTACTAAGAACACATACGAGCAAGTATACTCGTCCGTTATAGCAAGGTTATGAAGGTAAGTCGGGATCGTCATAGGATTTGAGTGAATCTAAACATAAGTTTGAATTAATGAGTCTAAACAAAACATATAATAAAGCAAATAGATATAATGAAATTCGGATGATTAAAACTACACTTGCTTAAACTAGTTTCATATCATAGATTAATGTGATTGTGTTAACCTCTTAACATGTTGATTGTGATAATTAGTCGGAAGACTAATCTATTGTTCTTACAAGTTAAACCTTCGTCAAGATTTTAGTTCATAAAACAAGCATTATGTTTAACCAATCAATTCAAGATCAATTCAAGTTTCATAAGTTTACCTACATAAACTTAAACACAAAAACATCCACTTGTTCATCAAATTGCTTAAGAAATGGTCAATACAAAAGGTAACCTATCATAGACAAAAGGCTACAATTGATTCTCAACAACTAATCTTATGACCATTTAGATGTTTCCAACCAATCCAATTTGATAATCAAAAAGTGTTTCTATTACAACCACACCTTAGTTCCTTTGTATAATCAAGAATAATGGGTAAAAACAATCATCCATAGACAAAATGATTATGACTAGTTGAATAACAATTAGTTCTTTCGACCCCAACGTTTACTATCAATTAGCCAAACTTGATTAACAAATGTCACTATGAAACTTTAGCACAATTGGTTCTTAGAATCAACTTGAAATTGAATTAAAACATGTTAACACAATCATTAACTAATCATATGATAATTAACATCATTTAAGCAAGTGTATAAAGAAACTAGCCACTCATAGCAAACATGAACATAAACTCAGAACTTTGAACATTAGAAAACATGATTAAAAGTCTTACAATGCTTGGAATAAGATTACAAATGGGGAAGTAATGTTTCCCAAAGGATTGTGGTAGACTTCTTGGTGTTTTGGCCTCCAATTGTGGAACTTCTGGAACTCCAAACTTCTCTGGATTTCTAAAGACGAATTTTGAGAGCTTAAGGCTTTGTTTGATGAGTAGAGAGATTTGTATTTTAAGGTGTGTCTCATATGCTCACAATTAGCCTCTATTTATAATAATTCCAAGGCCTAGGGTATTAAATGCTGAACTTGGCCTCCAAGGAGTAAGGAAGGGACTAGAATACACCAAGAGAAGGACCTAGAATCATTTGGATGCAAAGGGAAAGCTTAGTGATGAAGATTGGCAGATGCAGATTCTCCAACCGGATCGGTCATACGACCAACCGATCCGGTTGGTCTTCAATAACAACTAGCCAACCGATCCGGTTGCGGGTTGCCACCGATCGGCTGGCGATGGTCAAAACATTGATTCTGGCCGTTTTCCAACCAATCCGGTTATGATTGTAACCGGATCCGGTTGGATCTTCTGAGATACGGAAACTTGATCTTTTCTTTACTTTGTCTTGTAGAACTTGGTTCTTCAATCACTATGGTCTTCAAAGGTCCTTGAGATACTGATTTAGACTTACTGAAACGGGAATCTTCGTTTTGCTGAACATTTCTTTATTTTCCCTCCGTTTCCCTGCACTTGGTTATAAACACTAGACAAACATCTATTGATGCGTTTAAGTACTTATAATCACGCAAATATAACCAAATAACAGATATAAAAGTACACATAACGCTACTAAAAATATGCACAATCTGAGCGTTATCAGCACCAAAACTTTTGAGGAATGGATTGCTCATTTAACATGGTGCGACTCATTTCTTGTAGGGTTCTATTCTTTCTTTCAACTACCCCATTCGATTGTGGAGTGCGAGGAGCCGAGAAGTTGTGAGTAATACCATTAGTGTCACAAAAGACTCCAAATTGCACTTCATTATCGAATTCCCTACCATGATCCGTTCTAATAGATACTATAGGACTTCCTAACTGTCTTTGGATTTTCTTTCTTAATATTTCAAAGTAATTGAACGTTTCAGTTTTGTTCTTTAAAAATTTAGTCCATGTGTACCTAGAGTAATCATCCACTATAACCAAAGTGTAGTAGTTGCCTCCATAACTTTGGATAGCGGATGGACCAAATAAATCCATGTGTAGTAATTCTAGACACTTAGTTGTAGAGACCATGTTTTTAGCTTTGTGACTAGCATGGACTTGTTTTCCTACGTTACAAGCATCACAAAAGTGATGTTCATATTTTAATTTTGGTAGATCTCTTACTAGATCTTTGGATGATAGCGATTGAAGAAGTCGTATATTGGCATGACCCAATCTTCGATGCCATAAGGTCGAAGTATCATCCATAAAAGTAAGACAAAATTTGTCTTTAGGTTCATTACCGATTTTTATGACATAGACTCCATGTTTCCTAATACCTCTACCTATAGTGATACCGTTTTTCAATATCTTACTACCGGTTTCATTAAAAAGTACGTTGTACTTCTTATCACATATTTGTCCTATACTTAAGAGGTTAAAGTTTAGGTTTTCTACGTGACACACATCGTTAATGGTTAGATATTTATTAGAAATCGTACCTTTACCGATGATTTTGCTTTTACTATTTCCAAATACCACATTTACTCCATTGAAGGATTCATATGTGGAAAATAAATCTTTATTGTCGGTCATGTGCCTCGTGCACCCACTATCCTTGAACCACTCATCCGGATCTAGGTCGACCTTTAAGCACACCTCGTCATTTGCCATGAGACAAATTGCCTCGTCCTCCTCCTCGCTCATTCCCCACGAACCGCTTATGAACACTTTTTGTTCATCACGTTTGGGACACTTACTAATAAAGTGATTGGGATCCTCACATTTAAAACAAGCGCGTTCATCCCTTGCCTTCTCGTCATCTTTGCTTTTCCAGTACCCTTTCTTGTCGTCATAAAGTTGCTTGACGTATCTTCCCTTTCTTCTAAAGAACTTCTTGAAGTCCCTTACCGCCATGGCATAGTCCTCGTCATCACTATCCGAAGAGGATTTTTTATTCATCGCTTGAGACTTTCTTGGCTTTAAGGGCAAGATATTTTTGCTTCTCTTTCACTTTTGAGGCTTCGGAATCTTTAGCGAGGACAAGCTCATAGACTTTTAAATTGCCTATGAGTTCATCAAGGGTGAGGATTGACAAGTCTTTTGATTCTTCGATTGCCGTCACCTTAGATCTCCACTTGGATGGAAGTGCCCTTAGATATCTCCTAACATGATTACGACTAGAGAAAGACTCATCAAGTGCTTGTAAAGATGTAATTATAGTATTAAAGTTAGCAAAAGAATGATCTATAGTATCCTCATCCGATATTGTAAATTGTTCATATTGTTGAACAAATAAATCTATTTTATTGTTTTTAACTTGTTGATTACCTTGATGAGTTACAACTAAAGAATTCAAAATTTCTTTAGAGGTTTTAAGCATGGAAATTCTTTCGAATTCCTTTTTGGGTAAAGCATTATATAAAACCATTTTAGCTTCACTATTTTTGGAAAGCTTTTTCTTAATATCATCGGTGAGTTTATCATGAGGTGTGTTAACTAAATTTCCATTTTCATCTTTTGTAGTGGCTTCAAAATCGCCTTCAACAATGATGTACCAAAGATCAATATCTTTTGACTTCACAGACGTTTCGAATCTATTTTTCCAATATATAAAACTGTTAGTTTCAAGTAGTGGATGTTGTTGCATGGATTGCCCTTCCTTGTAATTTTTAGAACCCATAGTGATCGAAAAGTTTTTAAAATACGGTTTACTTTAAAACTTTTATAAACTTAGCTCTTGATGCCAATTGTGAAAAACTAGAAAGGGGGGGGGGTTGAATAGTTTTGCCGATTTTAAGTTAGTTTCAAAAACTTTAGATTCGATGTTATGTGAAATCGTATGAATGAAGAGAAAGTATAGATCTAAGAGTAATGCAAATAAAGAAAGCAAGTAAAGTAAAGGATAGAAATGACACAACCGATTTATAGTGGTTCGGCTAAAAGGACACCTTCCTTGCCCTACTCCACTCCCCGAGTCACCTACTCGAGAGTTCAAGCACTATGTCAAAAACTCCTTCAACTTGGCGGAGAAGCCTTCACAACGCCGCTACACTTTTTCCGTACAAAGCTAAATACCGAGTCCGTAACACGGAGGACCAAACCAACACTACTATAACACAACAAATATGTGAATATGAAATACAAGATCTTCGCTATGTAAATCTTGTGGAGGAACAAATCAATCAAGGACCCCTTGCTTGGATGACTTGTAGAATGCTCGTGATCTCGCCTTAGAGAAGGACCTATTTGAGAATCACAATAAAAGAAAGAAGAACTACTCTCTAGATCAAGTGATCTTTTGTTAGAATAGTGCAAGAATATATGAGAGAGTTTGTAAGAAGAGGGGTGAGTAAAAATGAAGAAATGGCTCTCTATTTATAGGCAAATTCTTGCCATTGTTGCACGGATCCCTTGCTTGAGGGATTCGTCTAGTGTAACTCTAGGGATCCGTGAGACGCTCCTGTTTGCCCATGGGTTTTTGGGTTATGGGTCATGGGTCCTAGATTATGAACCATATGTATCTAAATAGATACAATGTATCTAATAGATGCAATGCATCTAGACAATGGGTATGGGTTAACTCCATGGGTTATGGATATGATCCATGGGTATGGGTTGTGGTTTTTACCCATCCTAATAAACTATTACAACAAATGAATTATTACAACAATTTGTATTAAATGACTATGTGTAGATGCTTTACAAAAATAACATGTATCCTTATAATTTTACTTTTGATAACATTATATTTGTTATCAACAAAACACAAAGAGATCGCTAAATATTAATAAACATTTTTACGGTTTATTTGTATTAACATACTGGCTGTGTCAAGCTTATCTGTCTTTGAGCCTCTGTATTCAACTGATCCATCATCTGATGCTTTACCGGTCTCAACACTACAATCTTTTGATTGTACCCGACATTCATTCACCTTTCTGATTACCGCATTCACTTCTTGTGTGACAGGATTTACTGAGCAACTGGTTACATCATTCTTTGCTGTCTTTGATATTATGCATTCAGCAACACCCTATCTTTCAACTTACACATTACCCGAATCATCACAACTATCTCTTAATTGCACCCGACACTCATCCACTTTTTCATCTTTCTGTGTAACTTCCTCAATATACTTCTCCACATTATCCATGAGTTGGATAAATGTCTCTATGAACATGTTAACTTCCATTCCAGTGTGATTTTTGAATGACATTTCAGTCTTATCATAGTCATAATCTGAAGTGTATTCCTTATTGACGAATGATTGAAATTGTCTGTTGATCACCTGAAGTGATGCTCTAGAACTAGCTTCTTGAACCTTTTCTCAGTCAAGTTGTTGTTCCAATTGTTATAAGTTTAAGAGTAATGTGCCCGTGAATGTTCATAATTCTTCGGAAAAGTGTAGCAAATGTTTGTTCCATTCTCTTAGTTAGAAGTAACGTGAGGTGTGAATGAAGTTGTTGATAAGGTTCAATGCAACTTTCCTTTTCCTTTGCAAGAGCATTCTTTAACCTTGACTAGTGCATTTCTCTCTCTTTAGATTCTGAACACGGAGATCTCACATCCTCATTGATTGATTCCATCATTTTTAACCGTTCAATATAGCTAATATTCTCATGGTTGTCTACAGCATCATACAGTTTGAGTACTTCCGAAATCACTAAATCAGGAGTGTAAGACATGATGTTGTTGTGTACACGGGGATTTTACAAGTCTGTGATTTAAACCGAGAAATAGAATCTTTCGCGGGATTTTACAAAAATCAAGACCAAACCATAAGAGAGTGAGAAGTAGAATGTAGTAAAGGAACTAGAATATGATAAGGAAGTGAAGATAAATTGGTGTTATGGTTGAGTTTATGATATTCTTTAGGGTTTGAGAACAAGGGTTTTGTATGTTAGGTTTAGAGACAAATCGCAGGAATTGACAAATCTCAATCCTTGACAAACCGCACTGACAAACCACTTAAGTCAAACCGCACCTATTATGAAACCGCTTAAGTCAAACCGCTTAAGTACAAACCGCTTAAGTCAAACCGCACCTATTATCAAACAGCTTAAGTCAAACCGCTTAAGTACAAACCGCTTAAGTCAAATCTCATCAGTCAAATCTCATCAGTCAAACCTCATCAGTCAAATCTCATCAGTCAAATCTCATCAGTCAAACCTCATTAGTCAAACCTCATCAGTCAAATCTCATCAGTCAAACCTCATCAGTCAAACCTCATCAGTCAAATCTCATCAGTCAAATCTCATCGGTCAAACCTCATCGACCAAACCTCTTTGATCAAACCTCTTCGATCAAACCTCTTCTGGAACACTGAATCTGGAAAGTTTTTATATCAAACCTCAACCAAGAAACACTCAAACCTCTTCCAAGAAAAAGTCCAAAAACCACACTTTTCCAATCAAAAACACCACAACCAAGAATCTAGCCTTCCAAACCAAAAACTAGACTAATACGATCATCCTAATCACAAAGGTACAAACCTTTAACACATTTAACCATCAAAACATGGTCTATTTAAAGTGTTTGATAGTATAAAATGAAATATCGTTGAGGTAAATCATATCACCCTATATATGTATTTACAAAAGGAAAAAAATTGTTTAATCATTATAAAAATGTTTTACATTTAGTGCAATCATCAACGTGACTACTGGGAGTGCGGGTACTATGTAATGAAACAGATGCATCAATCCGTAACCTGTTTGTATGATATGTTGACATTACCTTAAATATAAAATTTCAACATTTATGTTCCGTTGTGTTTTTCTTTATGTCCTAACAAAGTGATGGTTAGTAAGGTTGCGTTTCTTTTTTCTTTCTAGAATAAGAGACATACAAGTATACGTGGGGGCCACGCCTATATCAGCTACTGACTGGGGAGGATCTTAGAATTTTTGCCTTGGGGATACAGACCTATTAATAGAAAAAGTTGGTCTCATTTAAAAAAGTAATAATATTATATTAGTGGGTTCCACTGTCTCTTCCCAAAAAGTAAAAAAGAAACACGGCCTGTTGGAATCACTCCTAACTTGTATTTCAAGTGTTAGTAATTAGTTTGTAATAGGTTGCTTAAACTAGGCTTTTATGTTTGTATTTATGCCAAGGCTTATGTAGAAAGCCCATGAGCCTTGGCCCAAACCCAATAAGGAAGGAAGGGACTAGACATGTTGCCCTAGCTCCCTTCCCTATATAAACACATGTAAACCTTCCTTGGAAGGTTGGCTGTTCACTTTCACATATTACACCTACGCATAACCTTTATTTATCTCTATATCGTGTGTGTTTATTTGTGTTCATCTGATCATTTCTTTCCTATTTCTTAAATATTGATGCTTGTGCTATATTATGGTGACCTAACAATGGTATCAATCGCCATCTAGTTGAGTGAAACACTTTTGTTTTTGAAGTAAAATACTATACGCGTGGGTTTTATAAGCTTAACAATTCATACACCTAAAAGCTTTAATTTTTACACTTGTAAACTCAAGATTCTTGTGGTTTAAGGTTTATTTCGTGTTAAAGTTTAAGTTTTGTGCATCAAGTTTCAAAATTTATGTGTGTAGAGTCATTTTTAAGCTTGGTTTTATTCGTGTACCATTTTATACGCGTAAGGGTGATATTTGTTTTGGATCATCAAGCTTCAAACTTTATTGTTGTTTTGGTGATATTAAAGCTATTTCATCATTAAAATCAGGTTACAAAACATGTTTGAGCATAAAAATCCATTTTGGTAAAAGTTGGTACTTTCTACTCATAAAAAAACCCTAGTTCTACTCGTATACTCAAAGTCTACGCCTAAGCAGCAATCTACGCATAAGGAAATCCTTACTTGATCTTCAAAGTTGTTGGCTTACTCAGTGTTTTCTTGCTTGAATAAGCCTGAAAACACTTCGACTTTGGATATCTTTTACACTTGGATAAGTGTAAAGGATTTTTGGGTAAAACCCTAGTTTTACGCCTAAGCTTAAACTTACGCGTAGAAACTTCTTTGCCTAAGCATTTCCTACGCTTAAGCTTGTCTTACGCCAAAGGAAATATTACGCATAAGGTTTCTACTACTAAGTATTTGGTTTACGCCTAAGCTAAGTTTTTTCTCAAGTCTACGCGTAAGAAGTTACTACGTGTAAACTCTTGTCTACGCGTAAGTTGGGTACTACGCGTAAGGTCCTTTATACGCATAAGCTGGTTTCTACGCTTAAGGTTACTTCATCAACAAAGTTTCATTCGACTACAAAGATCCATCATCAACACAAGTTTCAAGATGTCTCAACCACCATACTCTCACTACTTTCCTCATGAGTATACTCAACAACAACAACAACAACAATATCAACAATATCCTCCACCATCTCAACAACAATTGCAACAATTTCAACAACAATTTCAACCGCCGTCTCAAATGTACTTTACTCAATGATCAAACCCTCTTCCACTACAGATGGTTCAACCAAACCCTCGTCAACTAGTTCAAAATTGTAACTACTTCCAATATCAGTATCCGGCTAAGTATGCTATGAATGTTACAACACAAAAGGAACCTTCTTGGTTTCCAAAGATGTGTGAAGCTTTAAGTAGCCAACAATTCATTCATGAAGCTGGATCCCTTGATAGACCTCCAATGCTTACTCCCGGAAACTACGATCAATGGGTAATAAGGTTCTTCAGGTTTTGTGATCTCAAGAAGCCACATGCTAAGTTTTTGAAAAAGGTCATTCTCGAAGGTCCTTTTCTGATGCCTACTATCACTGTACCCGGAGATCCAAATGCTAATCCATCAAGAGATGATGTTACCAATGTTGTCGGTCTTGATCAACTTACTACTGAACAACTTCTTCACTTACAAGCCGATGAACTTGTAATGCAATATATCCTTTTGGTATTACCCAATCCGATACTTCGTAGTGTTGATGCTCATAAGACTGCTAAAGCAATGTAGGAGCACATCATCTCCTAATAGAAGGCACTGAACTCAACCAAGAGGAAATGGAATCCAAAATCTACTTAGCATATGAACACTTCATGATTGAACCAGGGGAGACTTGAGAGTCATATCATCATTGGTTCTCAGACATCATCAATGACTTGGATAAACATAATATCATTATGCCAAGGATTGCAATCAACACAAAGTTCCTGAGTTGTCTTGGTCCTGATTGGGAGAAGTATGTTACATTCATCCGTCAAGCTAAGAATCTTCATCAAGCTACATATGGATTGTTGTGTGACTATTTGAAGCACCACCAAAATGAAGTAGACAAAGAAAGAATCATCCGTGGCGTCCCTGCTTCGCCTTCACTCCCGGATAATCAAACTCTTGCTTTGTACACTCAAGCATGTTATCCTTAATTTCCGAACTTGCCAATTGTCTTCACAAATCCTCCACAACCAACTGCTCAGATTACACCATATGATCCATCACAACATGTTAGGAATTAGAAAATTCCATAGTGAAGAATCGGTTACCCCAAATATTATCTAGCATAAGTTAGCTCGTAGACATATCGTTAGTTACGTTATTTAGTAGCTTATTAGTTAGTTTGTAGCGTAGTTTAGTTTAGTGTAACACTGTGGAGGAAGGACGGGTCTTTACCCACTGTATACCTGATCCACATGCCGATAGGAGGTCGTTATGTTTGTAACTATAAATACCCCTTCCATGGATGGAAGGGGTGGAGCTTTCAATCTAACCTTTCACATTTTTGTTCTACAAGTCTCTACCAAGAAACTCCCCCTATCTCTACTTTCTCTCTCTAAAATGGTTAACATGTATTTTGATCATCCAAGACCACCGGAATCATCAAACACAATAAATATGTCGATCCTACAAATGGTATCAGAGCCAAGGTTTTTGTGTTGTGTTGATTTGTGGGGTTTTTGAAACATGTTAAAACTGTTTTTGTAGTTTATGGTTGGACAATTATTGTTTTTTTATACGTATGGTTAAACAGTTTTAACAATCTTTTTGGTTAAAAAATTGTCTTGTGACTTATGTTTACATCTGGTTTGTGTATCCTTATTTTGGTCCAAAACTGTCCTGGTCCATTTATGTTTATCCAAACTGTTTGTCCATTTATGTTTGTCCAAACTGTAATATTGGTATATCACTTTTGTAACCAATCCATTGCATTGTTTTTGTGGTCAAAACTGGTCATAACAGTCATACGAAGCAGTTATAGTGTGGTCAAAGTCATTTTTTTGGGTCAAAACTGGTCATAACAGTCATCAGAAGCAGTTGTTATGATTTGTTTCTGGGTTTATTATGCATATGGTCAGAACTTAGTCGGAAAATTCATCGGAAAAATTCCCAAAATCTACCTAGCGACTTGGTACAATCACTGGTGGCGACTTGTCTTTACAAGTCGTCTAGATTCATTGTATATGACTAGCGAGTTGTGCTAGCGAGTTGTTAACAGAAATATAAAGTGACTTGGTGAAGGTTTGACTTTTGAGTCAAACTGAAAAAGCTAGCAATTTGTTATAGACCTAGCGACTTGTTATGTTTGACCTAGCGACTTGCTTTGAAAAATTAGCTAGCAACTTGACTCAAATATTGGTAGCGACTTACTGTAGCGACTTAACAGAAAGGATGAAGGAGAAGTATGACCTTGACCACTTGACCACAACACAAATACCATCTAGACTCAAAATGACCTCAGTGTTTCACCATCACCAGTCCAAGAAAAAGAAATGAAATGAAAACAAATGGAATTGTAACTGAATGACAGATTCGATCCAAAAACTAAAACAAACATTCTATCCTAATCTCATATCCAATCCTCCATCTCATCTAGCACTAACATGACTCAAAACGTACAAGTTAAACAGGTCTCAGAGTTGTTTCAACGCTTTTTCAAATCTTTATAAGATTTTTTACGTTAAACGAATATCATCACAGATCCTATGTGAGAAGCCTTGCTTCCAAAATAATATCCGAAAATGTGTTCTAAAAAGATTGATAACATAACTGTTAAAAATCATTTTCCTGTTTCGTTCCTCAACCATTAACAAATTACATTAACAAAAAGAAACCCTACCTGCGACCATACAATGATCTTGAAGACTTCACTGAAACGAAATCGGTTTAGGTTAGGTTGTAAGTGGTTTTTTTTTGTTTGAGTATCTCTGCTTCGATGATGGTTGAACTGGGAATTATGATATTGATGCGATGTGAGTTTAGATTGAGATGCGTCACATTTTGTTTCCCAGATCTGTGAGAGAGAATCTGTTAGATGAGGGAGGCGAACAAAAAGAGATTGTGTTTAGGGTTTGTTAAATGAGCTTATGTTTAGGGTTAAAGTGGTTATTAAGTTGTATTATAAATACAACCGGTTATTATGAGTGTTTGCTGGATCGGGTTTTTTTTATATGGGCCAATCGAGTGTATTTCTTTTTAATGGGCTTTGTGGATTTTGACGAGGCCTCACGTTTGATGGGCTTTGTGGATTTGTAAACCTATATTTTGAAAATGTTGCTAACGCATTTTGTATCTTACAAATGTGGTTATTCGAGATGTATATTGTTTGGTACACATTTTTATAACAGTCGGTTTGAAGTATGGTCTTTTGGTATGGTATAATTTTCACGGAAGGATACATAATTCACAGCTTTAATCGATACTGGAAAATGTTGACTACGCGGTTGTTTGGACGGTATTTCTTATTTGGATGTGAAGTGAGGTTTTTCCGGGAACATTTACTTATTTCGTCTTCTTTCTTTCTACCCATTCCACGAAGATGACTTGTTTGGGCATTTAATAGAGTGTGATAAAGACTTGGCTATTTTGTTACTTATGTGATTCTTTCCCGCTAAACTCACAACGTAACAACCACTTCGGTGTCTCATGCAGTTGAGGATACGTCAAGAGGTTTTGTACATTGGGTACACCGTTTCTTCTTCACAAGGATTAGTACAAGTTTAAGTAACAAATATGGGGAATTTCACTTCATGTTCAAGTTTGGCATATCGGGTTTACTTCTCCATGTGGTCACTGCAATAGCCGACAGAATGCGTGAATGGTATGTTTACCAAAGTGTTTATTGGATGGTTGATGATATTGTTGATGTTGGATAATGAACCGTTGATGAACCACTGCATGTTCCCCTAAAACAGATATTCAACGAAACCAAAGTTGTCATAACACATTCAAGCTGTCATTGTTTACGGTTTTGTCTTGATTTAGTAAAATCCCGCGAAAGAACCTATTTCTCGGTTTAAATCATAGATTTGTAAAATCCCGTGACAATGGAAACATCCTGGTTAGAGTAATGTGCATTTCCGGATCTATCTTGCGGTTTATTCTTGGTTCTGTAAAATCCCGCGAAAGAAACTATTTCTCGGTTTAAACCATAGAATTGTAAAATCCCGTATTGATTGAACCATCTTGGAGAAGAGAAAGTGTAATTATGGATCTTACTTGATGTTGTTGCTACGGTTTCTGCTTCGAAGAAGGGATAAAAGGGTGTACTTCATGAATTGGGTGATGGTTTGGATATTCGTCACGGCAATTTGGTTATTGCTTGGTTTTATGGGGTTATGTGCTTTTAAACATGGTCGGGATGAAACAATTATCAAAGTTCACTTTTAAGATCAAAGAAGGCTAGATTTGAGGTTTTAACAAGATGTGACAACGGAGTTAATTCACTATTATTTATTTGAGGTTGAAGTGAAATATCACGGGCAAGTGTACTTAGTATCTGAAGGTATCAGGGATGGATTGATGAAGATTCTTCATGATCCTTGTTTGAGCTTATTATTAAAAACGAAGACTTGGAAATCTAGTTATTGTTGGGTGTCTTTTACCTTTTCTTTTACCACTTGGGGGAATTGGGCTCTTACCATCACAAAATAACTATCACTTTAAGGAGTTACGTTGTAGTGCTCCGTGTCACATTAAATTGTGGATCTTCAAGAGGTGAAGTACGTCTTATACTTGATGGTTGGTTGGATGAAGAGTATAGAGTACTTAGAGATTCAATGGAGGATGAAGTCTCGGCACTGCTCTTTGTTACATATGTGCAAGTTTAAGTCACGAGTTCGGGTTGTTCTACTTCAGGGTCAAATTCATCATATTGGGTTTTTCTCCATCATTTGTCACGACAAAGATCCTACTGAATGATAATGGGATTGATTACATGTTTTGTCAAGAGATTGAAAAGAGAGAGATTATGACGTCTGTTCACATCAGTTCAGGCCTCGTACTCCAAAGAAAAGAAATGTGTACGTTTCAGTGCGCATTATCTTCGGAAGAAGAGAAATCTTCTTAATATGACCATTCTCATCAACATGCTTCATACTTTTTCCATGCGCTTCAGTCATCAAGTGAACTGGGCTACTGTTGATTGTTTCCTTATTCCACTTGCTCAACTATAATGACGATGGCGACACCATGAGCTAATTTTGCGGGGGAGAAGTGTGAATAGACTACATTTGTTGAAGATATTCACTTGTTTAATCAAGAATAGCATCTCCGTATGCAATTCTTGAGGGGGAGAAGAAGTGTGAATTCTCTGCATGGTTGATTGATTTATGAGAATAAATGGTCAAACGGCTCCAAACTCATGTAAGAACCGAGCTTCTTCTTATCGGGTCATCTTCACATGGAGTTTTTCTTCTTAGAGCCGTTGGTTGACATCTTTACTCGGATTGATGAGTTTATCGACAAAGTGCTTCCGGTTAATGCTTCACGTATACATCAACATGATGATTCCAAACAATCTCTCTGTTCTTATTTGATGTGATCGGTAGTTTGGTGTTACCATCTTGTGTGTTCGTTGCGGCCTGATTGCTGATTTCCTTAATGAACATCTTTCTATTCTTGTTTGATTGGGAGGGATTTTAGTTAAGGGGATTTGCAAGATGTAAGTTAATTGGGATGCTTGGTATGTGCTAAAACACATACCTTTTCTATATCAAAACTGACCCAAAATAACCAAGAAAGAGCCGTTTATTGCTAATATTTGTGGTTTTCTTGAGTTTGTGCTTGTCAGTGCTGAATATGTAAAACACACAAAAGGAACCAAATCAGACGTAAATCCGAGCACGGGAGATTGAGAGAGCTTAAGCCGAGCCGGAAGATCAAAATTGTGCATTTATGAAGATTTTATTCTCCGAGGATGATTTTTGAAAGATATACTCAAGTTTGAAGAAATGTCAAATTTGGCCCCTCAAGTTTCAACATTCGGCAAAAGTGGCCCTTGAAGATTCAAAAAGTGCAAATTGGCCCTTGGTTTATTTGAAGATTGACAAAATCAGTCCTTGGAAGATAATTTCAGATTTACATGTTTGGTCCCTGGATTTTCAGCATTTACATCTTTGGTCCCTATGGTTACCTTTGGATCATAATACTAGTCCAATATTAATCCTAAGTCCAAAACACCTTATCCGGCCCAAGTCCAATAGCCAAAACCATCTACTCGGTCCAATAAACAAACCACATATCCAACCCGCCCAATCTATACTTACCCGTTTACCCATCGACTTAGATTTTACCCGAGTCAACCCCGTGTATCTTGGCCAAACACATTTAAGAAATAATAAACAATCCAAACGCGCCCTTTTCACCCTTAACCTTCCCCTTCCTCCCAAACGCAACCAAACGCCCTGTTATCACCATTTACCCACACCCAAACACCAAACCTCGTACTTAGAATCTATCCAAGCTTCTAGACCCCTCTGACTTGTCAGGATAGGCTGCCTACGTGGACAAATGGAGCTCTATTATTGGCCGTGACACCTCATATGGTGAAATGGAGCTCTCTGATTGGTGCTTATGACTCAGAGGATTTGTGTGGCTCAGGATTGCTTCTAGGCTCTTCCAACCAAGAATCCAAGACTCCAAGCTCGAGCTATATATACTCATTCAAGTCACAATAGAATTTCGTCCAATTCCTTATGTCTTAAAGGAATTTTGGCCATTTCATTACTTGTCATTTACATGTTTTCGTTTAGTGTAAGCCTTTAAATTTAAGTTTGTAATCATTTTTCATTAATGCAAGTTTCCTTCATGATTTTGATTAATTGTCATTTAAATCGAATCACTGTTAATTAAGTGCTTATTATTGTTTCATCTAACTCATAGAAGCTTCTATAAGCTTTTGTGAGTTCATGGTTTCTTAAAGCTTCTCTAAAACTCAGTTTTGCAAAAAGTCAAGAAAAGTCAACTGATGTCAATTTGGAAGTCAAAAATCAGTTTTGGTTTAAATCCTGGTTTTAATGGTTAAAAAAGTTGAGTTTGATGCTAATTAGTTTATGTCACTTCTGTTCTAGTCACTTTTAATCATGTCTTAAGATTTAAAAAGAGTTTTTTGAATGTTGAAAGGAGTGTTTGGATTAAGGTTTTAAACTGTTTTAGAGGTCAATATTTTAGAGTAGATCAGTAGTTTGAGGCTTGTCATAGTTATCTGCATCAATATATGTCCTTGTTTTGTGCTTGTCTTAATCAATAGTCAACATTAGCTTGAATCTGTCCTTGTTCTCTTAACTGTTGAAATCAGCTGAGCTTATTTAGCATTTAGGTGTAGAATCTGTTAGGATAGCTTATTTGGTTCTTATTACATCCACTTTTAGCTTAATCAGTCACACATTTGCATTTAAATCTCAAGAAAGTCAAAGTGCTAATCTGTTCTTAAAAGTCAAATGGTGTCAAAACTGGTTTTTTGCAAATCTTGCAGCAAGTGCACAGTGCTTATTTTAAGTAGTTAGGGTCTCATATTTGGTCCAGTTGTAGTGTGCTAGGTGGTCTTGAAGACCACATATCTGTTTTTCACTTCAGCTTCTTAGGTTAGCTTGTGCAACAGCTCAAACTTAGGTCCTAAATCAGCTTTTGAATCAAAATCAGTTAACATATAATCTTAGTAATCTGCTTATTTGAGGTTAGGAGTAGCAGTAGATAGTTTCTTTAGAGTAGTTTTGGTATTAATTAGCTTCTGTTATCAGTTGGCACATTCTAGTGCTTATTTGCTTATTAATAAGTGCTTATTTCCTCAACAGTTACACTACAGCTCTTAATTCTCATACATAAGCCCATGTTTTTATATTTTTCATAGCTTTAGAATAACATTTTAGAATTTCCCTGCATTTTTCATAATTTTTAGCTGCTGTTTTCTATTTTTCTTGATTTAAAATAGTTTTTAATCCTTTTTAAATAGCTTTTATTGCAAATAATTGAGAAAAAGTTCCAAAAAATAATTTTTCAATTTTCCCAGTTTAAGAAAAATATAAAAAGCATAAAAAATATTTTTCCTTATTTTTTCCCTTTTATTTGGTATTTTTCACTATTTTAATTAGATTTAAATAGTTTTAAATTAGTAGAAAATAGAAAATTAATTTGAAAAATAAAAATTTAGTTTTGAAAATTCTCTTATGTTATTTTAGATTTTATAAAAATAGTTTCATATTTTTCCCTTTAATTTTCATAATTTTTAGTATTTTAACTTAGTTTTAAAAGTTAATAATTAGTTTTTAATTTGAATTAATTCAAGAAAAATCTTAAAAAATAGTTTTAATTCATAAATAGTTTTCTAATATTATTTTTAGAGTAAAAGTAATTCTAGGTTATTTTTAGGATTTAGATTAGACGTATTTGCATTTTATTCGCGTTTCGTTTTAATCCCGTATTTGCGTTTTAGTATAAATTTGCGTAGTTTGCCATAACTCTTAGGTTTTCCCGTAGATTAGATATTCCATTTATGCTTTCCTTATCCCGTAGTTTAGATATCATCATATTATCCCCTTTTCTCATTCAAATCCCGATAATCGTGACGTGAGTTAGAAATTCCATTCAACCCTCGTTCGGAAGGATCTCGGTGCTCAAACCTAATACGTTTGAGTTACCCATAACATACACAACTTCTCATTATTGGTTTGTCTGAACTGTTTTAAGTTTCTTACGGTTAGTCATTCACAAGTGGCTAGCTTGTGTGAGATAACTTGACGGTTTGGACATATCAATTTTTGGTGCCGCTGCCGGGGATGGCTTGTAGCGAGTTTTCGTATTCCGTCTCGAATCGCGTGCATTTGAAGATCCTTCCCCGAGTGTAGTTACCGTCATTTTTGTATATATATATCTTTTTCAAAAACCCAAAAAAATCTAAAAACACCAAAACATTCTTCCTAGAGTGTTTACAAAACCATAAAAGTAAAAAAACCAACAAAAGAAACTGAAACGTCAATTGTTACGTCGGCTCACCTTGAAGGTACAACCTATACACGGGGTATAAGGAAAGCCTTGACATTAAATTGCGATGAAGAACGATCCACTCTTCGTTCCCGCTCATTGCATTGCAGTACTTTTGAGAGCTACCGAGCACATAGGTTGACGTGACGGTTACAAAAATATTGTGTTTTCTTAAATATAAAAACCCAAAAATATTCTTCTTTTATCCTCTTAACCCGATAATTCTTTTCTTTTACCCTTTATATGTTTAATTCTCACGGAGACGATTTCTTTGAACGTCGTGCTTTTCTTAACAACATTGAAAAACTTGAAGCCTTGTCAAAAATTTTGAAATATAATCTTGATGAACCCTCGATTCCTACTCCCTCTCCGGTGAGGGAGATGGAACATGTTTCTGAGTCCGAGGTGACTCCCGTTGAAGAACCAGAGCCTATCACGGAAATGGTGGAAATCACTAACTCTTATCCGGATAATTCTTCGATTTATCAGCTCTTGTGCATATGGTGCAGCGGACCCGAATATGGTGGGAATTGTCCCGCTTGTAGCAATGGAAAATCAGGAACCGAGTTTCACCATAATCCTTCCAACGAAACAACCAATTTCCCTAACCAACCTTTGTACCATGAGTCAGATTCATACTCTTGTGAGTATTGTGGTGGTCCTCACCAAGGTTTTCAATGTCAAGTTCAAGTTAACAACTCAACCTTTGGTTATGAACCTTACCCGTATTCGTCACAACAATCATACTGTTGTGAGTATTGTGGAGGTCCGCACGTTAATTCCGATTGTCAGATGCAGAACCCTATTGTTTACGAGCAAGTTCCTTGTGATAATTACGATTATGCTTATAACCCACCTCCACAATACCAAGAAATTCAACCACAAACTCCGTCAGATAATCAAGAATTTCACCAAGGTTTTCTCAACATATTACAAGAGTTAAAAGAATTAAAAGAATTGCTTCATGAACCTGCTCAAGAAAAAGATCCTAATCAGAAAACCTATCGTGAAATATTAGCTGAAGAGGCCGCGAAAGTGATCCAACATCGTCCAACTACTTATTATTACGATTCTGATTCTGATGACGATTATACTCCTCCGAGTGGCAATCCCACTCCCGTTTCTGAGCCTTTCATTTCCGACTCTTCCCCTTCACTCACGCCGGATGAGAGAAGTAACGTTCTTTTGGAAGAGGTCGATGATTCTATTTCTACAAACATTATTGAACCCGTTGACTCTCTCATAATGGGGGATGAGCATCTTAGTACTATTCCGGAAACGGAATCGTCTAATGTTGAGATCCTTATCCCAAGCCCAAGAGAGTCCGAGGTTGTTATTGATGATATTTGTGATGAGCCTTCTCTTGATATTTCAAATGCTCATGTTGAGATGTTCTCCGATTCCGATGATGATTCTTATGGAGACATCGATTTCGTCGACGATTTACCTTCTGAGCACGTTAACATAGAAGAAGTAAATGATTTTGAGCCGGAAGATTAAGAGATTGAGCCTAATGATATAGAGATCGAGGATGAAGCATTACGAGAAACATTGTCAAATGTTTATCTTCTCATTTCCAAGATTGAAGCCCTTAACAATAATTCAAGTTCGCCTCCTATCTCCGTTAAAGATAGTGATTTCTCTCCCGAGCTTGAGACTTTCCGATTTGATGAAGAGATTAGTGGCAATCCCACTATTGATGATGTTTATCCTCCAATTCTTGAGCGATTCTACTTTGATATTGATGAGAACAAGGTTTTGAACGAGATTTCCGATACTCCGACAAATGACCCGATCATTGAGGATGCTATTGATGATTTGATACCACCGGGTATTGAGGATGTTATGAATAATCCCGAGGGGGATATGGTTGTTCTTGATGGTTTTCTTGACTCTCCTCTCTCTGATGAGTCGACCATCATTTATCCTGTTGAGCCGACATGTGAAGACAAGATTTTTAAACCTGGGATATTCATTGATAAACTTCTTGTTAAAATCGTTGTTCGAGAAAAGGATCCTCTCTTGGATGCCTTCATTGTTAAGCTTTCACCTCCTTACTATGAGCTCCCGTCTTTCTTGGAGTATTCTCATTGTGATCCGTCATTCCTTCGTCCACCGCTAAACCGCGGATGATGGATCATTCTTTCATGTTATCCGTATGTCTTGAAGCCGAAATTTTCTTCCCTCCCAACCCTTTGATCTCATTCTTTCGGGAATGAGGACACCGTTTTGACCCCGGTATCTCTACCACTTTCTTCCCAAGGACAAATGAATTGGGACGAGTCGGGCTAGCGACTCGGTGATCAAAAACATGGCGCTTCGTGGGAGGCACCCCATGCTTATCTCTATCTTCTTTCTATTTTCTAATAAGTGACGCGAAGGGTGCCTCTTGATTTCTCGTGTTTGGTTGTTTGTAATGTGTGTAGGATGTTCCCGATATGAAGACTCTCGTGCTCAAGTTTGTTTTTCTCCACTCGAGTTTCATGATCGATCTTGATGGAAACCGATATCCTAATCTTATCGACTAACGTTTATCTTTTAGCATACTTAATAAACGGCTTTTAGATTTTCGTTGATACCCTTGCTTTAAACATTGAGGACAATGTTTCGTTCTAGTCTGGGGTAGGGTAATCTTCGATTTGATTTGACCGCACTTGCTTGTTTTTTGTCGTGTACTCGCAACCCGTTTTCCTTAGAAAATAAAAATTGTGCAAAATGAGCAAAATTTAAAAATTTTGAAGCTTTTGTTAAGTCTTTTGATTGAAAAGTTTTGCTAGTCTCTTAGACAAGAAGCTATAAAATGCTAATTCTAGCTCACAAGGCCAAGATTTTGCAAGTTTCCGAGTGACTTTAAATATGCATGACTTAATTTCATTAGACGAAGCATTTGCTAAGTTAATATATGTTTTGGCACCTTGTTGACTTTCCACGGTGAGAGTAGGAATAGAATTACGACTTGACCGGGCGTGTTGAGCCTAGCTTGTTCCTTAACCATAGATAATCTAAAAATTATCGGCTAAGCATCCGGATCTCATTATTTGAGATTTTAAATTTGCGGAGATCGAGAAATGATAGAGTTACTTATGAGTTTAGATGCTAAGCGTGGAGTAGTTGGTTCTCTTTAGAGCCCATCGAAGGTACTTATGGCTTTTTGTTCCCACAAAATTGTTTCACCCCATATCTGTTAAACAATAATTAGAGATGTTGAGTTTTTGGCGATAGTTAGTTCTTTATCTTCTTAAAAGAATCTTTGTTTTAAAAATTGGGTACACATCAAGGATTCGTAATAAATAAGCAATAAGTGATAAGTGAAAAAGTAATAAGTAAAGTTATGAGCTACGGTGTCGAGATCGGACCCTTGGATCTTTAGCGGGATTGAGTGAGGTCTTAGCCTAGCCGGTAGGGATCCTCATTTCATGAAGCCTATAGTCTTGGAATTACCCGTGAAGCTCCGTAGTTCATAGCTCATATAAATAAAAAGTATAAGTAAAAAAAAAAAAAAAATGAAAAAAAAAAAAAAAAAAAATGAAAAGTCAAAAAAAAAATTGTAAGTGAATAAAAATTCCTTGATGTGGACCTCATTTTTGGAACAATGGTTCTGGAGAGAAGGCGGATAACTAATTATCGACTTAGCTTTGTATCTTTATCGGAATAAAAGTTATCGAAACGAGAATTTGAAGAAATTCATTTCTCACAAAAATAAAAAATTCTAGAGGAAAATAGGAAAATGGGAACAAAAGGTAATTACACAAGTAACTTCCATGGGTAGTGTTAGCATCTAGAGTCATATTTAACAATGATTTCGATTTTACGCTTAGTTTGGGGACTTGTGAAAAATCAGGGACGATGTATTCTATCCGTATGGTCACTTCACGCTGTGTTGTGTTTCTTACTCCGTGATCCTAACGTGTCGTTTGAAAAATGTTGGACTTATTGATCGACATGAAAGTTCAACAAACCGTCATTCATAACCGGAATGTGCTTAATTGTAATATCTATATATGTGAATTAAAAAGGTAAACGGGGCGTTTTTAGAATTAAGGCTTTCTTAATCTCTTTTGAGGAATCTTTGCTACTTCTTCATAGGTTTAGTAGAAAGAGATTGAAATCCTTGGTTTTAGAAGCGTGAGTTGATTGCATTGCGTGAGGACACGGCAATGGTCTCGTCTGGTATTTTGGTATGTGCTAAAACACATACCTTTTCTATATCAAACCGACCCAAAATAACCAAAAAGAGCCGTTTATTGCTAATATTTGTGGTTTTCTTGAGTTTGTGCTTGTGCAGTACGGATATGTAAAACACACAAAAGGAACCAAATCGACGTAAACCGAGCACGGAGATTCGAGAGAGCTTAAGCCGTAGGAAGATCAAAATTGTGTATTTATGAAGATTTTATTCTCGAGGATGATTTTTGAAAGATATACTCAAGTTTGAAGAAATATCAAATTTGGCCCCTCAAGTTTCAACATTCGGCAAAAGTGGCCCTTGAAGATTCAAAAAGTGCAAATTGGCCCTTGGTTTATTTGAAGATTGACAAAATCAGTCCTTGGAAGATAATTTCAGATTTACATGTTTGGTCCCTGGATTTTCAGCATTTACATCTTTGGTCCCTATGGTTACCTTTGGATCATAATACTAGTCCAATATTAATCCTAAGTCCAAAACACCTTATCCGGCCCAAGTCCAATAGCCAAAACCATCTACTCGGTCCAATAAACAAACCACATATCCAACCCGCCCAATCTATACTTACCCGTTTACCCACTGACCCGGTATTTTACCCGAGTCAACCCCCATGTACCCGGTCAAACACATTTAAGAAATAATAAACAATCCAAACGCGCCCTTTTCACCCTTAACCTTCCCCTTCCTCCCAAACGCAACCAAACGCCCTGTTATCACCATTTACCCACACCCAAACACCAAACCTCGTACTTAGAATCTATCCAAGCTTCTAGACCCCTCTGACTTGTCAGGATAGGCTGCCTACGTGGACAAATGGAGCTCTATTATTGGCCGTGACACCTCATATGGTGAAATGGAGCTCTCTGATTGGTGCTTATGACTCAGAGGATTTGTGTGGCTCATGATTGCTTCTAGGCTCTTCCAACCAAGAATCCAAGACTCCAAGCTCGAGCTATATATACCCATTCAAGTCACAATAGAATTTCGTCCAATTCCTTATGTCTTAAAGGAATTTTGGCCATTTCATTACTTGTCATTTACATGTTTTCGTTTAGTGTAAGCCTTTAAATTTAAGTTTGTAATCATTTTTCATTAATGCAAGTTTCCTTCATGATTTTGATTAATTGTCATTTAAATCGAATCACTGTTAATTAAGTGCTTATTATTGTTTCATCTAACTCACAGAAGCTTCTATAAGCTTTTGTGAGTTCATGGTTTCTTAAAGCTTCTCTAAAACTCAGTTTTGCAAAAAGTCAAGAAAAGTCAACTGATGTCAATTTGGAAGTCAAAAATCAGTTTTGGTTTAAATCCTGGTTTTAATGGTTAAAAAAGTTGAGTTTGATGCTAATTAGTTTATGTCACTTCTGTTCTAGTCACTTTTAATCATGTCTTAAGATTTAAAAAGAGTTTTTTGAATGTTAAAAGGAGTGTTTGGATTAAGGTTTTAAACTGTTTTAGAGGTCAATATTTTAGAGTAGATCAGTAGTTTGAGGCTTGTCATAGTTATCTGCATCAATATCTGTCCTTGTTTTGTGCTTGTCTTAATCAATAGTCAACATTAGCTTGAATCTGTCCTTGTTCTCTTAACTGTTGAAATCAGCTGAGCTTATTTAGCATTTAGGTGTAGAATCTGTTAGGATAGCTTATTTGGTTCTTATTACATCCACTTTTAGCTTAATCAGTCACACATTTGCATTTAAATCTCAAGAAAGTCAAAGTGCTAATCTGTTCTTAAAAGTCAAATGGTGTCAAAACTGGTTTTTTGCAGATCTTGCAGCAAGTGCACAGTGCTTATTTTAAGTAGTTAGGGTCTCATATTTGGTCCAGTTGTAGTGTGCTAGGTGGTCTTGAAGACCACATATCTGTTTTTCACTTCAGCATCTTAGGTTAGCTTGTGCAACAGCTCAAACTTAGGTCCTAAATCAGCTTTTGAATCAAAATCAGTTAACATATAATCTTAGTAATCTGCTTATTTGAGGTTAGGAGTAGCAGTAGATAGTTGCTTTAGAGTAGTTTTGGTATTAATTAGCTTCTGTTATCAGTTGGTACATTCTAGTGCTTATTTGCTTATTAATAAGTGCTTATTTCCTCAACAGTTACACTACAGCTCTTAATTCTCATACATAAGCCCATGTTTTTATATTTTTCATAGCTTTAGAATAACATTTTAGAATTTCCCTGCATTTTTCATAATTTTTAGTGTTGTTTTCTATTTTCTTGATTTAAAATAGTTTTAATCCTTTTAAATAGCTTTTATTGCAAATAATTGAGAAAAAGTTCCAAAAAATAATTTTTCAATTTTCCCAGTTTAAGAAAAATATAAAAAGCATAAAAAATATTTTTCCTTATTTTTTCCCTTTTATTTGGTATTTTTCACTATTTTAATTATATTAAAATAGTTTTAAATTAGTAGAAAATAGAAAATTAATCTGAAAAATAAAAATTTAGTTTTGAAAATTCTCTTATGTTATTTTAGATTTTATAAAAATAGTTTCATATTTTTCCCTTTAATTTTCATAATTTTTAGTATTTTAACTTAGTTTTAAAAGTTAATAATTAGTTTTTAATTTGAATTAATTCAAGAAAAATCTTAAAAAATAGTTTTAATTCATAAATAGTTTTCTAATATTATTTTTAGAGTAAAAGTAATTCTAGGTTATTTTTAGGATTTAGATTAGACGTATTTGCATTTTATTCGCGTTTCGTTTTAATCCCGTATTTGCGTTTTAGTATAAATTTGCGTAGTTTGCCATAACTCTTAGGTTTTCCCGTAGATTAGATATTCCATTTATGCTTTCCTTATCCCGTAGTTTAGATATCATCATATTATCCCCTTTTCTCATTCAAATCCCGATAATCGTGACGTGAGTTAGAAATTCCATTCAACCCTCGTTCGGAAGGATCTCGGTGCTCAAACCTAATACGTTTGAGTTACCCATAACATACACAACTTCTCATTATTGGTTTGTCTGAACTGTTTTAAGTTTCTTACGGTTAGTCATTCACAAGTGGCTAGCTTGTGTGAGATAACTTGACGGTTTGGACATATCAATGCTTTTTGGTGGGATGCTTTTTGGTGTGAGTTGAAGATGTTAACTATCTATTCCCCAACTGCACAATCTTGAAGAAGGTCGAGTCTACGATCATTCTACATTTTCTCTGCATGTTAGAAGACTAAAGGCGAGTTTCATTTGATTATCCAAAGACTTCTTCATATTAGGGCATTGTCGGTTTAGGGAGAGCACTAATTGGGGAGGGTGAAATGTCGATTTAATCCCCAATTAGACTTGCTCACATTATTTAGCATGTTGATTCTCACTAGAGTTCAAGTGTTCTTCTCATAAAGATTTCAAGTATTTGGGTGATAAGATGTTCTTTGATTCGAAGTGTCAAAACCGTGAGGGGAAGGAGACACACATCTAAACACAAAGCGAGTAAACTTGATGAACTTAATTCTTCTAAGTGATTGAAGATATCGCGGGAAGACAAATGCTATTATCGTAGAGAAACTCAAGGTTTGACTCATGGCGAGTAAACTTGATGAACTTAACTCTTCTAAGTGATTGAAGATATCCCGGGAAGACAAATGTCATGACCGCAGAGAAACTCAAGGTTTTACTCATCAAGGCATTTAGTGTGCTTATTCCAACTACGTGGGGAAGAGATGTAAGAGTTAGTTTCAAGATAAAGAGGTACACAAGTACGACATATTGGGGAGATAAATGTGTAACATGAGGAGGTGTTATCGATTATTCTCTCGTTGGGAATGTGTGTACTTCGGATTCTTAAGCTTCATACACATTCATCAGGGACGAAAGATGTGAACATAGGGGAGGTGTTATTCATTACCCTCTTGATGTGTATTCGGGAGAGTTCTTGGATATTGGTGTACTTCGGTTTCTTGAGCTTCATACACATTCATCAGGGACGAAAGATGTGAACATAGGGGAGGGGTGTTCTTCATTACCCTCATGATGTGTATTCGGGAGAGTTCTTGAGCATTATACAAAGAGACTGATTGCATCAATTCAACTACTTGGGGAATTGTTCTCTTGACACCTTGTGGAATGGATCGCTTCAGACGTCAGTTGAAAAGGAAATTTGAGAAGATTGTTTTATGTGTGGGATGATACGATGTTGTTCTTATATTGGATGATATAACCTCGAACGAAGAATCACGGTGATTATTTTTAAAAGGAGCAGCAGGATCAATGATAATGGTGTGCTTCTTTGTACACCAGGCTAATGGAAGCTTGAAAGAAAGCTTTGAATCTTTCATTAAAGGATTTTCGGTTTGGGGAAGCGCCAAAGTCTCACTTTAGATGGTTCAATTTCTTTCTTCAATGCAAGAGCCTCGGAAGCTTTGGTGGTGAATGTTTAAGAGATGATGACTTCTATCTTCTACAACGGGGCTGCTCGATATCCTTATCTCGGTACTCGTATCATCATCTTTTCAAACTATATCATCTACTCTATCTGTGTATATATATCTATCAAAAAAAAAAAAAAAAACAAAATACAAAAATATAAAACCAACAAAAAGAAAATAGAAAAATATAAAACCTTCAAAAAACCCATAAAAATTAGAAAATTTGAAAAATACCAAAAATATTGTTTTTCAAAGACATGTCTTCTGGTATCGATAACATCTACGGTCTTAGAAATGTCATTCAATAATGGCACGGGACCATAGATGAAGTTCAAGCAAGAGGTGTAAATATTATTTTCTAAACATGTCTAAAAACATGGCTTACAGTTATTACAGACTGTAACCCGCACTTCAAAAAAATGGCTTGCAGTTACTTCTGACTATAACCCGTGCTTAAACAATGGTTTGCTATTATTTCAGATAGCAACCCGCTCTTCAAAAGAAGGAAAGTGTTGCGCTAAACCAAGTTTCCAAATATTTCGTGCACTTATCCTAAAACTAAACAAGGAAAGCATGTCGTCAAAAGATCATTTCCTACACAAATGTTTTCCGTCTAAAATTCTTCAAAAAAATATTTGTTGTTTTCAAAAAATGGTGGTAAATGAGTTGCTTGTAAATCAATCAGATTCAGAGTCTTTTCATAAAAATTGAAAACTCAATCAATGACTTCAGCACTTTTAAAACTTTTCAGAAAAATGAGTCATTGATTGAGGGGGAGAATGTTTTCAAATCTATATCATCTAACGGGCTTTCTTAATTATCCTAATATGCTTAATTAAAAATGATGTTAACCTACGTTGAAGGACTAGGTGCCTAGGATAAGATTGTTAGGATTAGATGATTAGAGTTTGATAAACACATTATTCCCATGCCATGTATGATCTGATTGATATGTTGCATTGACTTTTATTAGTCGATTGTTGTTTGGGTGTTGTCGACCACCATATATTTGTATGTGTGTTCACTAACGTATGCAGATAGCATGAATATAAGAACGTTCCCGATCCGGATCCCACTAATGAAGATGATTGGATGCCGAAAGGAAAGGGTAACTATTTTTTGGGTTGACAAATGAAGAAACGGAGCTTAATTGGACTTCAATGGAGAGTTGGCATAAATGCAACGTAAGAGGTCTCACTGCATCAGCAGATGGTTTTCTTCTAAGTGATTGAAGAAACGGAGCTTAATTTGACCTCAGTTGGCATTCAAAATGCAACGTAAGAAGAAGTCTCACTGCATCAGCAGACGGTTTTCTTCCAAACCCTACAGCAACAACAACGGAAGCTTCTCAACCACCTAACTTATCTTTGTGCAGGATACCATTTTTAAACAATTTTGAAAAATTTTGATTAAATTATTTTGAAAATGAAAAATATTGTTTTGAAAATTAATTGGACTTAACTTTGAAAATCACCGGACTTCATTTTTATCAAAATCTAAGTCACTCAATCAACGACTACGGTCATCGATTGAGGGGGAGAGTGATTTAAAATAAATTATTTTCATACAATATTTCTTCATAAAAGTCCGTTTGTACAATAATTAAGTGGTGATCTAAAGATTTAATGTTATGTCATGGTATGATTTTTCTTTTGAATCAAGGTCTTTCATTATGAATTTTTTCATTCTTGTTTGATTGTGAAATTGTTTTATTTTACTTAAAGATCTCTTAAAACTATCATACGACACTAACAATCTTTAATGTCTTAAAATGGTCCTTATCTGTCAATTTCAAAATTAAATCTTGCCACGTCTTTCCCCAAAATCTTTTAAATGATTTAAATCAATTGGGATCACAAATCTTAAATGGTTTGATATTTTTGATCGGGGGAGAGATCGTGATTTAAATCTCAAATCTGTTTAATGGAATTGGTTTTAGTCCTTTAAAGGCACTCTTGCCTCCATGTGCCAAACGATTTAGAAATATACAATGCACATGTTGAGGAGGAGCATTTATCCAAAAACAAGATGAGTATTTAAACCAGGCCACATTTTATCCCATGTTTTCTAAACCTGATTAAATCACTTGAGATCCAAAATCTCAAAGGATATTTTTGATCGGGGGAGAATTTGTGATTTAATAATGAAATTTGATAAATGATGATCGATTTGATGAAAATGTGCAGGCTGCTCTCTCATATGTGCTAAACGTTTTCGAATCTCGAAGCACATATTGAGGGGGAGCAAATGGTTTCTTAATGGCTTGTGTGATTGTGAATGTGCTTCAAAAGAACTCTTTCCTCTATGTGATAAAATGTTTTTAAATATCCTATGCACATATTGAGGGGAGAATTTTACCAAGAAAATCAAATGGCTTTTTCTATGAAAATAGTGATCAAAGAAAATATTTCAAAGTCCTCTTGCCTCCATGTGCTAAACAATTTCTAAATCATATGCACATGTTGAGGGGGAGGTTTTCTAAATGATCAAAACTATTAAGGTACAAAATGCTTTGATCTCGTATCACAAGTACCTTGATTGTTTTTCCAAATGATTGTTCTATTGGTTTCAAGGAAGAATGAACTGTACCAAAAGACCGACCATTTTACTTTATGCATGGAGTTATAAGGATGGTGAGGTTAGGTATTAGTTCCCACGATCCGCCAGAACCGGAGGGATCTACACAGGGACAATCCACTAGATAGTGTAGAGTCCTTATGTATATTGAAAAAAGGAGAAAAGTGAGATATGGGAAGAGTGCGGACTGAGACAGAGTGATGTGCTCCGGTTGGTGCAAGTTTTAAAAATTTATAAACACGAATTAACCGTATAACCTTTTAACACATACGAGCAAGTATACTCGTCCATAATAGCAAAGTTTGGTAAGTCGAGATCGTCCCAAGGGATTTTGTTTTGAAATAGATTTTAATAAAAGTTTCTAACAAGAAAGCTTGTCAAGGCTTCCTCGAATAAGTGTTCTAGTGAAAATCTGAATCAATAATAAAATATATACTTGTGTGAAGTCTCATAATCAACCATAGATAATGTTCATAAAGGTTTGGTGTATACTCTTAGTATGATGCACAAATCATAAGCAAATGATTCCCCAACCATGGTATTTGTTTGTAAAAATCATTCTAAGAACAAAAACATTTAGGTAATCCTTTCGGTCCTTATCCCAATGATTATCCTATAAAAGTTCCATTTGTTTGCAACATGTTCTCATTAAATTTGTTCTTACGAATCTTTCGACCCTTCGTGATGAAAACGTTCCTAGTCTTGTTTTAATAAGCAAAACATGGTGGATGTCAATCACCATATCCCCATACTAGTTTGTCACAACACTTTTTGGAATAAAACACAAGAGAAATCCTTTCGGTCCTTTTTCTTAAAACATGTTTTATTGACAAATCAATCCAAGACTAGTATTTTCCAACAAACTCATTTAAACAAGATCATATATACATGCATCACATTTTGAGAACATTATTATGATTAATCACATTCCAACACACAAGTATATCACAAACTACTCCATGAAAACAATCATATCTAAACACAAGTCATAACAAAGTAATTCAAACAATTCAAGAGAATAGATTTCCATAACAAAGTTCATAGAATACCTAATCTTTTGTGATTACAAGAATTAGAAATTGTGGAATGTAGCAACCACGCGCCTCCAATCACCTAGGATCACCGCACAACTCCAAACTACCGAAACAATGGACAAGAATGGTTCCTTCCTTGCTTCTGGACGTTTTCCAGTAACTACTAAGCTTTTGGGTTGAAATAAATGGGTAAGTATGAGTTTTGGTGTAAACTAATACTCTTTTGTTGTGTCACACTTAGTATACAAGTACTAGGTCCTTTAAATAGCCAAAGCACTTGCTTAAGCGCCCAAAAACGTTCTCCCCAAGTTAATATCAAGAAATGATCGAGACTCTAATGATTATGGGAGTTAAGACAACAATAAATGCGAATTGTGTAAGCTGCGCGTAAACCGGATCGGTTTCTATGTCGACCGAATCGGTCATGGCTTTGACCATTAGCCCAGCGGATCCGGTTTCGGGTTGCGACCGAGCGGCCGGGTTTTGCTCCTTTTGACTTTTCTGACTTTTCCTTTACGCTTCATTCTTTGCTTACGTTGATGATTTCCAAAGCCAAACTTGATCTTTCCTTGTTGTAGATGCTTGAAATCACTACGCTTCCATATCATTGAGTCCACAAGCTTCCAATCTCAACTTCCTTCCTTTAGATGCTTCCAAATATGCATAAAACTTCATTTCTTCAATATTCGCGATACACGGCTACATATACATACACAATCGCATCTTTGCACTTTTGCAATGATTATGAGTAAATATGGCGAATATCATGCACAAAACCGACAATAACGCTACTAAAACATGTTCATTTTAGACGTTATCAAATTCCCCCACACTTAAGCTCTACTCGCCCTCGAGTAGGTCAAACATTAGCAAAGATTGATTTCAATGGTCCATAACACCATGTTTCAGAAAATGTAACAATTACCAATAAAGATAATTATTATTTTGCTTATAATATGAGAAAATCTTCTAAAAATGAACCAAACACTTTAGATAACATAACTAGGATACCTCACAAATGGCTTTAAGATTTCACTCAACACTCATATATTGGTGGGTATATCACTCAATGCCTAGTCATGATCAATGCTTTTTACCATAAGCTTGTACAAGTATCAAAACAAAGAAAATAAATTCATCAAAGAGGTCTTTTATTCGGGTTATAACGAAAAGGTTACGGGTTCATAATAGGTATGGATAAGGCATGGGATAGTTTATGAAATTGGTTTAAAATAAAAATAAAATCAAGTCCAAACCTCCATGGTGCTAGTCATCATACAAACCACAATCCCGAAAATGATTATTACTCCTCTTTTCATATCGATCACCAAATATATATATATCACGTCTTAGCACATTGGCTAATCGATAACTCAAACATACTTCATCTTCCTTCATCTTCATAATAATATAGCACATTGGCTATAATGTCATCACATTTTTTTTTTTATCACAACTCCCCACACCGTATAAGCATCACCACAAAAATACAAATAAGAAGTATGCATCCTTCGTCTTTGTCGAAATGGCACACACGAATGGCAAAGTGTAGCTAACTCATAATCATCAAAAACAATCCAATCATTCCAAACAACTAGCAACAAACCATTAGACTTGATAAGGGTTGGCTAAGGTTTAAAGGTGTAAAATATTTTTGTATTTTCTGGATTTATCAAAAACGAAAAGAATGGCTCAGAAGGTGTAACTAGGGGTATCTAGTGCTAAGAATGAGCACTAACAAAATGGGTCCATATGGGTGGTTAACTAACCGATGCGGTCAGCTAATATATCATTAGATGTAAAAATGGAAGGCCATTTGGGTTATTCCTAAAGTGCCTCTTATCACTTGAAAATATTTAGATCACTCGAAAGTGATTTTAACGGTAATGCATAACTAGTACAAGTTCTAGAATCGACATAATCACCGGCACACTCATAGCAAATATAAAACAAAATATGTTTCATACAAAAAGAAACCTCACAAAAATGTGGGAAAAAGGCTATTACGCATGCTAGAAAATGCTATCGAATCCAAAATGAATTACTTCAGTAATTTGGTTCAAATCTAAAAAATTTTCAAAAACCTCATTTTACCATTGAAATCCCAAATTATGTATTTTAATTATCAATAACGCGTGAAAACCATTAGACCATCAAGGGCGAATTTCTTCTAATCACTTGCATCCAAAAGTTATCTAAAAAAATAAAATGCGTATCATTTTCCTATTTTCTTCCTCCCCATACTTAAGTTTTGCATTGTCCTCAATGTAATGAAAAGTGAACTTCAAAGTAAAGAAAATGGGAAAAGATAGTAAAAAATACCACGGATAAAATATGCAATAAGCACATTGGGTCATTAGCAAGCACATGAGTTATCCAACTCGAAACATTTGACCATCAATAAGCTTCCAACATATCCATCCTGCAAACAAAAACTGCAACACGAAATGCACAAAACAAAACAAAACTACTAAAAACTAAGATAAAACCAAAATATACCAAACATCCTAAAGAAAAATCGATCAAAAGATAAAAATAGTTTAAAACACATCATGACCATTGTTTTTGAAACCATAATTTACGAATGACCCATAATCACTCGTCATCCTCGCTCATTTCTTCTCCTTCTTCATCATCAAACTCATCATCATCATCACTTTCGGTTACGTAGTTTTCGTCTATGATTTACGAACGAACTCTCCTCTTTTCTTCTTGCCTCCAACTCACGAAGGCGATCCTCCAACTTCATAACTTGTTCCTCCGACGGTGCAATCGACCATATGGGGTATTGGATCAGAAGCAGTGCGTACCGAGGATATGGATACGGATAGGGTCCAGGATAAAGTGTAAGGAAAAGGATATGGTGGAACATTTGGTGGATTGTAGGGTGGCAACTCGTAATTGGCTTCTCGAGCCATGTGTTGAAAGATAGGCATCGAATAATCATTGATGTAGTTGTTCCTTAACATCATCGAGTCTCTCCACATCCCTACATTGAATCTCATCTAGATGTTGGTTCCACTCTCCCATCACGAATCAAAACTCTTGGGCGTACCCATTTGCACGTTCTCCATTGGTATATTCCTTTTGTTGTGGTGGTTCTTTGTTGTGGTCTTGGTTCAATCCATAACCCTACGGTTCCCAATCTCTGTTCAAAGCATTACCAAAACCTTTCGATCCACGTTTCACTATATTTTGGCTCTCCACACTTAGCCAATTCCTCATCAACATAATACCCAAGATTCTTCGCCAATCTTGTCACAAAATGTCCTCCACAAATATTCTTGTTGCTCTTGATTCCGGGGCTCTCTAGACAAATATTCGACTATCGCCAAATGGAATTACCGTCCTTAGTTTCTTCCAAACAACTTCATAATCCATAAGTCCGGTTTCGACATTTGTCCTGCTTCCAAATCTATTAAATGGCGGTCACAATCAACTGTGAAGTATCCTCAACAATGGATTCACGATGGTTGAAGCATTCCTCCTAGCACAAGTAGGATCTCCCACTTGATTCCAATAAGCGGGAATACTAGGGTAATCTTTTCAAACCTCCAAGTCTAGAAAAGTGAGTTTCAAATAATCGATGATTTACCTCATGTGGCTCATACAAACCAAGAGCTACACCAAAAGGCGGCAATGTGTAAGCATGATCCTACCACAAAGTCTAAACCAAATACAAATCTCCGACATCAAATTCGAACATCCACCTTTCTTTCAAAATACATGGTTGAAAAGAATTCCATACACCATTCTCGATAGACTTCTTCATTAACACTGAATGCTCTTTCCCATGACAAATCATTGAGCGAATCTCCATCCCTGGATATACATAAGGCGTTCGCATCATCCTTCTTAACTCATCTTCACACTCACATTCGTTAAATAAATCCCAATCAATCACCCTTGGAACCAAACATTGCCTATGTTGTAACCCGACAATCTTTCTCGAAAAGCATGTTTCTCTCCATCGGTGAGATTTTTGAATTTTAAATTAGCATTTGCTTCCTTCTTCACACTATACTTAACCTTCTTCTTCTCGTTCCTTTCACAAAACTTCGTAACAAGCGGGTTAATTGGAATTTCCTCCCCACTCGAGCTTCCTACAATAATTCTCTGTAGAAATCACAAAAATAAGATCATATAAAAGTGTTAGAACAAACAAGAAGGTTAGAGAACCCTCTAAGATACATTTCAAAATTTCACAAAAAATTCCCACAGAAACCACAACCGGATTCGGTTGGATCACCAACCGAATCGGTTTCCTCTTGACAGAACAACAACCGTTCGGTTGCAATGCATAACCGAATCGGTTGTCTGACTACATAAGGCCTTTTGCCTTCAAATCCTCAATATCTCGAATTTCTAATGCTCAAACCACTCTTAGATCGCATTCTATCATCCTCAATGATTTCCCACGTCCTAGAATTACTCTATCTTGCTTCCAAATCATCAAACATCTAACATCTTAGAACTCATCTCATCATTCTTAAAAATCATAAATTCTAATAGTGTAGCATCCATCACTCTTAAAAACATATCATCCATCAAAATGAATCACCAATTGTAACTTATCTCATTTCATAAGCATAACCCAACTAATTCCGAAAAATCTTATCATCTTAAATCCATTCTATGGTGAATCAATCAATCAATCTCTTGTTGCAATGCACTCCTATATCAATCACTCACTCAATCCTAAAATATTACCACTTAATTCGAATTATAACAAAAACCCCCAAATTGGTGACCTAGAATCCAATTCGAATCAAATGTTCTAATAAAACCTTAATTGAGTAAATTGAATGTAAATGCTTACTTGCTTGGGTGCCATGATGTTATCCTACAATTCAAACAACTTCCAATCTGCTCTCTTGGATGAATTTTGCAAAACCACACTGAAATTAGTGTGTGTGTGTGTGTTTTGGAAAAATGAAATTTTATACTTTGGTGCAACCGGTTCGATCAAGGACACAACCGATTCGGTATGCTTTTGCCAAATTTGCTTTTTACTTGTTTAACATGTTACTTAGGCATTTACCCTCCAAGCAACATATTTTTACTCGAAAATTCACGCTAAAGATTCACACAACATTCATTCACCAAATGAAATTTTGAACAATCATTCAATCCAAAAAAAACTAAACTCATCATATAAATGAACTAATCTAAACTCAACTCAAAACTCATAGTCATAATGCATTTAAACCAAATCACCTTAATCATAACATGAAAAATAAATAAGAAAACAAAAATCCTAATGCATCAAATCAAAATAAAATAAAATAGTTCATGAAATTCAAGCAAATGATTGCTTGTTATTACGGTCTTTCCTTTCCTCAAAATTCCTCAAAATATTCTTGCCAAAGAATATCCTCGCTTTGAAATTTTCCGGTCAACTCACGGAACGTTTCAAAAGTTTTAAATTTCCTCATAAATCTTCGTCCGTCCGGGCATAATATATCAAACTTAACATGCCATGCTCCATCTCGGTTTGTCTCTTGTAAGTCCCCAACCCTTGGGTTTCCACTCCAAATTCTTAAGTTGCACGGTAAAGATCCTAAAAAGTCGGTCAACTTCTTGTAAACCAATATGTTTTGAATGGGTTATAGAAAGCTTCTATCGCGAATGCACGTTCCATTTCGTCCTCTATATCGAAATAAGGTGGAGTTAAAGGTCCGTACATTGGATTACCGTGGACATCACGTCCCACTTCAAAACAAGTTAAATCATCATTTGCATCCATCCATTCCAAATCTTCCATACCTTCCAAAATTGGTCCTCTTGGTCTTGGGTAGTATGTTTGCCTCGAAATTCCATCGTCAATAGTCATGGTGCCTCTTCCCATGTCTATAATTGCTCCACAAGTTCGTAAAAATGGCCTCCCCAACAATAGTGGTAAACTCTTGTCCACCGGAATATCCAAGACAAGAAAATCTGCCAAATACGGTTGGTAGCCAATTTGCACTCTTACATTCTTAACTTCTCCCATTGCCTTTGCTTGAGTGTTATCCGCCATAGTGAGCTTAGAATGATTAGGTTGCGGATTACTTAGTCCCAAAGTTTTGAACAATGGATACGGCATCACGTTAACACTCGACCCGTGTCGGCTAAAGCATAAGCGGTGTAGTTCCATTTACTTTGATTGGCAACACAAAATTACCGGATCCTTTTCTTTCCTTGGCATGCCTTTAAACAAAATTCGATCTCGATCCTCATCCGTGAGATTCTTATCTTCCAACCTAGCCCTCGCTAGCATCAATGCATCCAACTTTTTCGGTAAAGCACATAATCTTGGAGAACTTCAATAACGGTTTCTTTTCATTGAGCTCTAGAAATTTTGTTCTAGATTCTCTAAGATAGCTTCTTTTGGCTTTCGGTTAGGGGTTTGATAGTAGTGGTAGGTGATGATGGTGTGTAATCATTTTGGTGGTGGAGGTTGTTGTTGGGGTTAATTTATTTGATGATGGTTTCTTTCGGTTTGCTTTCCCATTTTAACCACTTCACATTTTCTCCTCCATATTTGCACAAACTTCCACTAGCATCTCGTTGATCCCTTTTCCTTCTTCCAACTCGGTTATGTTAATCCGCATTTCTCCCATACCAAAATCTACTTGACACTTGGTCGTGACAAGAAAATCTCGACCAAAACAAACATTTGGCTCATCCGCATTACCTTCCTCTAAAACAACAAAATCAGTTTCAAACATATGTCCATGAATATTGACCTTGATTTTGACCATCTTTCTCCCATATGCTTCATAGTCCATACGAACATGACCGATTTCGTCAAGAACCTCTTCCAAGATATAATTCTCTCCATAAGCCATATTAATTTGTGCATCCCAAGCACGTACTCCTTCCACTTCACACGGTGTTCCAAATCTCATCATCGGTGAATCATACACCGTTGATGGTGCTTGTGTAAACACTACCACTCTTTTGTTTTGGGTAGTTGAACCTTGTTTTCACATACTTCTTCCATATCACCCGTGTCAATTCCCAATTCTTTCTTGCTTTCCTCCGAATTCCTCCAATCTTTTCTAATGAACTTCCGTATCCTTGAACATGTCATCCAAAGTACGAAGGTATTCCGAGATTCGCTCAAACTATCCATGTTACTAGACAACAACAAAGCAAAACAAAACAAATCCGAATGATTAGCGTTAACGTTAGTAAAACAAGAACAAACTATAAAAACATATAATAAAACAACTAAGACATCTAACAAAATTAAGAAATCAAATAAAAACTCAAAACCTCAAAATGATAAAACTCGTACGAAACTCCAACGGATTCGGTTGGATCACCAACCGAATCGGTTGGTTGAAAAATCTAGGACGAAACACGAACCGGATCGGGTTGCGGGTTGCGACCGATCGGTTTGATCGAAATTTTTTTTTTTTTTTTTTTTTTTAGACTAATAATAATAATTAAAGCAAATTAATGTCCTTAAGGATGTACTAACTCCAGGCAATTAAATAAAACTCTTAATAAACTAATAATTAAATAACTCATTAAATCTAATTAAAACCAAAATTAAAAATAAAACTAAAACTAAATAAACTAACAATAAATTCTATCATAAAATAAACTATAACTGAAAATAAAATACTCTTAACCATTACCATCAATTATAAAATAAAAATAAAAATAAATAAAACTAGATTAACTAAATAACAAATGTAAAAAAATTAAATAAATAAAGACAATAAATCTAAGAACTGATTAAACCACACAATTACTCTAGAAATCAAAACACAATAAACTAAGAAGATAGATATAAAATTCAAACCAAAAAAAATTTTTTTTTTTTTTCACAGAATGTCTAACCGGATTCGGTTGGCTAACCAACCGAATCGGTTAGTTTGTAACAAAACTTTTTTTTTTTTTACTAATTTCAAAGAAAATTACGAAAAATCCCGGCGTGGCGTAAAAACTTGATGTGCTCGGTTGGTGCAAGTTTTAAAATTTATAAACACGAATTAACCGTATAACCTTTTAACACATACGAGCAAGTATACTAAATCTCGCAATAGCAAAGTTTGGTAAGTCGAGATCGTCCCAAGGATTTTTGTTTTGAAATAGATTTTAATAAAAGTTTCTAACAAGAAAGCTTGTCAAGGCTTCCTCGAATAAGTGTTCTAGTGAAAATCTGAATCAATAATAAAATATATACTTGTGTGAAGTCTCATAATCAACCATAGATAATGTTCATAAAGGTTTGGTGTATACTCTTAGTATGATGCACAAATCATAAGCAAATGATTCCCCAACCATGGTATTTGTTTGTAAAAATCATTCTAAGAACAAAAATATTTAGGTAATCCTTTCGGTCCTTATCCCAATGATTATCCTATAAAGTTCCATTTGTTTGCAACATGTTCTCATTAAATTTGTTCTTACGAATCTTTCGACCCTTCGTGATGAAAGCGTTCCTAGTCTTGTTTTAATAAGCAAAACATGGTGGATGTCAATCACCATATCCCATACTAGTTTGTCACAACACTTTTGGAATAAAACACAAGAGAAATCCTTTCGGTCCTTTTTCTTAAAACATGTTTTATTGACAAATCAATCCAAGACTAGTATTTTCCAACAAACTCATTTAAACAAGATCATATATACATGCATCACATTTTGAGAACATTATTATGATTAATCACATTCCAACACACAAGTATATCACAAACTACTCCATGAAAACAATCATATCTAAACACAAGTCATAACAAAGTAATTCAAACAATTCAAGAGAATAGATTTCCATAACAAAGTTCATAGAATACCTAATCTTTTGTGATTACAAGAATTAGAAATTGTGGAATGTAGCAACCACGCCTCCAATCACCTAGGATCACCGCACAACTCAAACTACGAAACAATGGACAAGAATGGTTCCTTCCTTGCTTACGGGCGTTTTCCGATAACTACTAAGCTTTTGGGTTGAAATAAATGGGTAAGTATGAGTTTTGGTGTAAACTAATACTCTTTTGTTGTGTCACACTTAGTATACAAGTACTAGGTCCTTTAAATAGCCAAAGCACTTGCTTAAGCGCCCAAAAACGTTCTCCCAAGTTAATATCAAGAAATGATCGACTCTAATGATTATGGGAGTTAAGACAACAATAAATGCGAATTGTGTAGCTGCGGTGCGTAAACCGGATCGGTTTCTATGTCGACCGAATCGGTCATGGCTTTGACCATTAGCCCGGCCGAATCCGGTTGCGGGTTGCGACCAAGCGGTGGGTTTTGCTCTTTTGACTTTTGTTGACTTTTCCCTTTACGCTTCATTCTTTGCTTCGTTGATGATTTCCAAAGCCAAACTTGATCTTTCCTTCTTTGTAGATGCTTGAAATCACTACGCTTCCATATCATTGAGTCCACAAGCTTCCAATCTCAACTTCCTTCCTTTAGATGCTTCCAAATATGCATAAAAACTTCATTTCTTCAATATTCGCGATACGGCTACATATACATACACAACACGCATCTTTGCACTTTTGCATGATTATGAGTAAATATAGCGAATATCATGCACAAAGCCCGACAATAACGCTACTAAAACATGTTCATTTTAGGCGTTATCACAGAGCTAATCTTGGAATAAACCCAACAAGGTTCTAGTTATGAAGTCTCGGTAAGCTTGAAGGGTTGAAGAATGAAAAAGAAATGAATGAGAAAGGGTGAAAAGAAATAGCCTCCAATAATTCAACCTTAGGCGCGAAACCGGGTTCAATACATATACTCTTGGTTGTTACCAAGGTAACACTTGGTATTGAAGACAAGGCGTCATGGACCCGGTGGCGACCGCACTACAACTTCCCAAGCTACTCAAGTTCCTCTTAAAGGGCTTGTTTCATTCTCACGGGAACCTACATTATCTATCGACTTTCTCTTAGAGATTGTTGATATTGAAGAAGGAGACCCTCTCCCTAGTCTCCCGGCATAGAAACCAAAAATTTGCACTATTGAGTCTAGAGCCACGAGATCATCCACAATATCTCATTAGGACACTATTCTTGAAGACTTCTTTGTTTCACACAATGTGGAAAGTAAGAATATATTAAGAGTCCTACGCATTATCCTTGTGGTATTGCGGAACATCCGAGTGATATGAAAATATTCACGATGAAGATGGAAATCCTTCTAGAGCCAACATCAAACAAGCTCTTGGTGGGTGACATGTGAGATCTTCTCATAAGATCAAACTTGTGACAAGCGGATAGAAGCGATGGGAGATTCAATCTTGAATCAACCTTGGTCGAGAATGGAATTGGCGAATACTTTTGGAAAAACCGTTCAATGTGCAAATCTTCTTTTCTCTAGCACATTGAATGTGTATTCATATTTCAAACACAAAAAGTGTCTCTGATTGAAAAAAAAAATACTTTTGGAAAAACCGTTCGATGTGCGAATCTCTTCTTTTATCTAGCACATCGAATGTGTACTCTTTCAAATACAAAAGTATTTTGATTGAAAATTGATCTTTCTCATAAAACCTTCGTCGTATTGCAAAACTCTTTCTTCTAAGCAATACGCGATTGTTTTCAAATCCTTTTCATCAATCGGTGAATCTCGATTATTTGGTTCACTCACTCCGTGTTGTCTTCTTTGAGGCGTTACGGTTTGAGAACGACTAGAGCATTGCGAAACCTGTCAAGGAGATTCTTAGGAATCCTACCGATCACGAGCGGTGCCTTGTAGTGATCAGCGAGGAACCATGGGCGTGTACCTCAATTCAACGAAAGTGATCAAAGACACTTCGTGTGTTTTATTACTAGCTGTTGTTTGCGGTCTTGTTAGGAATTAGAAATTTCGGTATTAAAAGTCGGTCACCTCAAGTATATGTAATCGTTAAGCTCGTAGTCGTAGTTCTTTTAAGATATGTAGTATTTAGTTAAGTAACACCGTGGAGGACAGACGGTCTTTACCAGCTGTATGCGATCCACGACCGATGTGTGGCGATTTATGTAAGACTATAAATACTCTCTACCTCCTAAGGTAGAGAGTTGGAGCTCAATATAATATCTTTCACTTTCTCTCACTAAAGTTCCTAAACCTCTAACTTTCTCTCTAGAATTCTACTTATCGCCACCTTGTTGTTATGGTTTGATGTGTATGTGAAAACTAATATCCAACAATTGGTATCAAGAGCCATGGTTAGATCATATCTTGCACATCTTTGGATTTCTAGTGGTTTTAGGTGGTTTTGAGTTTGAAAAAGTTTAGTGGTTTTGCATCATTTGGGTGATTTCTAGTGTTAAAGTTTGGATTTTGATAGTACTTTTATGTTTAGAATCATCACAAGTGTTTAGGTTTTGATTTGGTAAGCTTGAATCATCGTGGTTGGGTAGTTTTGGATTGAAAAGTGATGTTTTGTGGTTTTCTTGCTAGCGACTTGACATTGAATTCATTCTTCGTAGCGACTTGCTTTGCAATTTCGTGGCGAGTTCTGATTTTGGAGCTAGCGACTTAGATCTAGTGATTAACAGTACAAGTAGTGGAGTCTCCACTACGGTAGCGACAGTGGTAGCGACTTGGTGCATGTGAGTTGCTCTTTAGCGACTTGTATCTTTAGCGACTTGAGTGGCAATTTACGCCAAAATTTTGCTAGCGACTTGAGGCTTAGCGAGTTACTACTTAGCGACTTGCATTTGTCTAGCGACTTGGGACTCTAGCGACTTAGTGGTGTAGCGAATTAGGTGTTAGCGACTTGGTGCATTATCTTCTAGCGACTTGGGTGATTGTTTACGGTTTCTCTTGATTTAGTAAAATACCGTGAAAGAATCTATTTCCGGTTTAATCATAGAGTTATAAAATCCCGTATAATCTGTTAACATGTCTACCAACGTTCCTACTATCATCTCCACTTGTTGCGAGGATGTTCAAGCGGTGGCTCGGATACTAAATCCACCCATGCTTGCAGGCCGACTATGATTCTTGGGCTCAACAAATCAGTTATCTTGCCTTGGAAAGGAAAATGGTGTCAACATTCTCAAATCCATTGATGAAGGACCGTATCGAGTTGAGATGACCGAGATATACTTGACACTAATGAAGATGGAACTCCTATTTACGGAATGGACGGACCTAAAATGTATGATGAGCTTGATGATAAGGAGAAAAGAGATTCGATGCGGATATCGGGGCTTAACATTGTTCTTCAAGGTCTTCCTAAAGACATCTACAAGGCGATCAATCACAACACCGATGCAAAGGCGGTATGGGATAATGTCAAGATGCTTCTCTCGGGTTCGAATTAACTATGGAAGGCAGAGAATCACAACTCTATGACAATTTGAACACTTCAAGATGAAACCGGATGAGAGTGTCTATGAGTACTATGTGAGATTTCATAAGTTGGTGAATGACATGAGGAACATCGAATGACTATGCCTAACATTCATTTGAACTCAAAATTTGTGAACAATATGAATCCCGAATGGCACAAGTTTGTCACCTCTGTGAAGCTCACTAAAGGATTGAAGAATACAAACTATGAGCAACTCTATGCCTTCCTCCTTGAGAATGAGAGACATGCTATGTTTGAAAAATTGGTTCTCAATCGGTTCAAAACCAACGAGGGAGAGACAAGCTCGTCCAATGACTCAAGCGCCTTCTACTCAAACATCGGAATCACAACCAAAGCTTCACAAGTCATACCCTTGGGTAATGGTAATCACAAACTCATTCCGATCCTATGTTCAAACAAGGCGATCTTTGATGCACACGTGGGAAACTTCATTAATCAAGTAGCTCTTCCGATTAGTCAAAACATGAATTCTCTCCCACAAACCAACAACAACCTCGAGCGACTTCTAACCCACACAATCAAGCTACTTTTAAAGATGGAAGGATCGTGGTGCAACGATTCGGAAAGACAGTATGATCGGGGAAGAGGTGGGTGGTAGAGGTTATGTTGGTAACGAGAATCGTGGAAGGAATGGTAACCAAGGTCAAGCTAAGCCGATCAAATGTTATAAGCGTGGTGGTGAGGACACATTGCAAGAAAGCGCACATCTCAAAGCGTCCCGAATCGATTACTTGAGAGATAAGATCTTGCTTGTACAAGCTCGGGACAATGGTCTTGCTTTGGATGAAGAGGAATTCTTTGTTTCTTCTTGAAGGCAATGCCAAGACCTATGATGCGAGATGTGGATGAGCGGCCTATTCGGAGATAGGTCACAATCATCAAAATGCCTTTCAAGTCGGCGATTGTGATGCATACGACTCGATGTGGATGATGGACCTCTGCACACACAATTTTATGGCTAGCATTTCTCCAATGGTTTCTCCCAAGGTCTCTTCTTCACCACAAGTGGCCCATCCAAGGACAAACTCATCTCGGAGGTATTAAAACTATACGATGATCTTGATGTGCAGCGGATGCATGACAAAGTACAATCAATCGAAACTATTGAATCAAATATTGAAAATATGGGTAATATCGATATTATCCCATATGATCAATATGTGAAACAAAGTGAAAGTGAAGTTGTACCAAGTGATGCATCTTCTGCGATCAACAATGACTATGTTTTTATGAATACACTGCAAGTGCCACGATGATTACGTAATTTCGAACTAAATGCCTATAAAGAGCGTGTTGCTATTTATGAACAACGTGCAAAATTTGAGTTGACCACTCGTGAGCGCGGAAATGGATGACCAAGTGCGTCGGTCATTAGAAAAAGTAATTTTAGAAGAAGTATTGAAACAAGAATTAAATTCCTTGCAAGAAAAACTTTCTAAAGCATTAAGCAAAACAAGAACTTCAAGAAAATGTGAAAATGCTTAAGCTAGAATTTAATGCAAAGGAATCAAAACTCTTGAGAGACTTTTCTAATCGAAAACTTTGAAAAACAAACTTGAAAACAAGTTGTACATACAAGGAAACACCATTCGATTGCTCACATGGTCACTAAACATAGAGTTCTAAGTGATAAGCATAGTGTTCCCATTATAGATAAACCCAACCACGAATACGGAAAGATAGCAAAAGCGACTCAAAGTGTGATCTATGATGGCAATGAGATTCTTAAACCTAGACAAAAACCTAGTTGCGTTGAGTGCGAGAGGATGATAAGAAACTAGATGAAATCACTAGGAAAAGATGAATAAGAAACTAAATGATCCTAAATGCAAAGAGAAAAAGTAATTATCACTCCTCATGACTACAAGAAGGAAAAGCTGGATTTCCTTGAACAAGTTTAAGCCTCGGACATTGTTGACTCCCGAACAAGTCTTACGGAAAATGGATTTAGATAAGCAAAATCGTAAATATTGTTGAAACAAACCCTCCCTTTGGAAAATGCCTAGAAGCATTGTGTATCCTCCTAATACACCAATGCATCTTGTTCCTAGAACAATTGCCACTAAAAGCAAGACCTTAATTAGCCAATATGTTATATTTCAACTATTTGTTGATTTTGAGAAAACTTGCAAGAAAAGGATCACACCCTTGGTATAAGCGAAGGAGAAAGGGTTTTGAGCAAATGAAAGAATGTTATCTAAGCGAGGTCATGCCTTTCTTTAAACTTCTAAAAGATCACTTTGAGAGTCTTAAAAAGGGATAGAAAGCGATATCAAGGGAATGGAAAAGGAATTTGATGCAATGATAGTTGAAGTTAGTGACTATGAGCGAGCACTAAAATATAATGAGATTGAGAGGAAGAACTTGCATACATTGAATGAGACTCTTATTCTTGAATGTGTTGCTCAAGATATGTTTTTCTTGCTTCAAATTGCTCTATTAATGCTTCCAAATTTCATGAACTATCTGTTGCCACGAAAGTCTCCCATGATCGTGTCATTGAGCTTGAAAAACTAATTCTAAACTAAGCGAGAAAATTGAGCTGGATGATCACGACAATTTGGTTAAACATTTTCTAAACTAGAAGTTGAGCATTTTAATTTACAACTAAAATATCAACATCTTAAAGAAAATGTCAAAACTTCAAATATCAAGACATCATCGGATGCTCTAGAGTTTGATGCGGTTTTCAAATTAACAAGCGTGATGAGCAGATTCAAGCTCGGTGCAACACGATCGAAAGTTGAAAGCCCAAATCTCTCAATTAAAGGGCCAAGCGAACAATATGACGGGCTCCCAAATGCCTCCTCCTTTAGATTCTCGAGAATTCTCAAACGTTTCATCTTCAAAACCTAGTAAATGCCTTACAAAAGGAAAATTAAAGTTTTCTAAAAGAAAATGAAAAGGTTAAACGTCATTTCAATGAGTTATTTGAATCAATTAAGGTCACTCGTAACAAAAATAACGAACAAATAGCTTCATTGCAAAGGAAATTGAGAATCGAAGAGTCGGTAAAAGGAAAATGCCAATGACCAATGGGGAGAATGGTGTATCAAAGGTTCACTCTTGTAATAAATATGCTTTATGCATGACATATGTCCTCCTCACCTAAGGAACAACAAACTTGCTATTCAAACATACTTCTCATCTCTTAAGGATTGCTTAGAATGTCTGCGTGAGATTGTTGAAGAGGATAAGCTAGAGAAACCTCATGATAATGCAATTGGACATGCATGCTTATATGCCAAACGATCTCAAGAAATCTTAGAATGCTTGATCACAATATGCCCAAAGTCATTAGGTGAGAGAGTTAATCCTTTAATTCCATGCTCGATGCCTAATGCCAAGTATGATATACATTCGATTCCCAATGTTTTGAATGTGAACCGTAGTGTGCCTTTAAGTAGTTCGATTCGGATCATCAATGCTAAGAAAGAGAACTCAAGTGTGCCTTCTAGGAGTACAAATCTCGGTACCTCTAGTTTTAAGAAAGTGAACCTTAGTGTGCTGCATGTAGTTCGGATCGGCACATCTAAGCGGTGATGCAAAGAGTAGTAAAACCAACTAATGTTCCCATTCCTCTACAGGAGTGTCGGTGACATTAAAGGGAGTAGGTCAAAGTCTCAAGACAATACAAGGAATGATAGGACCTCATGCAAGCTAAGAATGTGCCTTTGGAAAAGAGTAGAAGAACAATCTAGGAACTTTAAGTTTGAATCGAATAAAGCGAATCGTGTTGATTCTAGTATTAGCCATAGGCGTCTTGTAATTAATTGAATTCGATACTATTTGCAAACCTTGTCTTGATGTCGCTTGAATTCTATTTCTAATCATGAATGTGGTGTTAATGTTTTCCTAATGATGATAATGGTCCGATTAATGTTGCTTATGTTCATGCAAAAAGGAAAAAGGCAAAAGCGAATGAGAGTTAGAAAAGCAGTGGAAACCAGGGAAGAACATTTAGTAAGATAGGCTTTTATTGGATACTGTTGGTCATAAGAATAATCGAGACAATGCCCACTAGAAAATGGATGCCTCTTGGTAGAACTATTCCCATAAGAAGTGAGCACACTTGTGAACATGGCTATCTGGACACTAATCGCATCTATTCACAATGAATCCAGTGCCTTAATTTCTAATATGAATGCTCCTTTCTACGATGTGGGTGTTCCAACTGTTGCTACTAACCAAATGGAACCCATTCTTGCATGGGGATCCCAATTATCCGATTATCCATTCTTATGCGTGTTCAAGCTGCGGATCGTTCAAATCGTTACGTGGTACACGGACTCGAGTTGTTCCAAGCATATATTTGGAGACGGTCGCGGCTCATGAACCGTGAGCAAATTCATCGGGGCTATTAGATTCGGTAATGATCATTTCGGTGCAATCATGGGTTATGGAGATTACGTTGTTGGTGATAGTGTCATCTCTAGAGTATACTATGTGGAAGGTGCGGGTCATAATCATTCTCTGTTGGTCAATTACGTGATTACGATCTAGAAGTAGCCTTGAAAAAATATACCTTTGTTAGAGATCTTAATGGTAAGGAGGCTGTTAAAAGGAACTCGTGGCTCAAATCTTTACACCATCTCCATCGATGACATGATGAGGTCATCTCCAATCGCTTGTTATCAAAGGCTTTTAAAACAAAGTCATGGTTATGGCATCGTCGTCTCAATCACACGAACTTGGCACCATCAATGATCTCACGAGAAAGGACTTAGTTGTAGGTTTACCTAAACTCAAGTACGAAAAGGATCATCTTTGTTCGACATGTCAATTGGGAAAAAGCAAGAAGTATGCCCATAAACCCAAACCTACTAACTCATCACGAAGTTCTTCATATGATTCATATGGATTTATGTGGACCAATGAGGTGCGAGAATATCTTTGGAAAGAAATATGTGTTAGTTGTGGTTGATGATTACTCTAGATTCACAGGTCAAGTTCTTAAGGACAAAGGATGAAACTCGATATCATCATCAAACTCATCAAGCATTGCTGAGTTCGACTTAACAAAACCGTCGAATTATCGAGCAGACAATGGAATTGAGTTTGTCAACAAACAACTTAGTGAATTCTATGAAAGCGTTGGAATCGACCATCAAAGAAGTGTTCCACGAACCCCTCAGCGAGCGGTGTAGTTGAAAGACAAAATCGAACTCTTGTTGAAGCCGCTAGAACAATCTTGATTTACTCAAAGGTTCCAATGTTTCTACGGGTGAAGCAATTGCCTTGCATGCTACACAAAATCGTTCACGATTCACACTTTGTTCATGGAAAAACTCCATATGAACTTGTCCACAACAGAAAACCTAATCTCTCTTTCCTTCGTGTGTTTGGTGCATTGTGTTATCCAACTAATGAGGTCAAGACTTAGGCAAACTTAGGGCTAAAGGCGACATTGGAGTATTTGTAGGATATGCACCAAACAAAAGGGATACCGAATCTACAACAAAAGAACCCGAAATATCATGGAAACAATTCACGTTATGTTTGATGAGCCGACCGGTCAAATGGCTCTGGACACTCCATTTCGGGACCCGCACTTCAAAAGCAGTCCCATTGGTTCATCCCTTGTTCCAAACCCTTCTCAAGAAACTCCATATGTACCTCCATCGAAGATGATTTAAAGAAATTGTTTGATCCTATGTTTGATGAACTGTATGATTCAACTACTAATGAGGTGTTGATCCTACAACGAGAGGATGCTCATATTCACGTGAATGAAGTCAATCCCTCGGTCTCAATATCTATAAGTCAAGAAGCACTGCTGCTTGATCCTTGATCTCATCAACAAATCATCATTCTTCAAATGTACATCATGGAAATGTTTACGGCATCAATGATGAAGTTAATCCCTTTGCTACTCACGAAGATGCTCCATTTGAAAACATATTTGCTCTGAATCATCATCGAACCATCTTCTTGAGGAGACATCGACTCGACTACCTCGGTCCCTCAACAAGCGCCACATGAACACCTCGGAAAATGGACTCACGATCATCCATTAGACAACATCATTGGAAATCCATCTCGTCTGTATCAACCCGGAAACAACTTGCAACCGATGCCTTATGGTGCTTCTTGACTCCGTACTATCTAAGATCGAACCAAAAGATGTTAAAACCGCCATGAATGAAGATAGGTGGTTCAATGCCATGCAAGATGAAATTCATGAGTTTGATCGACTTAATGTATAGGAGTTAGTACCGCTCAGACTATGCTATGATTATTGCTCTTAAATGGATCTTCAAAGTGAAACTTGATGAGCATGGTGATGTGTTGAAGAACAAGGCTCGATTAGTTGCTAAAGGATACCGTCAAGAGGAGGTATTGACTTTGAAGAATCTTTTGCTCTGTTGCTCGAATCAAGGCAATCGAATCTTTCGGCTAATCTTGCTAGTAAGAACATCGTAGTCTATCGGATGGATGTGAAGATGGCATTTACGAGCGGAGATCTTAAAGAAGTCGTCTCGTCGACCAACTGAAGGATTTGTGAATCAAGAGCATCCTACTCACGTCTATCGTTTGAAGAAGGCTCTTTACGGTTTAAAGCAAGCTCAAGGGCATGGTATGATACCTTGTCAAAGTTTCTTCTTTCAACGGATTGACAAAGGAGCGATTGATCCTACATTGTTCACCGAAGTCGAGGCAAACATTTAATTCATGTTCAAATTTATGTTGATGATATTATCTTTGCCTCGGCGGACCCAATGGAATGTGATCGTTTTGAATGAAATGAGTTCAAAATTTCAAATGTCAATGATGGGACAAATGTCATTTTCTTGGGTTTACAAATTTCACAAAGTCCGGAGGCATTTTCATAAATCAATCTAAATATGCATGAGAGATCTTAAAGAAATTTGGATTTGATTCAAGTGACCTGTTGACACCCCATGATTGACCGAACCAAACTAGATGAGGACCACTCGGGGATCATGATTGACCAAGCGAAATATCGTAGTATGATTGGATCACGATGTACCTCCTTGCTAGTAGACCCGACATCTTGTTCATTTGTTTGCATGTGTGCTAGATACCGAGCTAAGCCTACTAAAAAGCACCTTGAAGCGATTAAGCGGGTCTTCGGTATCTCAAGGAACCATCAATATGGGTCTTTGGTACCGAAGGACACCGGTATGTCACTAACGGCCTATCAGATCTTGATCATGCGAGTTGTCAAGATACACGTCGAAATGCGTGCGGAGGTGCTCGATTTTGGGTGATAAGCTTGTGGTGGTCTTCAAAAAGCAAATGAGTACTTCTATTTCCTCTCAGAGGTGAATACATAGCCATGTCATCTGTTGTGCTCAAATCTTATGGATAAGATCTCAATTATCGACTATGGCTTTGTATTCAACAAAATCCTACATCTTGTGATAATAAAAGTGCTATTGCTCTATCATGCAATAATGTTCAACACTCAAGAGCAAAGCATATCGACATTCGACATCATTTCATCGGGAACAAGTTGAAAAAGGTGTGGTGGAACTCTATTTTGTGAGGTGCGAATACCGGTTAGTGACATCTTCACCAAAGCTCTTCCAAGAGAGCGTTTTGAGTTTATTCTTCCACGTCTTGGCTTGAAAAGCCTTCAACGAAACACTCAAACATCTTCGGAGGAAGGCGAAGAGTAAAGGTCTATCTTCATCTATCTCTTGTTTATAGCTATTCAAAATCAAATAGAAAAATATAAAACGTTCAAAATTAAAACTTTCAAAAAAAAAAAAAAAAAAAAAAAAAATATTGTCATTTTGTCATGTTTCTCTCGATTCGATAATATCTACGGTCTTAATGTTGTCATTCAAAGAATGACACGGGACTTTAGATGTTGTTCAAATTAAAAAAAAAAAAAAAAAAAAAAAAAAAAATATATATATATTTTTGGGAGAAAGAGAAACGATGGTTTATTGTCATTTTCGAGGCAATAACCGGTTTTAAAAGAAATAACGAGCCATGTTTTACCATGTTGTCAAAATTCCATGCTCGATTCTATAAACATTTATCTGAAAACTAAGCGCTTTGAAAAATAACTCGGTCTCTATTTTTGATAATCATCGGGACTTATTTGCAAAATCTCTATCTCTCAATCAACAACCTATGTCATTGATTGAGGGAGAATGATTTCAATTAAATTAAAAGTTATTTGGCATTAAATTGTTTTCAAAAGATATACATGCATGTTTTATCAATGGAGTTTAATGTCTTAAAATCCGATCCTTATCGATTAAAACGCTTTCATAATCAAGTCACAATTCCCTAAAAGCTTTCAAAATCAATTTAAATCTATAAGAGATCACAAATCTCAAATGATTTGATAGTTGTGATCGGGGAGAATGTGTGATTTAAATTGGATTTAAAGCGATAATTCGGTAAATGGTTTTATAAGGATGTACATCTTGTCCTTCCACATGTGACAAAGCGATTTCAAATTTTAATGCACATGTTGAGGGAGCATCTATCTTAAACCTATGATTTGAAAGCGTGATCATTTATCCCAATGTGCGGGTTCTCTCTAGTATGTGTAAAACTCTTTTCTAATCTCGAGGCACATATTGAGGGGAGCAAACTTATGAAAACCTCATCCTTCCGGAAATGCTTTATCTTCTTGATTTGATCGGGGAAGTGATGTTGATATCTTTAGAAAATGGTAATCAAAGAAAAATTCTTCCTCTTGCCTCCGTGTGCAAAACGATTTCAAACATTTGATGCACATGTTGAGGGGAGCACTGTTCTAAAAATATCAAAAACAATTCGAGCACAAAATGTTTTGATAATATATCACAAGTATCCGGATTGATTTTAAAATGGTTTTCAATTGGTTCCAATGTCGGATGAACAATACCAAATTGACCGACCAACTTTACTTTATATGCGGTGATATAAGGATGATAAGGTTAGGTATGTGTTCCCATGATCCGCTGAGCCGGAGGGATCTACCGAGGACAATCCACTAGTTAGTGTAGAAGTCCTTAGGTATGATGATAAAAGGAGAAAAATGAGATATGGGAAGAGTGCGGATGAGTCGAGCAAGTACTAGAACAAACCCAACAAGGTTCTTGCTATGAAGTCTCGATAAGCCTTGAAGGGTTGAAGAATTAAAAGAATTGAATGAAAAAGGGTGAAAACAAATAGCCCTCCATGTATTCAACCTTAGAGGCGAAACCGGGTTCAATTCATATGCTCACGATGATAACATCGGTATTGAAGACAAGGCGTCATGGACCCGGTGGCGCTTTGCACTTCAACTTTCCAAACCACTCAAGTTCCGCTTAAAAGGACTTGTTTCATTCTCACGGGAACCGACATTATCTATCGACTTTCTCTTAGAGATGGTTGATATTGAAGAAGGAGACCTCTCCTAGTCTCCGACACGGGATCCAAATATGCACAAATTGAGTCTAGAGCCACGAGATCATCAATAAATCTCATTAGGACACTTTCAATGAAGACTCTCTGTTTCACACAATGTGGAAAAGAGATTATATCTTGAGTCCTCGCATTATCCTTGTGGTATTGCGGAACATCGAGTGATGTGTATACATATTCACAATGAAGATGGAAAGCCTTACGGAGCCTACATCAAATAAGCTCTGGTAGGTGGCATGTGAGATCTATTGTATGGATCAACCATGTGACAAGCGAGCGAGAAACAATGGGGCGATTCAATCTCTTGAATCAATCTGGTTCGAGTTATGGATTGACGGATACCTTTGAAAAACCGGTCTTTGTGCTTAAAACTCTTTTCTTTAGCACATCGACCGTGTACTCATTTTCAAACCAAAAGGTGTTTTATGATTAATAATTGATTTTCAATAAAACCTTCGTTGTATTGCAAAAACAATTTCTATTGAGCAATACGATTGCTTTTCAAATCTCTTTTCATCAATCGGTGAACTTAAAATTATTTGGTTCACTCACTCCGTGTTGTCTTCTTTGAGATGTTCGGTTTGAGAACGACTAGAGCATTGCGAAACCTGTCAAGGAAATTCTTGAATTATACACGATCACAGGCGGTACATGTCTTGATCAGCGGGGAACCGTGGGCGTGTACCTCGATTCAACGAAAGTGATCAAAGACACTTTCGTGCGATTTATTGCTAGCTTGTTGTATGCGGTACACCCAGCGTTTGCGGTGATCGAATGAAGCGGTCAATCCATAGTCGCATGCTCACTTAACACATTCATCTCAAAGGAAATCATGATTAGTGCATCAATGACTCGATATTTTCACTCCATGCTTACGCTTCTGCTGCGCCAATATCATGATTCAACAAAAGCTTCCGCTACTCGATGAGAAGATATCATGATCCAAAATGTGAGCATGTCGGTCACGAAGTCACAACATCACATAATACCAACACCACAAAGGATGTCTCGAGATTGTTGATAGTGATGATCTCAAAAGATGGCTCAAATTTATTATCACGTGGATCGATAAAGACCTCCACTTGGAGTAACCAAACATGCAATGTGAAGAATCAATGACTACGAGCTTAGGATCAAGGACTACATCAAGAATGCAAGATCAATTGTTAATGTATTATCTAGTTGTATTCAATGTAATTTTGGTACATGATTGAGGTGACCTCCCTTAGGGGAGATTGTTAGGAATTAGAAATTCCGGTATTAAAGAGTCGGTCACCTCAAGTATATGTAATCGTAGAAAGCTCGTAGTCGTAGTTCTTTTAAGATATGTAGTATTTAGTTAAGTAACACCGTGGAGGACAGACGGGTCTTTACCCTTGTATGCACGATCCATGACCCGATGTGTGGCGATTTATGTAAGACTATAAATACTCTCTACCTCCCAAGGTAGAGAGTTGGAGCTCAATATAATATCTTTCACTTTCTCTCACTAAAGTTCCCTAAACCTCTAACTTTCTCTCTAGAATTCTACTACGCCACCTTGTTGTTATGGTGCGATGTGTATGTGAAAACTAATATCCAACGGTACATTTGGACGCGGTGATCACGTCAATCCAAAGCCGCATGCTTAGCATTAATTGAAGAATTCATGGTGGTGCATATCTACATAATGTGATATTTCTATACTATGCTTGTGCAAATATCATAATATCTACTACGATGGAAAGATGTCATGATTCAAAAGTGTGAGCATGTCGGTCAAAAGTCACAACTTCACATGATGGCAACACAATAAAGGGTGATCCAGAGATTTACTGTGGCTGATGATCTCAAAGAAAGCTCGAAGATCATCAAAGATGTGGATCAGTTCAAAGACCTCCACTTAAAATACAAAGCATTCGGACTTTGAAGTTGCACTACTTAAGCACAAAGATTGCGGAAGTGAAGAATTAAAGTCTACGAGCTCAAGACTGAAGATAAAATAGAATGCTAGGATTCAAAATGTAAAAATGGGGTGACCTCCCTTAGGGGGAGATTGTTAGGAATTAGAAATTTCCATAGTGAAGAATCGGTCATCCCAAATATTATCTAGCATAAGTTAGCTCGTAGACATATCATTAGTTACGTTATTTAGTAGCTTATTAGTTAGTTTGTAGAGTAGTTTAGTTTAGTGTAACACCGTGGAGGAAGGACGGGTCTTTACCCACTGTATACCTGATCCACAGGCCGATAGGAGGTCGTTATGTTTGTAACTATAAATACCCCTTCCATGGATGGAAGGGGTGGAGCTTTCAATCTAACCTTTCACATTTTTATTCTACAAGTCTCTACCAAGAAACTCCCCCTCTCTACTTTCTCTCTCTAAAATGGTTAACATGTATTTTGATCATCCAAGACCACCCGAATCATCAAACACAATAAACATGTCGATCCTACATAACAACAATCACAATAAACTCAATTGGTTCTATACAACAACAACAATGATCAAGCACTCTACAGTGAATCAAATGAGGATGCAGAAGCCTTCGATGCATTGAATCAAGGATTTGTAATGATAGCAAGAGCCTTTGGACGATTTGCTAACAAATCCAACAACCGCATTCGCACCTCATCAAATACAAGAAATCAAGCTATTGTTAACAATGGAAGGGTTGAGGTTCAGAATCGTGGAAATGGTCGTCAGATGAATAGTGGTCAAGGGTTTCATGTTAATGGAAGGAATAACATAGGTGCTCCACAACAACAGATTAGGGTTAATGGTCTCCGATGCTATAACTGCAATGAGAAGGGTCATCTGGCTAATGCATGTCCAAAGCCGAGGACAAGAGGCAGCGCTTATCACAAAGAGGCTTTACTCTTGGCTCTCAAGGATGAATTTGGTGGAACTCTTACCAACAAAGAACAGATCTTCATGGTTGATGATGATTCTGATGATGACATGGAGGACTTGCAAGCTAATGCAGCTGTGATGTTAATGGCAAACATGCAAGAACTCCACATGAGTGACACAGGCCCAGTGTACGACACTGATGGCTTGTCCCAGGTACTGGATCCAAACATACTTATACACGATCCGATATCTCCGTCAACATCTGCATCCGACGAGGCACATAGTGTTCAACATGAGCCTTCTACATCTCATTCCGACGAAAATCAAATGGATCCCGTAGTTATCTTTGACGATCAAGATGACCTTATGGTTCATATTGATAATCAAGTTGACTCCGTGGTCATATTTGAGGATCTAAATAATGATTATGTTGAGACTCAAGTTGAACAAGATGAACCTTTGTCTAATCCAGATCTTGAACTCATGACCAAATTAATTCAGACCAACCAATCTCAACTGGAAAAGTGCATTGACATCAATAAGAAATTACAAGATAAAATTGCACTGTTGACTAAGGATAATGAATGTCATAAATTTTAACTCAGAATTTTTCAAACAAAAGAGAAACGTGAAAAAGGTTTTGAAGTCGCATTTGCTAAATCTTACCAAAATGAAAAATCTTTGGAAAAATAGATATGTGATCTATTTGCCTCCAAGAATGCATTGCTTTCTCAAATAGAACAACTCAAATATGATCATAAACAACAACTTAACGCTCTCACTTCGGAAACTCAAAAAGCCAAGTCTGAGTTGTTAACTTGTCAAAAACAGTTTTGTGAGTACAAAAAGCATTCGAGGAAACAAATAGATGACTATCTTGATGAAATTTTCGACTTACAAAACAAAATTAAGAGTTTCGAAATCTTGTTTACAAACATGGTGAGTCAATCACAACAATTCAAAAGTTTACTTTTAAACCAAATCCAAATGGATATGGACCAATTCTTGCTGATTACAAACCAAAGTTTTCAAATAGAACATTCAAACCAAATCCTCAAGTTTACAGTGCAGAACATAGAATTGATGATTCAATTATGAGTGTTGTTGAATATAATTGTGATGAGGAAACAGATGCTGACATTGAGAGTCGATTAAAAATGGAAAATGTTTTATATAACAAACCATACAATTACTCCAACGTCGCTCCGTTTGTTAAACAACAAGATAATACTAACACACCTTGGGTTATCACACCACTTCCTGAGTCCTCTTCTAATAATGGCCCCCAACATAATGGTGCACAAATTAATGGTCCTTTACCTTCATTCAGTGAAGTAAAAACCTTACCCGACAAATGTCAAATTCTAAAATATTTTGAAACATTTATGTCTGACATCAAACTTTTGGAACCTGAAATTGAAGTTCATTCTGAAATAAAAGCAGAACATTTTCAATCGCCACATGCGCGTAATCAAAGAGATATTTTTCAGAAAAGACTTTTGCCTCATGTCCGAAATTTGAAAATGTGTGCAATCTAGTGGGAACGGGATCTTCAGAAGGAAATTGGGCTTATGAAAACAGTTTTCGAGCGAACAGAAACATCGATTTCAAATACTAAACGGAAAAGGAAAATATTACGAAATCATGTTGATCGACTCTTGGAAAATGTTATATGTGTTGATACCATCAAGGTTGTGTTGTTACATACTGTTGCATATGCATTTGATTATATTGTTGTTGATAATGTTGAGAATACCGATAATGTGTCACAAATCGATTCTTTCAAAATTGAAAATGAGCGATTGTTAAATGAGCTTTCAAATGCAAAACGTCGTCTTCAATGGTGTCAAAAAGATTGTCAAAATCGAGAACTTGCTTTGCAAAACAAAATCAACCAGTTGCGTTCAAAATTTTTTGATCCAAAAATATAACAACTGGATGATGAAAACGTGTCTTTAAAATGTCAAATTTCAAAATATGAACAAGAAATTGCCAAAGTCAAAACTGAATAGGGTGTCATATTTGATTTGCTCAAATAGACTCGTGAAAAAGCATCACAAGAACTTGATAATCATCTTGCATACACTAGAGATGTTTTACATGTTAGTGGAAACATTCGCTCTGAAAATCAAGATTTGTTGCAAACTATTGTTGAGTTGAAAGCAAAGTTAAGAAAGTATGAACAAGATAAGTCTAGTAACGCTAATGTTCTTGCACCTAGAAAGTTTAAAATTGACTTTAGAACGCCTAATGACAAACCACAAGATACTAATGTGCTTCCATCCACTAAAACAGGAATAGTTGCCTCTTTTCCCAACGTTAGCACTTCACAGCTTAAGAGAAAAAACAGGAAGAATAGGAAGTTGCAATGTAAGAGAAGAACAATAAAGACCTCTGAAGTAGAAGAACACCTTAGGACCTTGAATAAAACTCAAGTTGCATCCACTTTAGACATTACGTTAGACAAATGTAATAGCAAAAGTGATGTAACGAATGCTGAATCTTTAAGTACTTTGAATGTTTTATTTGAAGCATCTTGTGTTGGTTGCCGTAAAAGTATATTTTCTGGTTGTCATGATAAATGTGTTGCTAAGTCTATCTTATCTCGCAAGCGGAATAATAGAAAACGGATTACCCCTAGGCCCACTAATGCTTATAAGTCTATGCTAGGTAAACCGCCTTCTCGTGTTTCTGCAACTGTCATTGATGTACCCATAGGACCCACTTCACCTCCTAGGAAGAAAATATCACCTAGTGCATTCACTAAGACCAAAGCTAAAACTAGTTGGACTTGGCAGAGATGGTTACAAAATACACCTGGCTTTAAATGGATTCTTAAAATCATTAACATATGTGTTTCAACTGTAACTGTAATGGAACCTTCTAACTCTTCGGGTTCCACCTCTACCTCTTTTACACCTGTGTCGTCTGTATGTAATACAGGTGATACAGATCATCCTCTAGATTGTTGATAGCGGATGTTCCCGGAACATGACTGGCAATCTCAAATTGTTATCAAACTTTGTTTAAAAGTTTATTGGCAGTGTCAGGTTCGGGAATGATCACTTCACAGCTATCTGGGCTACGGATATTACATCAATGGGAACATCGAAATTAGCAGAGTTTATTATGTGGAAGGTCTCGGTCACAATCTCTTCTCAGTCGGTCAATTCTGTGATGGAGATTTGGAAGTTGCATTTAGGGAGAAAACTTGTTTCATTCGTGATCTACAAGGAAACGATCTTATGTCTAGAAATCGCACATCAAGTCTTTATACAATCTCTATGCAAGACATGATTGCTTCATCTCCTATCTATCTACTCTCTAAGGCAACATCTACAAAATCATGGTTGTGGCACCGTCGACTTTCACACTTGAACTTTTAAACCATAACCAATCTTGCACGATACAAACACGTTGACAGTCTTCCAAGGTTTCGGTATTCTAAAGATCATCTATGCTCAGTATGTGAACAAGGGAAAAGCACTCGTGCTCACTTTCCTTCAAAGGTAGAACACAGCTCTCAGCATGTACTTCATCTTCTTCACATGGATTTGTGTGGCCCGATGCGTGTGCAGACGATCAATGGAAAACACTACATTTTAGTAATTGTTGATGACTACTCAAGATGCACTTGGGTTTATTTTCTTCGAAGTAAAGATCAAGCTCCACAGATGATCATCACCTTTCTCACGAAAATTCAAGTTCAGCTCCGGAACACAGTCCGACTAATCAGAACAAACAGAGGAACTGAATTTGTGAATCAAACTCTTCGTGAATACTATGAGAAAGTGGGAATTGAGCATCATACGTCCATTGCAGGTACACCTGAACAAAACGGAGTTGTTGAAAGATGAAACCGTACGTTAGTTGAATCTGCAAGAACGATGTTAATTAATGCAAAACTTCCAGATTACTTATGAGCAGAAGCTGTGTCAACTGCATTGTAAAACCCTAAAAATCGAAAACATGTTAAATGACTAAATTACCCCTCAAGCTTAATAATTGTGAAATGCGTAAAAGATGTACATGCTTAGTAAATGTGAATCTCATCCAACTTAAGAGTAATTTTAAAACCTAATGTATAAGATTATCAAAAAGAAATCAATGCACCTTTCGTCTAAAACTTTCATGAACCGAAAATGCCTAATACATTATAACTTAATTGATGGCCCAATGAAACTTGGCTTTGGCCCATGTTTTTCCTTAGCTCGTCCAAGACCAAGACCCATATAGCCTCCCCGTTTTTTTTCTCTCTGTTTCCCTACGCCTCATAATCTGACTTCACGAATAAAACCCTAGTTCCCTTCCACCCAAAAGTGACGGCTCCTCTTTCTTTTCCACAATCTTGTCGACATCAAGAAGGCAGCAAAGGAGCATGGTGAGGCGTCTAAAAGGGACGATGGTCATGGGTTAGACAACCTTGGTCCTTGTCGTAGGTTTCTCTAAGCCTTGGTGAGGCTGTTTTGACCTTAGTCGTGGGTTATTGTGGCTGCCGGGAGGTTGTGTTGCTTGTCGTGGGGTCTTGGTTGCTGTCATGGAGTCCTAAGCCATGGAAGGCTGGTCGTGGGGTTAGGTTAATGGTTCGTGGGTCTTGGTTCCTTCATTCTTGTCTCGTCTCGCACACCACCAGGGTAGCGTATCTTATATCTCTTTTTTTCTCCTTCTTGTTTGCTTTGAATTCTATCGTGGGGAATAACCAAATGCATGCATAGATTGCATGCAAATTATCACATAAAAATATGGAAAAAGGCTTATGGATTTCTTTTCTATTTGTCGTGGGTTGTTTCTCCATACAAAGACTTGCATTGATATACAAATCTTACAATCACAAGATAATAAACGGGATGCATGAAATCATAAATTAAGGATACATGAAATAATACAAATCATTGGTATAACACTTATATGCGTCAAATAAGGAGCACATATTAACTTGGCATGAATCTGATTTTAAATCACACGACAAGAATGATGATGTCAAGAATAAATGAATTTAAAACGTACGTATATGTTTAGTATAATTGGCGTCGACTAGAACATGGATCAAGGGTCTCGTTTGAAGGTTTAATGTGGCACATAAAAATTGTTATGGGTAAGGGATGTCTCGACCAAATAAGGGATTCACCAAAGAGTCGTATAATCTTGTAGTAGTCGAGTCTAAATGGCTTATAACGTAAGTGGAAATCTTTATCTAAAACTAGGGCTCATGGTATATATGTACGATTTACATAAAATAAAGGTTAGTGTTGTAAATATTGGAACTTAAAGGTTGGGTATGTTAGCATGATAACTAAATGGACTAAATAAGTAAATTGGGTAAACTTGTTATATTTACACTAAGAACCTTATACTTGGGAATATTTACACTATTGACCCTAAACTTGTGTAACTTGGCATAAATGATCTTTAAACTATTATAATACTCATTTTGATCACTTAACCTAATATGAAATTAAATACATCATAAATGGCTAAACCTACTATGTATAGAAACCTGCCTAAAATAGAAAGTTACCTAAATTGAAAAGTTACTAAAAGTGGAAACCTGCTAAAAATGGAAAGTCGTCTAAAATGAGTAATCTGATCTTAATAAGCGTTATCTAATTCATAGGTTCTGGAAGGCGGGATTGATTCATCGTGTGACCTTACTTTCCTATTTTGCTTGCTTCGAAATGAGGTACAAATATTCTATCCCTTTTTAGTAGGGATTTCTCATGACTTTCTGATCCTTTGACTTTGTTTGCTTATGATATTTCGTTGCTATGATTCCTTGCTATTGACTCTCTAATATTGAACCATTGCTATTGACCCCTCTGTTATTGAACCTCTGTTATTGAACCACTATTACTGAACCTATGATATTGAACCTCTGTTACTGAACCTTTGATATTAGACTTTGATATTGGACTACTGCTATGAACCTTTGAATTGTGAGCTACTGATATTGAACCTCTGATTATGATGACTGACATATTGCTACACTATGGACCTTTGTTTGACCCTTTAGATTGATACCCGAGCCAAATATTGTTTCCCTAGCCATGAAGGTAACATGGTCGTGTCATTGATGCACCAATGGCATGACTCTAGTGTGGTTGAGTGATGTTCCACACCGTCCCTTTACATTGTCGATTATGAGCTCAATATATATTGTATGGCCACTATTTGTGCATAGGGCGTATGGATGCATGCTAGATTTGTTATCCAGATTCGATCATTACGGTGAATGATGTCGTATGCAATACGCGTCTTCACGATCTGGGAGCTAGCTACTCCATTGGTTCTTCGAGGTCTCCTCCTGTTATGCGGTATTCCGAGGTCACCCTCCTGTCGATGGTTACTATTGATTCTTGGGTGCTATTGCCACTCACGATATTATTGTATTGTACTGTTGGCTCGGGATAGATTTCTGACAACCCTTACACTGTTGATATACTTATATTGTACCGTCTGTTTTCCCCAATGCACCATATTTTGTATTGATTGTCCATTACTCAGTACCCTTATGTGACTCACTCTATTACCATGATATACATTCTATTGCATTGATATGTCATACTCTAATTCCGTTACTTCATACTATCATTCCATTCACGTACCGGGTCGTTATATGATTATTGAAATTGATTATGCTATTCATGTTTTATGTGGCTACCGTTTATCCTGCTATGATATGATTAATATGCGATTATATGATTCAACTGTTGGTATCTAACTATATGTTATCTTACTGTTATGTGACCCTTTTTTAGGTCTGGTGATCATGTTTGAATGTAATCAGTTGATTTATCTGCTTATCATGGATACCTTCGTTTAATTATGTTCATGGGCTACGATTATCTGTTGGTGTTCTTATTACTAAGTGATGACCTGCTACGCTTATATATCTGTTATGATACTGTTATGTCATTAACTGTGGGTTATTTGTCTTGTGTGATTGCCATGCTCACTTCCTAATTAATTGCTTCCGCGTGCTTTTAGTTTTCCATTTGGCTTATTTGTATTCTGAGTTCCTATTTGATTTACATGCTATTCTTATGTTGAGTGGATGCGACGTCTGCTATGCTTGCTTATGTTTTGATCCTTGTATGTTTGCTTGTTTAGGTGTGATAATCTATATGTCATGGATGCGTTGCTTTGTTGTGCTCTCCTTTGATTGCTGTTCTTTCTGGATATCTGTATAATTGTGTTTCTGCAGGATCCTCATTGACTCATTGTCCTTAATTCGTTGTGACCTTGTTAACGAATTCCTTGTTTCATTTCGTATCTCTGATTCTGTTTAGCTTTTGTTTTGTTATATCTGTTCACTGGGCTTTTTAAGCTCAGCCGCATTTCTTTTCCTGCGGCAGGTTTTAGGTTGGAAGATGGGCTTTGATGGGCTGAGAGTTGGATTATCTGAATGGACCGACCCTAGTTACCTTATTATTTTGGACTTATTTGAAGAGCTATTGTTTTGAGATTATTTTCATATTGGATTTTGTATTTTCCCTATCAGTCAATCGTTTATATGACTTGGTACTTTATTTTTATAAGGCTTCCATTTGGAAAATCTTATTTGTATGTTCTGATATGACACTAGAATGTGACACTTCTACCATTGCCGGGTTGGGGTGTTACAATTATGCTATACTCAGAATCGTTCTATGATAACCAAACGCCACAACAAAACACCTTATGAGCTTATCCATAACCATAAACCGAATGTCAAACACTTTCATGTATTTGGTGCTCTATGTTACCCGAATAATGATCGTGATGACTTTGGAAAGCTAAAGGCTAAAGCTGACATTGGAGTCTTCGTTGGATACTGTGAAAACTCAAAGGGATACCGAATCTGGAATCGTCGTACAAGGGAGATTATGGAAACGATTCACGCTAATTTTGATGAGCTTACGTAAATGGCTTCGAGCAAAACGACTTGGAACCCGGTCATAACCGTCTAAACTTTCCCCAAACCCCATCATCGGTTGAACCAAGCTTACGACTTACTCGTCGTCAAATGGAGCGACTATTTGCTCCTCGTTTAGTGATGATATTGATCAACGTGCTCGGATGTATCAACAGTTTCATTGCTCAACCCGATAATAATCCAATACGATACACCGCAACAACAAGCGTTGAATAAGCACCTCAATTGATTCTACAACAACGGTAGAACAAACCGCATCTAATGATTGAACCGGTGATGATCTTACGAATCATGATGTACCTACACCGCAGATTATGATCCAAATCGTTCTTCAATCCTTTCGCTAATGAAAGCGCCACTACGATGTTGCGGAATCATCTACAAGCCATTTGAATCCTCCCAATCGCAAAATGTATATCAACATCAACCTCCACACATCGTTGGACTAAAGACCATCCTCTTGTGAACATTATTGAAACCCGAATCAACGGTCGTAACTAGACAACACCTTTAGGACCGACGGTGAACATTGCATTTATGCACTTACCGTTTGCCAATCTGAACCCAAAACATTAAAGAAGCAATGACTTATGACAACTGGATTGAATCCATGCAAGAAGAACTTAATCGGTTTAAACGTCTTGAAGTATGGAATTGGTTGAAAAACCAACAAGGGTCTATGTTATTGGTTTTAAATGGATTTTGAAAAACAAGTTGGATCTTTGAAGGTACGGTTATCGTAAATAAGTCACGTCGGTGGCTAAGGGTTATAGACAAGAAGAGGATTGACTTGAGGAATCATCCGCACGGTTGCTAGACTTGAGGTGTATGGATTTTACGGCATTCGCGGCTCACATGAACATCACGGTCATCGATGGATGTCAAAATCGCTTTTCGAATGGTGGCGAAGGAAGCGGTCTATGTTAGTCGACGGAAGGATTTGTTGATCGAGTTCCCTAATCATGTCTACAAACCGAACAAGGCTCTCACGGTCTCAAACAAGCCCTTGGGCGTGGTACGATGAGTTGTCATCCTTTCTCCTATCTCATAATTTTGTCAAAGGATCGGTCGACCCAACTTTGTTTATACAATATCACGGGAACACATTTTAATCGTTCAAATCTATGTGGATGACATCATTTTGGGTCAACACATAAAAGTACTCAAACGCTTTTTCAAAACTTATGAAAACACATTTTGAAATGTCAATGATGGGTGAACTTACGTTCTTTCTAGGATCGCCAGTTCATCAATCACCCGTGGTATTTTCCTAAGTCGGTCAAATATGCTCTTGAAATTTTAAACAAACATGGAATGCAAAGTGTGATACCTATGCCACAACAATGGCACATACCAAAAACTAGACACCGATTTGCATGGGAAATTGGTTGACCTACCAAATATCAAGTATTATTGGGTCTCTCATGTATCTAACGACCGATGACCCGACATTGTATTTGTTGTATATCTTTGCTCTCGTTATCGATCACGACCAAGCTGAAACTCACCTCTCGAGGCTAAAGAATCCTCCGATACATCAAGGACCATTAATTTGAGGATCCGGTATCCAGAAGGATTCAGTTTTGAACTAATAACTTTTAGGACGTTGATCACGAAAGATGCTTAGATTCTCGAAAAATATCGTAGGTGGTTTGCAATTTCTTGGTGATAAATTGGTGTCATGGCAATCAAGAAACAGATTGTACATCGTTGTCCTCAACCAAGGCGAATATGTAGCCATGTCAGCGTGTTGGGCTCAAGTCATTTGGATGAGAACACAACTCAAAGACTATGGTTACGTATTTGACATAATTCCGGTGTACTGCGATAATCAAAGTGCTATTGCGATGTCGTGCAACACCGTTCAACATTCGAAGTCCAAGTACATCGATCTTCGATATCATTTCATAAAGGAGCATGTGGAAAAGGGTACCATTGAATTATATTTTGTGGGTACTGAACACCAACTGGCGGATCTTCTCACCAAAGCCTTAGCTCCTGCTAGGTCAACTGATTTGATCCACCGGATTAGCATGAGGTGTTTGACTCAGAGGAACTGGACGAACTTTTAACACAAACTTAAAATCAGTCAAACACCAAAACCTCTCTTGTATATATTTTTATCAAAAACAAAAATAGAAAAATATAAAATCTGATAAAAAACAAAAATATTCTTCTATCTAAATTTTTTCAAACATTGCAAGTACAAATCTTTCGTCAACACTTTGCTATTTCAAACATTTCATAATTTTTCACAGACAAGTGTTGAGGGGGAGAATGTAAATATTTTTCAGTTTCATAAAACCTTGTACTTGCATGTTACCCTAATTGGTTGTATATTTGATAATGGTGGATACATTTCTTGTTTTAAAACTCTCCTCGGACTCAAATTTGTAAAATTTCACTATTTCGAAAGTCGAGGGGGAGTGTCGTCAAGTTTCTTTCCAAACATCACGTTTTGCTTAACCAAAATAGAAGTTATGGGCTGTGGTTGAAAATGGTTGAGGTGGAGGGACTATTATTGTCAAAAGTTAAAACTCATTTTATACAATACACTCCACCTAATTTCATCTACTCATTTATTACAAACATTAACTTTTCCAACCACTTCATCCACGCCTAAGATTGATTCTCCAATCCGTGCTTCAAACTTGAATTTTTTAAGTGTTAAACGCTTCATTGAATGATTACAAACATAGGTTTTAAATCTTATTCAAAACTAACGGTTTGATTTTAAACTAGAAGTGATTTTGGGTTCTACGCATAAGAGTATGAACAATAAATCACTATGGGGTGTTTTTGATGAAATGGTTTGTATTAAAATGGTTAAAAACAAGTCTAATAATCATTTCCATCAAGATTTTCAACCCAGAAAACGTTTTTGATCATTTTTGTAGTTTAGGGTTTATGCGTGGATTTTTGGTACTTTAATGTGCGAGTGTTTGAGGTTTATTAGATGCTTGGGTTAGGTTTGTTACATGTTTAATTAACCAAATGAACCTTTGAATCTAAACGAGAAACATCAAATTGGTGAAATTAGACTTTAGGGTGTATGAACTCGTAGGTTTGGGTATTTTTGATTCATGATTCATTTGATGCTAAAACTTGTTGAAAACATCTCTTCTTGCTTCTAAGACCTCCCAGAAATCATTTGGTGGATTTTCCATGGCTAGATTGTTTACACGTAGGTTTTGAATGTTTATGGTTTATGTTTACGCATAACGTTATTCTACGAGTAACTGGAATTGACTTGTGATACCATGTGATGTTGAAAGTGATTGAATAACTTGTTAATAGGAGTGATATGATTGATCTATTTCAGGTTTTTTCGCATACCAAATCAAAATCAAGGTTAAAATGGACTTTACGCTTAAGGATCACCTTATGCGTAGACGTTATGCATAAGAGCAATCTTACGCGTAACTTATACGCATAAGGTTCTACAATGGGACTAAGCGTATCCTGTTAAGGATATGCGTAAACTTGGAATTCTACGCCTAAGGCTTACTCTTATGAGTAAACCTTACACGTAAGACCCTAACCTAAGCTTACGCGTAAGCCTTATGCTAAAAGTCTATTCCTACGCGTAAGATTTCTTACGCCTATGAGTGACTCCTACACATAAGCTTAATCCTACGTGTATGCTTACCCTGTTTACGCATAAGCTTGCAAACCTATGTTTAAGCCAAATTGTATCTAAATTCTTGAAATGTTACGCGTACAAACTTGTAATAAGTCACTCATAACGTCACAAAACCAAAACGTCACTAATAAGCTACAAAAGTTAATACGTTGTGTGATTAAGTAAACTTTGGACTTTAACATTCAAAATTAACATACTCACGTAACTTATCACGTCAACTTTGGACTATTGGACAATATGTGACTTTGGACTCGTAATATTCATTAACATAACAATTCAATAACTGGACAATAAAATCAACTTTTGACTAACGTAATGTCTTTCGATATGTTGGTTCTCTTGTCTCAACACCTTTCAGATCACGAAATGGACTTCATAATGGAAAATGTCAACGCACCAAATGAGCTCACAATGAACGATATCTTCCCAACTGATTACAGCAAGACGATTGGAAAGAATAACCTCAAGGTCGATTTTGAGAACTTCACCTGCTCAGAATCATCATGCAGAATTGCTGTGGATATTCTCAAGACTCATCCCTACAACAACATGCTTACGAACTCTGCAACTGTGCCAGAAATCTACATTCATCAATTTTGGCACACAATGAAAAAGGTGGATGGTCAAGACGCTGTCATCGTGACCCTCCATGATAAGGAACTCACCGTTACTGTTGCAGATCTTCGATCAATTCTTCTTCTACCTGCTATCAAGGCTGCTGAATATGTGGCAACTCCAAGTGAAGAGGCTACCATTCAATTCATGATCGACATTGGACATGATGAAGCTGTCGGGGTCATCACCAGACATTCCTCTGTGGATCTAAAGAATATTCCTCAACCTTGGAGAACACTCAGATATTATGATCGCCAAGTACGTGGTGCGGAAGAGACAATGTCACGAGCATCCCAAACGTATGCATCTGCAAACCTCCGGGCATGGTCAACAAGCAAGACATCGACTTTGCTAGTCCGATATGGAAGACATGATGTCCCATCTCAAGAAGCCTGGGACAAAAGTTCCTTTTATTAGATACACCAAACTGTTGATCCAAAATATTCTCGGGAAACATCGGGACATTCCCTTGAGACTTAACGACCCCAACAATCACTCTGCGTTGTATGAGCCCACATTAAACATTGTCAGATTCAAAGACTCATTAACAAAGAAGCAAGTTGCAGTGCTACTGGATTGCCTTCTCACCGATGATATCAAAAGTCTACCATCGTATCGTCGATACCTTGAAGCTGTAAACAAAATCAAAGTAGGTTTTATGGATGAAAAGACTTATGCTACTCCTACCAGGAAGACACGAAGGTATGGCAGTGTTGGAAGCGTAGAAAGCACTGGGAGTGCCCTCAAGTATTCTAAAAGGCATCCAAGCCACAAAATAAAAGTCCCATCTAAGGGTGTTAGGAATTAGAAATTCCCGGTATTAAAGAGTCGGTCACCTCAAGTATATGTAATCGTTAGAAAGCTCGTAGTCGTAGTTCATTTAAGTTAAGTAGTATTTAGTTAAGTAACACCGTGGAGGACGAAACGGTCTTTACCCACCTGTATGCCCGATCCACATGCCCAAAGTGTGGCGATTTATGTAAGACTATATATACTCTCTACCTCCCAAGTAGAGAGTTGGAGCTCATAATAATATCTTTCACTTTCTCTCACTAAGTTCCTAAACCTCTAACTTTCTCTCTAGAATTCCATCTATATGCTACTTTGTGTTATGGTTTGATGTGTATGTGAAAAGTTAATATCTAACAATTGGTATCAAGAGCCATGGTTAGATCATATCTTGCACATCTTTGGATTTATAGTGGTTTTAGGTGGCTTTTGAGTTTGAAAAGTTTAGTGGTTTTGCATCATTTGGTTGATTTCTTGTGTTAAAGTTTGAATTTTGTTGGTACTTTTATGTTTAGAATCATCAAAAGTGTTTAGGTTTTCATTTGGTAAGCTTGAATCATCTTGGTTGGGTTGTTTTGGATTGAAAAGTGAAGGTTATTTGGTTTTCAAGCTAGCGAGTTAGCTCTCGGAATAGTTTCTTGGTAGCGACTTGCTTCACGGTTTGTAGCGACTTACGGTGTTAAAACTAGCGAGTTAGATCTAGCGAGTTAAAGTACAAGTAGTGGAATCTCCACTACGGTAGCGACTTGTGGTAGCGACTTGGTCGATGTGAGTTGCTCTTTAGCGACTTGTGTTTCTAGCGACTTGTGTAGCAATTGTCGCCAAAATTTGGTTAGCGACTTGGTGCAGAGCGAGTTACTACTTAGCGACTTGCTTGTCTGTTAGCGACTTGGGTTTCTAGCGACTTGGCTTTCTAGCGAATTAATTGGTAGCGACTTAGTGCATCCGTCTCTAGCGACTTAGTGCATTTGTCTCTAGCGACTTAGTGCATTATCATCTAGCGACTTGAGTGATTGTTTACGGTTTCTCTTGATTTAGTAAAATCCCATGAAAGAATCTATTTCCGGTTTAATCATAGAGTTATAAAATCCGTATAACTGTTAACATGTCTACCAACGTTCCTACCATCATCTCCATCGTTGTCGAGGATGTTCAAGCGGTGGCTCGGATACTCGCCCACCCATGCTTGATGAATCGACTACGATTCTTGGGCTCAACGAATCGATTGTATTGCCTTGGAAAGGAAAATGGTGTCAATATTCTCAAATCCATTGATGAAGGACCATATCGAGTTGAAACGACTAGAGACATACTTGATACTAATGAAGATGGTACTCTGTTTACGGAATGGACGGACCTAAGATGTATGATGAGCTTGATGATAAGGAGAAAAGAGATTTGATGCGAGATATCGGGGCCTCAAACATTGTTCTTCAAGGTCTTCCTAAAGACATCTACAAGTCGATCAATCATAACATCAAGCAAAGGCGGTTTGGGATAATGTTAAGATGCTTCTCTCGTGTTTGAATCGACTATGGAAGACAGAGAATCCCAACTCTATGATGAATTTGAACACTTCAAGATGAAACCCGATGAAAGTGTCTATGAGTACTATGTGAGATTTCATAAGTTGGTGAATGACATGAGAAACATCAAGATGACTATGCCTAACATTCGGTTGAACTCTAAATTTGTAAACAATATGAATCCCGAATGGCACAAGTTTGTCACTACGTGAAACTCACTAAAGGATTGAAGGATACAAACTATGAGCAACTCTATGCCTTCCTCCTTCAAAATGAGAGACATGCCATGTTTGAAAAGAGGATTCTTGATCAGTTCAAAGGTCAGGGAGAAACAAGGTCTACAAATGATTCAACTGCCTTCTTCACAGATGATGGAACTTCCAACAATGCTTCTCAAGTTGCACCCATGAATAATGATAATCATAATCACAGACCCATTTCTGATCACAGACCCATTTCTGATCCAAGGTTCAAGCAACCTGATGCAAATGCTGTCATGGAACATTTTATCACTCAACTAACACTCATGGTTAAAGAGAACAGGACACTTTCACCTCACACCAACAAACTCCACACCTGCAATGAGATTCGAACCGCCTCCAATCTTCACAACCATGCCTTGATAAGAGATGGGAAACTTATGGGGCAACAGATTCGGGAAAGACAAGATGATCGAGAGAAGAGGTGAGCGGGAGAGGTTATGTTGGCAACCGAATCGAGGAAGTAATGGTAACCAAGGTCGACCTAAGCCAATCAAATGCTATAAGCGTGGTGGTGAAGGACACATTGCAAGGAACCGCACATCTCCAAAGCGTCCACGAATGGTGATTACTTCAAAGATAAGATGTTGCTTGGCACAAGCTCGGGACAATGGTCTTTGCGTTGGATGAAGAGGAATTGTTTCTTGCTAAGGGCAATGCCAAGACCCATGATGCGAGATGTGGATGAGCAACCTATTCGGAAATAGGTCACAATCATCGAATGCCTTTCAAGTTCTTGATCGTGATGCATACGACTACGATGTAGATGATGGACCTCTGCGCACACAATCTTTATGGCTAGCATCTCTCCAATGGTTTCTCCCAAGATCTCTTCTTCACCACTAATGGCCCATCCAAGGACAAACTCATCTCGGAGGTATTAAAGCTATACGATGATGCCGATGTGCAATGAGATGTATGACAAAGTACAACCAATCGAAACTATTGAATCAAATATTGAAAATATGGGTAATATCAATATTGTCCCATACGATCAATACGTGAAACAAAGTGAAAGTGAAGTCGTACCAAGTGATGCATCTTCTGCAGTCAACAATGACTATGTCTTTGATGAATACACCGCATGTGCTCCCGATGATTCCATAATTTCGAACTAAATGCCTATAAGGAACGTGTTGCTATTTATGAACAACGTGCAAAATTTGAGTTGACCACTCGTGAGCGTGAAATGGATGTCCAAGTAAGTACAAGAATTAGAAAAAGTAAGTTTAGAGAAGAAGTATTGAAACAAGAATTAAATTCCTTGCAAGAAAAACTTTCTAAAACACTAAGCAAAACAAGAACTTCAAGAAAATGTGAAAATGCTTAAGCAAGAATTTAATGCAAAGGAATCAAAACTCTTGAGAGATTTTTCTAATCGAAAACTTTGAAAACAAACTTGAAAACAAGTTGTACTTACAAGGAAACACCATTCGATCGCTCACATGGTCACGAAACATCGTGTCTTAAGCGATAAGCATAGCATTCCCTTGTAGAGGAACCAAATCCAGAGGTAATTAAAAGGCTAGAAATGCTCATAAGGTACTTTATGATGGTAATGAAGTCCTTAAGCCTAGGCGAAACCTAGTTGCGTTGAGTGCAATCGAGGAAGATAAGATATTAAATGAAATCACTAGGAAAAGATGAATAAGAAGCAAAATGATCCCAAATGCAAAGAGAAAACATAATCATCTCTCCTCATGATTACAAGAAGGAAAACTGGATTTCCTTGAACAAGTTTAAGCCTCGAGACTTTGTTGACTCCCGAACAAGTCTTCGGAAAATGGATTTAGATAAGCGTAAAGTCGAAAATATTGTAGAAACAAACCCTCCCTTAGGAAAATGCCTAGAGCGTTGTGTATCCTCCTAATACACCAATGCATCTTGTACCTAGAACAATTGCCACTAAAAGCAAGACATTAATTAGCCAATACGTGATATTTCAACTATTTGTTGATTTTGAGAAAACTTGCAAGAAAAGGATCACACCCATGGTATAAGCGAAGGAGAAAGGGTTTTGAACAAATGAAAGAATGCTATTTGACCGAGGTCATGCCTTTCTTTAAACTTCGAAAGATCACTTTGAGAGTCTTAAAAGGAATAGAAAGCGATATTAAGGGAATGGAAGCGGAATTTGATGCAATGGTTGTTGAAGTTAGTGACTATGAGCGTGCAATGAAATATAATGAGATTGAGAGAAAGAACTTGCATACATTAAATGAGAATCTTATTCTTGAATGTGTTGCTCAAGATGTGTTTTCAACGCTTCAAATTGCTCTATTAATGCTTCCAAATTTCATGAATTATCTGTGGTCTCGAAAGTCTCCCATGATCGTGTCATTGAGCTTGAGAAAACTAATTCTAAACTAAACGAGAAAGTTGAACTGGATGATCACGACACTTTGGTTAAACATTTTCTAAACTAGAAGTTGAGTATTTTAATTTACAACTAAAATATCAACATCTCAAAGAAAATGTCAAAACTTCAAATATCAAGACATCTTCGATGCTCCGAGTTTGATGCGGTTTTCAAATTAACAAACGTGATGAGCGATTCAAGCTCGGTGCAACACGATCGAAAGTTGAAAGCCCAAATCTCTCAATTAAAGGGCCAAACGAACAATATGACAGGCTCCCAAATGCCTCCTTCTTTAGATTCTCAGAATTCTCAAACGTTTCATCTTCAAAACCTAGTAAATGCTTTACAAAAGGAAAACGAAAGTTTTATAGAAGAAAATGAAAAGGTTAAACGTCATTTCAATGAGTTGTTTGAATCAATTAAAGTCACTCGTAACAAAAACAACGAACAAATAACTTCATTGCAAAAGGAAATCGAGAATCTGAAGAGTCAGGTAAAAGGGAAAATGCCAATGATCAATGAGGAGAATGTTGTATCTAAGGTTCGCTCTAGTAATAAATATGCTTTATCTGTGACATATGTCCCCCCTCATCTAAGGAACAACAAACTTGCCATTCAAACATATTTCTCATCCCTTAAGGATTGCTTAGAATGCTGCGTGAGATTGTTGAAGAGGATAAGCTAGAGAAACCTCATGATAATGCAATTGGACATGCATGCTTATATGCCAAACGATCTCAAGAAATCTTAGAATGTTTGATCACAATATGCCCAAAGACATTAGGTGAGAGAGTTAACCCTTTGATTCCATGCTCAATGCCTAAGGCCAAACATGATATGCAATCGATTCCCAATGTTTTGAATGTGAGGAGTAGTGTACCATTGAGTAGTTCGATTCTAGATCCATCAATGCTAGGAAAGTGAACTCAAATGTGCCTTCTAGGAGTGCTAATCCCGGTACCTCTAGTGTTAAGAAAGTGAACCTTAGTGCACTGCATGTAGCTCGAGATCCCAAAGACATCTAAGCAGGTGGTGCAAAGAGTAGTAAAACAAACTAATGTTCCCATTCCTCTACAGAGTAATCGGTGACATTAAAGGGAGCGGTCAAAGTCTCAAGACAATATACGGAATGATAGGACCTCTCAAGCTAAGAATGTGCCTTTGGAAGAAAGTAGAAGGACAATCTAGGAACCTTAAGTTTGAATCGAATAAAACGAATCGTGTTGATTCTAGTATTAGCCATAGGCGCATTGTAATTAATTCAATTCGATACTATTTGCAAAACTTGTACCGATGATTGCTTGAATACATTTCTAATCATGGATGTGATGTCAATGTTTTGCCTAATGATGTTAATTGTCCGATTAATATTGTTAATGCTAAAATTCATGCTAAAAAGGCTAAAAGGCAAAAGCGAAAAAAGTTAGAAAACAATGGAAACCCACGGGAAGAACATTCGTGAGAATAGGTTTTATTGGATACCGTTGGTCATAAGACCAATCGATAATGCCCACTAGAAAATGGATGCCCTCTTGGTAGAACTATTCCTTAAGAAGTGGTCACACCGTAAATGTGGCTATCTGAGACACTAGTATTGCATCTATTCACAATGATTCCATTGCCTCACTTTTCGATATGAATGCTTCTATTTCGATGTGGGTGGTCCATCCATTGTAACTAACCAAATGGAACCCATTCTTGCATGGGGATCCCAATTATCCGATTATCCATTCTTGTGCGTGTTCAACCTGCAGATCGTTCAAATCGATTACGTGGTACCGGACTCAGTCGTTCCAAGCATATGATTTGGAGACCGGTCACGCTCATGAACCGTGAGCAAATTCATCGGACCTGTTAGATTTGGTAATGATCATTTGGTGCTATTATGGGTTATGGAGATTATGTTGTTGGTGATAGTGTCATCTCGAGAGTGTATTATGTGGAAGGTTTAGGTCATAATCTTCTCTGTTGGTCAATTCGTGACTCGATCTAGAAGTAGCCTTGAGAAAACATACCGCTTTGTTAGAGATCTTAATGGTAAGGAACTGCTGAAAGGAACTCGTGGCTCAAACCTTTACACCATCTCTATCGATGACATTATGAGAGCTTCACCAATCTGCTTGTTATCTAAGGCTTCAAAACAAAGTCATGGTTATGGCATCGTCGTCTCAATCACTTGAACTTGGCACCATCAACGATCTTTCCGAGAAAGGACTTAGTTGTAGGTTTACCTAGACTAAAGTATGAAAAGGATCATCTTTGTTCAAGATGTCAATTGGGAAAAAGCAAGATGTTTGCCCATAAATCCAAACCTACTAACTCATCACGAAGTTCTTCATATGATTCATATGGATTTATGTGGACCAATGAGGCTGAGAATATCTTTGGGAAGAAATATGTGTTAGTTGTGGTTGATGATTACTCTAGATTCACCGGTCAAGTTCTTAAGGACAAAGGATGAAACTCGATATCATCATCAAACTCATCAAACATTGCGAGTTAGACTTAACAAACCGTCGAATTATCGAGCAGACAATGGAACCGAGTTTGTCAACAAACAACTTAGTGAATTCTATGAAAGCATTGGAATCACCATCAAAGAAGTGTTCCACGAACCCCTCAGCGAGCGGTGTAGTTGAAAGACTAAATCGTACTCTTGTTGAAGTTGCTAGAACAATGCCGATCTACTCAAAGGTTCCAATGTTTCTCCGGGTCAAGCTATTGCCACGCATGCTACACACAAAATCGTTCCACGATTCACACTATTCATGGAAAAACTCCATATGAACTTGTCCACAACAGAAAACCTAATCTATCTTCCTTCGTGTGTTCGGTGCATTGTGCTATCCAACTAATGAGGTCAAGACTTAGGCAAACTTAGGGCCAAAGTCGACATTGGAGTATTTGTAGGATATGCATCAAACAAAAGGGATACCGAATCTACAACAAAAGAACCCGAAATATCATGGAAACAATTCATGTTACGTTTGATGAGTGACCGGTCAAATGGCTCCTGGACACTCCACTCGGGACCCGCACTTCAAAAGCAGTCCCATTGGTTCATCCCTTGTTCCAAACTCCTCTCAAGAAACTCCATATGTACCACCATCCGAAGATGATGTAAAGAAATTGTTTGATCCTATGTTTGATGAACTGTATGAGTCTACCACTAATGAGGTGCCGATCCCTACAACAGAGGATGTTCATATTCCGATGAATGAAGTCAATCCATCGGTCTCAATATCGTAAGTCAAGAAGCACCCCATCGATCCTTGATTTCATCAACAAATCATCCTTCTTCAAATGTACATCATGGAAATGTTTCGCATCAATGATGAAGTTAATCCCTTTGCGACTCTCGAAGATGCTCCATTTGAAAACATATTTGCTACTCCCGAATCATCATCGAACCATCTTCTTGAGAGACATCAACTCGCTACTTCGGTTCCTCAACAACCGCCACATGAACACCTCGGAAAATGGACTCACGATCACCCTTAGACAACATCATTGGAAATCCTTCTCGTCCTGTATCTACCCGGAAGCAACTCGCAACCGATGCCTTATGGTGTTTCTTCAACTCCGTACTATCTAAGATCGAACCAAAAGATGTTAAACCGCCATGAATGAAGACAATTTGGTTCAATGCCATGCAAGATGAAATTCATGAGTTTGATCGACTTGATGTATGGGAGTTAGTACCGCTCAGATCGTGCTATGATTATAGCTCTCAAATGGATCTTCAAAGTAAAACTTGATGAGCATGGTGATGTGTTGAAAAACAAGGCACGATTGGTTGCTAAAGGATATCGTCAAGAGGAGGGTATAGACTTTGAAGAATCTTTTGCTCCAAATGGCTCGAATCGAGGCAATCGTAATCTTTTGGCTAATCTTGCAAGTAAGAACATGGTGGTATATCGATGGATGTAAAGACGGCATTTACGAACGGAGATCTTAAGGAAGTCGTCTCGCCGCCCAACTCAAGGATTTGTGAACCAAGAGCATCCTACTCACGTTTATCGTTTGAAGAAGGCTCTTTACGGTTTAAAGCAAGCTCCAAGGGCATGGTATGATACATTTGTCAAAGTTTCTTCTATCAACCGGATTCAAGAAAGGAGCGATTGATCCTACATTGTTCACCGTGAAGTCGCAAACATTTAACTCATGTTCAAATTTATGTTGATGATATTATTTTTGCCTCGTCGACCCAATGGAATGTGATCGTTTTCTAATGAAATGAGTTCAAAATTTCAAATGTCAATGATGGGACAAATGTCATTTTCTTGGGATTACAAATTTCACAAAGTCCGGAGGCATTTTCATAAATCAATCTAAATATGCAATGAGATTTTAAAGAAATTTGGATTTGATTCAAGTGACCTGTTGACACCCCATGATTGACCGAACCAAACTAGATGAGGACCTCTCGGGGATCATGATTGACCAAACTAAATATCGGAGTATGATTGGATCCACGATGTATCTCACCGCTAGTAGACCGGACATTTTGTTCTCTGTGTGCATGTGTGCTAGATACCGTGCTAAGCCTACTAAAAAGCACCTTGAAGCGATTAAGCGGGTCTTCGGTATCTCCAAGGAACCATCAATATGGGACTATGGTACCAAGGACACCGGTATGTCACTAACGGCCTATGCGAGATGTCGATCATGCAAAGTTGTCAAGATACACGTCAAGCACGTCCGGAGGTGCTCGGTTTTGGGTGATAAGCTTGTGAGTGGTCTTCAAAGAAGCAAATGAGTACTTCTATTTCTCTACAGAGGTGAATACATAGCCATGTCATCGTGTTGTGCTCAAATCTTATGGATGAGATCTCAATTATCGACTATGGCTTTGAATTCAACAAAATCCTCTGATCTTGTGATAATAAAGTGCTATTGCTCTCTCATGCAACAACGTTCAACACTCAAGAGCAAAGCATATCGACATTCGACATCATTTCATCGAGGAACAGTGGAAAAGGTGTGGTGGAACTATATTTTGTGAGGTGCGAATATCGTTAGCGACATCTTCACCAAAGCTCTTCCAAGAGAACGTTTTGAGTTTATTCTTCCACGACTTGGTTTGAAAAGCCTTCAACCGAAACTCTCAAACGTCTTGAGGAGGAAGACGAGGAGTAAAGGTCTTTCTTCATCTATCTCTTGTACATATATATTTGAAAACAAAATACAAAATTATAAAACCTTCAAAAAAAAAAAAAAAAAAAAAAAAAAAAAAAAAAAAATCGAAAATTCTTCAAAAATATTGTCATTTTTTTTTCATGTTTCTTCCGGTTCGATAATATCTACGGTCTTTGTCTTTGTCATTCAAAGAATGACACGGGACTTTAGATGTTGTTCAATTCTTTAAAAAAAAAAAAAAAAAAAAATATATATATATTTTGGGAGAAAGAGAAATGGTTTATTGTCATTTCGAGCAATAACCGGTTTTAAAGAAAGAACGAGCCATGTTTTACCATGTTTTCAAATCCTATGCTCGATTCTATAAACTCCTATCTCTGAAAACTAAATGCTTTGAAAAATAACTCAATCTCTATTTTTGATAATCATCGGGACTTATTTGTCAAAATCTATATCTCTCAATCAACAACCTACGTCATTGATTGAGGGGAGAATGATTTCAATTAAATTAAAAGTTATTTGGCATTAAATTGTTTTCAAAAGATATACATGCATGTTTTATAAATGGAGTTTAAAGTCTTAAAACCGATCCTTATCGGTTCAAACGCTTTCACAATCAAGTCACAATTCTCCTTAAAGCTTTCAAAATCAATTTAAATCTATACAAGATCACAAATCCCAAATGTTTTGATAATTGTGATCGGGGAGAATGTGTGATTTAAATTGGATTTAAACCGATAACTCGGTAAATGGTTTCACAAGAATGTACATCTCGTCCTTCCCACATGTGACAAACGATTTCAAATTTTCAATGCACATGTTGAGGGGAGCATCTATCTTAAACCTTTGATTTGAACGTGATCATTCATCCCAATGTGCGGGTTCCTCTAGTATGTGAAAACTCTTTTCAAACCTCGAGGCACATATTGAGATGAGCAAATTTATGGAAACCTCATCCTTCCGGAAATGCTATATCTACTTGATTTGTTGAGGAAGTGATGTTGATATCTTTAGAAAATGGTAATCAAAGAAGTTAATTCTTTCTCTTGCCTCCGTGTGCAAAACATTTTCAAATACTTGATGCACATGTTGAGGGGAGTTCTCGTTCTAAAATATCAAATACAATTCAGTACAAAATGCTTTGATAATATATCACAAGTATCCGAATTGATTTTCAAATGGTTTTCAATTGGATCCAATGGCGGATGAACAATACCAAATTGACCGACCAACTTTACTTTATGTACGGTGATATAAGGATGATAAGGTTAGGTATTGGTTCCGTGATCCGCTGAATCGGAGGGATCTACCCAGGACAATCCACTAGTTAGTGTAGAAGTCCTTAGGTATGATGAGAAAAGGAGAAAATGAGATATGGGAAGAGTGCGGACTAAGACCGAGCTAGTCTTGGAATAAACCCAACAAGGTAATAGCTATGAAGTCTCGGTAAGCAATGAAGGGGTTGAAGAATTAAAAAGAATTGAATGAGGAAAGGGTGAAAACAAATAGCCTCCATTTATTCAACCTTAGCGTAAACGGGTTCACTTCATATGCTCTTGATGGTAACATCGGTATTGAAGACAAGACGTCATGGACCCGGTGGACGATCGCACTTCAACTTTCCAAACCACTCAAGTTCCTCTTAAAAGGACTTGTTTCATTCTCACGGGAACCGACATTATCTATCGACTTTCTCTTAGAGATGGTTGATATTGAAAAAGGAGACCCTCTCCTAGTCTCCGTTATAGGATCCAAAATGCACAAATTGAGTCTAGAGCCACGAGATCATCAATAAATCTCATTAGGACACTTTCAATGAAGACTCTCTGTTTCACACAATGTGGAAAGATAGATTATATCTTGAGTCCCACGCATTATCCTTGTGGTATTGCCGAACATCCGAGTGATGTGTTTACATATTCACAATGAAGATGGAAAGCCTTCGAGTCAACATCAAACAAGCTCTCGGTAGGTGGCATGTGAGATCTATTGTATGGATCAACCATGTGACAACCGAATGAAACAATGGGCGATTCAATCTCTTGAATCAATCACGGTTCGAGTTATGGATTGACGGATACCTTTGAAAACCGGTCTTTGTGTTTAAAAACTCTTTTCTTTAGCACATCGATTGTGTACTCATCTTTCAAACCAAAAGGTATTTTTATGATTGAAAATTGATTTTCATTAAAACCTTATTGTATTGCAAAACAATTTCTATTGAGCAATACTCGATTGTTGTTCAAATATCTTTTCATCAATCGGTGGACTTAAATTATTTGGTTCACTCACTCCGTGTTGTCTTCTTTGAGATGTTCCGGTTTGAGAACAACTAGAACATTGCGAAACCTGTCAAGGAAATTCTTGAATTATACGATCACAGGCAAGACATGTATCGATCAACGGGAACCGTGGGCCGTGTACCTCAATTCAACGAAGTGATCAAAGACACTTTCGTGCGATTTGTTGCTAAGCGTCGTATGCGTGTACGCCCGACGTTTGTGGTGATCGAATGAAGCGGTCAATCCATAGCCACATGCTCACTTAACACATTCAACTCAAAAGAAATCATGATTAGTGCATCAATGACTCGATATTTTCACTCCATGCTTCGCTTCTGCTGCGCCAATATCATGAATCAACTAATGCTTCCGCAACTCTGATGAGAAGATATCATGATCCAGAATGTGAGCATGTCGGTCCCAAAGTCACAACATCACAAAATACCAACACCACAAAGGATGTCACAGAGATGTTGATAGCTGATGATCTCCAAAGATGGCTCAAACTTGTCATCACGTGGATCAGTAAAAGACCTCCACTTGGAATAACCAAACATGCAATGTGAAGAATCAATGACTACGAGCTTAAGAGCAAAGGACTACATTAAGAATGCAAGATCAATTGTTACTGTAATATCTATATGTATTCTATGTAATGTTGGTACATGATTGAGGTGACCTCCTAGGGGAGATTGTTAGGAATTAGAAATTCCGGTATTAAAGAGTCGGTCACCTCAAGTATATGTAATCGTTAAGCTCGTGAGTCGTAGTTCATTTAAGTTAAGTAGTATTTAGTTAAGTAACACCGTGGAGGACGGACGGGTCTTTACCCACCTGTATGCCCGATCCATGCCCAAAGTGTGGCGATTTATGTAAGACTATATATACTCTACCTCCCAAGGTAGAGAGTTGGAGCTCATAATAATATCTTTCACTTTCTCTCACTAAGTTCCCTAAACCTCTAACTTTCTCTCTAGAATTCCATCTATATGCTACTTTGTGTTATGGTTTGATGTATGTGTAAAGTTAATATCTAACAAAGGTGCCATTCCTAATCCTAAACCGCACTTAAACTAGAGGACGAAGATTCGAGGATCTTGAGTCCAAGAGGTGGTTCGTTATTCCGAAACTGCAACAGACAAAAAAACCTCACTGAGGTCAGATGACAAACCACTCAGTCCCAAATCAGACAAGGGAAAGACTCCAGTTGCTGAGGACGAAGAATAAACTTCTGATGATGAACCAAAGGATGAAGAAAGAGATTACGACAAGACTCTCAAGTAGTCGAGATTGCAACATGTCTCATCGAATTCAATATTCAACAAACCGTAGGCCACGGAGGTTCGGTGGTGGTGCACTAACTATACCAGTTCATGATGCGGTTAATCAACCCGACAAGGAACTGGTGCCATCGCTAAGGAATCTCTGAGCAAAGAAAGAAGAAAAATTATGAGGTTCCATTCACTTTTGAAGAAAAAGAGGAACAAGAAAAGAATGAGAAGATAACGAGATGAAGGCGTGGGAAGCGGCTAGGGAAAGGGTGAAGAAGAAGCTCGGGCTAAAGGCGAGGAAGAAAGGATTCAAATTAAGGTCGACAGTTTCATTCAAGATAATCCCGAACATAACCCCGAACAAACTTCTAAGCCACCTAAAGACCCGAGCCATCTCATGACTCATCTTCAACTCGATTCATCATCTCATTCATCACCACCATCCAAAGATGCTACCACGGATCATCCTCCAAATCAATCAAGAAACCCTCGACACTTGGGCATCACGTGCAAAACCAAGATTGTTAAGGCATCAAGCAAGCAAGGAAACGAAATGTCGTTAACAAAAGTTGAATCGACTAGTTGATGTGGTTAACTTACTCGATGATTTGATGAACGAGTTTTCGGAGGAAAGAGACCAAATCCAACAATTCCTCAACCGAGATATTCGAGGGTGAAATGGACAAGACGATTAGGGACTACACTTATAAGTTCCTTCTCGACACCGTCCTCAAGTCACAAAAGAAATGTTCGCAAGACAACTATATCCATATCTAATGTCTTTGGTCAAGCAAACACTTTCAACCACACCAGCGGTGATGCAAATCCGACCAGTTACACCTCCTATTGTCACTGAAGTTGATTTGATCTCAAAACTGATTATGCAGATGTCTTCCCGATCTGGAACTTTCACTTCTGATGAATCAATACTTTTTGAGGCATTTATTGCATACCAACTTAAGACAACTTGCAAGCAAGGAGCTGGTCAAGATAAATGACCAAGAGACGATGATGATGCGGACAAGGATTCATAGCCTAAACGTCAGAAGAAAACAGGCGAATCCTCATCTATGCCTCCACCACCCCCAAGGACCACCACCACCACAAGCTCTTCTCAACGACCTCCTGCTTCTGATAAACCTCAGGACTCTGAGTCTCCACCACCATCAGACAAAACTGGTGATTATTTCCAATACACCGGTGGTGACGACGAAGAGATTCTTGAGCCCCAACAACCGCCCTCATCAACAACATCAACCAAGCAACGACCAGAATCATCCTCCAAGCCAAAGAAGAAAAGGTCTACCTCGGTTGTATCATGGTTGGATGAAGACGACATCGATGAATATGAATGGTTTTCCAAGCTTGTTGATGCCCCTCGATTACCGGAAGGCCAAGAACCGTAGATGGTCGAACTATGGAGTATGTTAAGATAATTCGGGATAAGTTCAAAGTGAAGAAGATGACGAAAGGGAGTTATGCCGAATCAAGAACGATGTGTTTTAATCGCTAAGGACAGCTCCGATAGTGCTATTGAAGTCGAATATCATCAAGACAACATCGCACGAGCTATGTCCAACAACATTGATTGGCTCAACCACAGAATCAAACATTGACTTCACAAGACCGGATAAGACTCCATACTACACTAAGCTGGCATGTAGGATTGTGAATATTATGTTGTTTGATGATTCGGGTGGTCTAGGATTGTGATTAAATAAGAAATCCGTTAGAGATAGATGAAGAGAGTTGAGAGGAGGTTCTTGAAAGAGAGTTGCTTAAACAAATGAAAGGTTAGATTCAAAGAAGCCACACCCCTTCCATGGATGGAAGGGGTATTTATAGTTACACAAGATACGTCCTCCTATCGGACTGTGGATCAGGCATACAGTGAGTAAAGACCCGTCCTTCCTCCACGGTGTTGCTCTAAACTAAACTACGCTACAAACTAACTAATAAACTACTTAATAATGTAAACAATGACAAATCTACGAGCTAACATATGCTAGACCATTATTGGGGTGACCGACACTTTAACATGAAATTTTCAATTCCTAACAATCTCCCCCTAAGGGAGGTCACCCCATGAAATATAATTTGCATCCTAGCATTCTATCTTTGACTTCGTTCTTGAGCTCGTAGACTTGAATTCTTCACTTCCGCAATCTTTGTGCTTTAGTAGCGATTCTTCAAAGTCCGCATTGATTTGTACTTTTAGTGGAGGCCTTTATACTGATCCACATCTTTGATGATCTTCGATCTTTCTTTGAGATCATCAGCCACAACAAATCTCTCTGGATCATCCATAGTTGTGTTGCCATCATGTGACGTTGTGACTTTTGGACCGACGTGCTCACACTTTTGGATCATGACATCTTTTCATCAGAGTAGCGGAAGCTTTTACTGGTTCAAGATATTTGCAGCAGCGCAGCAGGAACATAGTATAAGAAGTATCTGAGCCAGGTTCTGTAGATATGCACAAGTCATGATTTCTTCAATTAAGTGTGGATGCTGTGAGCATGCGGCTTTGGATTGACTCCTCAATTCGATCGGTTATGTAACCGTCAAATGTACCGCAAACAACAGTTAGCAATAAAACACGAAAGTGTCTTTGATCACTTTCTTTGAATTGAGGTACACGCCCACGGTTCCCGTTGATCGGACAAATCGCTGTGATCGGTATAATTCAAGAATCTCCTTGCGGGGTTTCGCAATGTTTCTAGCCGTTCTCAAACCGGAACGTCTTAAAGAAGACAACACGGAGTGAGTGAACCGGAATTGAGATTCACCGATTGATAGAAAATGATTTGAAAACAATCGCGTATTGCTTGAAGAAAGAGTTTTGCAATCGACGAATGTTTTAAGAGAAAGATCAATTTTCAATCAAAATACTTTTGTATTAGAGAATGAGTACACATTCGACGTGCTAGTGAAAAGAAGAGATTCGCACATCGAGCGGTTTTCTAAAAGTATTTTTCAATCGAGATACTTTTGAATTTGAAATGAATACACATTCGACGTGCTAGAGAAAAGAAGGTTTGCACATCGAGCGGTTTTCCAAAAGTATTCGTCAATTCCATTCTGGACCAAGGTTGATTCAAGAATGAATCTCCCATCGTTTCTATCCAGTTGTCACAAGCTTGATCTTACGAGAAGATCTCACATGTCACCCACCAAGAGCTTGTTTGATGTTGGCTTTAGAAGGATTTCCATCTTCATCGTGAATATTGTTACATATCACTCGGATGTTCTGGCAATTACTACAAGGATAATGCGTAGGACTCTCAATATATATACTTACTTTCCACATTGTGTGAAACAGCAAGTCTTCATGAATTTTGTGTCCTAATGAGATATTGTGGATGATCTCTTGGCTCTAGACTCAATAGTGCACATTTGGTTCCTATGTCGGAGACTAGGGAGAGGGTCTCCTTCTTCAATATCAACAATCTATAAGAGAAAGTCGATAGATTATGTAGGTTCCCCGTGAGAATGAAACAAGCCCTTTTAAGAGGAACTTGAGTAGCTTGGGAAGTTGTAGTGCGATCGTCCTTTGGGTCCATGACGTCTTGTCTTCAATACCGGTGTTACCTTAATAACCACCAAGAGCATATGTATTGAACCCGTTCTCGCCCTAAGGTTGAATTATTGGAGGCTATTTATTTTCACCCTTTTCACATTCAATTCTTTTCATTCTTCAACCCTTCATGCTTACCGAGACTTCATTACTAGAACCTTGTTGGGTTTATTCCATTACTAGCCCTGTCTCGATCCGCACTCTTCCCATTTTCATTTTTCTCCTTTTTCAATATACCTAAGGACTCTACACTATCTAGTGGATTGTCCTGGGTAGATCCCTTGATTACGGTGGATCGTGGAACTAATACCTAACCTCACCATCCTTTTAACTCCATACATAAAGTAAAATGGTCGGTCTTTTGGTACAGTTCATTCTTCCTTGAAACCAATTAAAAAATCATTTGGAAAAACAATCAAGGTACTTGTGATACGAGATCAAAGCATTTTGTACCTTAATAGTTTTGATCATTTTAGAAATGCTCCCCCTCAACATGTGCATATGATATTGAAATTGTTTGGCACATGGAGGCAAGGGTTCTTTGAAATAATTTCTTTGAAATAATTTCTTGATCACAATTTCCTTAGAAAAAGCCATTTTAATTTCTTTGGTAAATTCTCCCCCTCGATATGTGCATAGGATGAAATCATTTTATCACATAGAGGAAAGAGTTTTTTTGAAACACATCCACGATCACAAAAACCATTAAGAAAACCATTTGAAAACTCAATCAAGGTAATTTATGTTAAAACATAAAAGCTTTTGTACCTCGATAGTTTATTTTCCTTTAAAATGCTCCCCCTCAATATGTGCTTCAAGATTCGAAAGCGTTTAGCACATATGAGAGAAGCGACTGACAATTGAATCAAAACGATCACCTTTTATCAATTTTCATTATTAAATCACAAATTCTCCCCGATCAAAAATATCAAACCCTTTGAGATTTTGGATCCCAAGTGATTTAATAAGGTTTAGAAAACATAGGAGAAAATGTGGCCAGGTTTAAATACTCATCTCGTTTTTTGGATAAATCCTCCTCCTCAACATGTGCATTGTGTTCAAATCATTTGGCACATGGAGGCAGGAGTGCCTATAAAGGACTAAAATCGATTCCATTAAAACAGATTTGAGATTTAAATCACGATCTCTACCCCGATCAGAAATTTCAAACCATTTGAGATTTGTGATCCCAACTGATTTAAATAATTTAGAAAAATTTGGGGAAAGACGTGGCAAGATTCAATTTTGAAAGATGACAGATAAGGACCATTTTAAGACATTAAAGATTGTTAGTGTCAGGTATGATAGTTTTTTTAAGAGATCTTTTAAGTAAAACAAAACAATTTCACAATCAAACAAGAACATAAAATTTTCATTTTGAAAGACCTTGATTCAAAAGAAAAATCATACCATGACATAACATTAAATCTTTAGATCACCACATTTTAACGTACAAACGGACTCTTTTGAAGATATATTGTTTGAAAATAATTTATTTTAAATCACTCTCCCCTCAATCGATGACCAAGTCGATAATTGAGTGACATAGGTTTTGATAAAAGAAGTCCGATGATTTTCAAAATTTAGTCCAATTTATTTTCAAAACAATATTTTCCATTTTCAAAAACAATATTATTCAAAGTTTTAGAAAAATGGTATCATCACTATTATCCCCGCACAAAGATACGTTAGGTGGATGAGAAGCTTATGTTTTGTTCTTTGTAGGGTTTGGAAGAAAACCATCTGGCGATGCGGTGAGACTTCTTCACGTTGCATTTTGAATGCCAACCGAGGTCAAATTAAGCTCCGTTTCTTCAATCACTTAGAAGAAAACCATCTGGCGATGCGGTGAGACCTCTTACGTTGCATTTATGCCAACTCTCCATAGAATTCCAATTAATCTCCGTTTCTTCATTTGTCAACCCAAGATATAGTTACCCTTTCCTTTCGGCATCCAATCATCTTCAATAGTGGGATCCGGATCGGGAACATTCTTTTATACCAATATACCTGCATACGTTAGTGAACACACATACAAATATATGGTGGTCGACATCACCCAAACAGCAATCGACTAATAAACGTCAATTCAACATATCAATCAGATCATATAAGGTATGGGAATAATGTGTTAATCAATCTATAATCATCTAATCTTAACAATCACATCCTAGAAACCTAGTCCTTCAACATAGGCAATTAGATTTTTTCAAATAATCACGTAGGATGATTAAGAAAGTCCGTTAGAAGATGTAAAATTGAGAAACATTCTCCCCCTCAATCAATTACTTATTTTCGAAAAGTTTAAAAGCGCAAGTCATTGATTGAGTTTTCAATATTTACTGAAAAACTAAACCGATTGATTTTCAAACAACTCATTTTGCCACCATTTTGTAAAGCACCAAATATTTTTCGAAGAATTTTAGACGGAAAAATATGTGTGTAGAAAACAATGATCTTTTGACGACATGCTTTCCTTGTTTTGTTTTAGGATAAGTGCACGAAATATTTGAAAATTAGTTTAGCGCAACACTTTCCTTTCATGAAGAACGGGTTGCTATCAGAAATAATATCAAGCCATGGTTTAAGTACGGGTTATAGTCTGAAATAACTGTAAGCCATAGTTTTAGACATGTTTTGAAAAAGAATATTTACACCTCCTGATCGACCTTCATCTATGGTCCCGTGCCATTATTGAATGACATTTCTAAGACCGCAGATGTTATTGATACCAGAAGACTTGTCATAAGAAAACAATATTTTTGGTATTTTTCAAAATTTTCAGATTTTTATGGGTTTTTGCTGATTTTATATTTTTCTATTTTGTTTTTGTTGGTTTTATATTTTTGTATTTGGTTTTTGATAAATATATACAAAGATAGATTAGATGATATAGTTTAAGAGAGATGATGATACGAGTACCGAGATAAAGATATCGAGCAGCCCCGTTGTAGAAGATAGAATTCGTCATCTCTTAAACTTCCACCACCAAAGCTTCCGAGGCTCCGAATAGAAGATAGAACATGAACCTTTGAGAAAGAGACTTTGGCGCTTTCCCCAAACCGAAAATCCTTATGTCGAGCAAATTCAAGCTCTATTTCAAGCTTGCTTTAGCAGTGCACAAAGAAGCACACCATTATCATCGATCTTCTTCGCTCCTTTTAAGAATAATCACCGTGATTCTTCATTCGAGGTTATATCATCCAATAGAAGAACAACAACGTATCATCCCACACATAAATAACTCTTCTCAAATTTCTTTTCTCTTTCAAGTCTCAAGCGATCCATTCCAAAAGGCGTCAAGAGAACAATTCCCCAAGTAGTTGAATGGATGTCGGTCTCTTTGAATAATGCTCAAGAACTCTCCCTAATACACATCATGAGGGAATGAAAACACCTTCCCATGTTCACATTTTTCTTCCGGATGATCGTGTATGAAGCTCAAGAACCAAGTACACCAATACCCAAGAGCTCTCCGAATACACATCATGAGGGAATGAAAACACCTCCCATGTTCACATTTTCTTCCCTAATGATCGTGTATGAAGCTCAAGAATCGAAGTATACCACTACACAAGGAAGGAATAATTGATAACATTGAAGAAGCGAGGCCAAGTCATCGATTATCTCTGCGGATGACAATCTCTGCGGATGTCGACTCGGAATAAGTGATTATATCTCGAATCACCGATTAAGCCCTCAGTAAAACAATTTGGCGCCCCGATGTACACAATTCTCACTCCCCTGATGATAGTGATTCCATCGAAATCACCACACACTTGTGTACCTCTTTTATCTTCAGAAACTTTCTTTTACATCACTTCCCCCACGTCGTTGGAATAATAACACTAAAAGCCTTGATGAGTAAAACCTTGAGTTTCTCTGCGGTCATGACATTTGTTTTCCCGGGATATCTTAAATCACTTAGAAGTATTAAGTTCATCAAGTTTACTCGCCATGAGTCAAACCTTGAGTTTCTCTGCGGTAATAACATTTGTCTTCCCGGGATATCTTCAATCACTTAGAAGAATTAAGTTCTTCAAGTTTACTCGTGTTTAGATACGTGTCTCCTTCCCCCTTTCTGGATATGATACTTCAAAATCAACAACTCTTTGTAAGCCCGTATTCTTGAAATCTTTTGAGAAGAACACATGTAATCATGTGAGAATCAACTTGCTGAAGACTCTCTCTGACTATTTTTATCAACCCTTATGTAGACCATTTGAAGTGACCACTGAAGAAGAAAACCCGATATACCATACTTGAAACTGAAGTCAACTTCCCCACATTTGTATCTTAAGCTTGCACCTAATGATGGAAGAACGGTGTAGAGAATTTATTCTTCAAGCAAATCTCTAAGTACTCACTACCCAAACAAAGTATGAGACATTAACACCTCTTGCGATTATCCACACCGTCATATGCGTGTGACATCGAGTAAAACAAAGTAACTCCTAATAGTGATAGTTAACGGTCTTCAACCATCCAACTCATTCTTTGGTAACTAGATAAACCAAGTCTTCAACTCAAATTCTTAAGCCCGAGCAAGATATCAAATAATAACACGCCTTTGTAAAAGTCAACTTCAATCTCAAATAAGTGATAAATGATTAACTCAAGTAATCAACTTGTGTCAAATGTCCAATACGTGAAATAGTCAATAACAACGTGTTGAATACACACGAGACCTTGATAGATCTTAAGCACTCGGAGATCGTTAGTGTTGCCTATGTAATCACAAGCAAACTAATAGAAGATCTCTACAACTCGTATTATATAGCGGAAAGTAAATACAAGTTATAATGACTAAGAACTCTTTGATCCTCTATGGATCTTTTGATTATAGAAACTCTATGTTTCGGATAGTTTACCGGATTTGAAAGACTTAGAAAAACTTATCTATTATAAACTATTATGGTTCCTTTTATAGGCAAGAAACCCTAATGAATCACGAGCGTTTACACTGTACGCTCCTAATACAAACGCATGCATCTAGACAAGCATGCAGCTAATCATTTTGTTTTACTAATCATATTGTTTATTCTGAGTAAGCTCTATACAATACTGGCGCCAACCTATCTTTCATACGCTACCGACTTTTACTACTTATCGAGCTTATCTTTCCTACGTGGATTAGCACTTTCAGTAAACACGATTTACGCTTAACACTTCATTGAAGTATAACTTCAGTGAGAATCCTTTCTTCTTCTGAGAATCTCTTTGGCGAATACTTGGCGAGAATCAAGTGTTTACCTTAATTCCCAACAATCCTCCCTAAAGCGGAATTTGACTAGGTTAAGTTCCGGTTTCCTTGATAGATCGTTAATCTTTGTTGAGGATTGTACCAACTTCGATTAAATTTCCAAACAAGATCCTCCACATATCTTAAAACATTTCGAGCTATGAAGGTCCGGTTTCTTGAGGATCGACAACAAATATTCGTAAGAAGAACATCTTTATGATGATTGAACTGTGATACACCGGATCTTTGCAAAGAACATATGACATCATGTACATCAAAACATATAAGTTTCATACTATTCTCATCACTTCCGGTGTGTTAACTCTGTGAGAGGTGAATCATTGAAATTAATGGGTTTGATGTCTCTTTACCAATAGCCATCACCACTGGAGTAGCCACATGTTTGAGTTCGAAAACTATGGTACATTGATAACCATCGATTTATTGGCAAACCAAGAACCATATAAACGGATTTGACTTGTCTTTACCGTAGCCGTTTGCTCGGGACTAGTCAATTCTTAGAATTGGTGAATTGAGAACCAAATATGGATTCGATTGCCTTTACCACATGCCATATACATGTGGGCTAGCCAATTCTTGGATTCCAAAAGGAATGGACCATGGTGAATTGATGACCATACAACCCTCGTGATTAAGCATGGGTGGTTGCAGACCCAATGATTTTGAGCAAACCATTACACTATCAATGATTTGTTGTGTCTTTACCAAAGATGTACCCTTTGGACTAGCCAACTCTTTGACATACACAAGGTACATCGGTGAGTTAAGAACCATCGAATTGGACAACAAACAAACCCGCATAAAAGTTAGTTTTTTTTTTTTTTTTTTTTTTTTTTTAACTAAGAAATTGAAAATAACACAAATAACACACACTAAATGTAACAAAACAAGGTAGTGCGAGAGAGTACCAAGTGTCATGATAAGGATGAGGATGAGGCCTATTGCGGTTGTTGAAGTTGAGTCTTGATCAAACCCACCAATGTTAAAGCAGACTGTCTTTCATTGCCCACTGGATCTGGAGGAATTTCCAATTTCTGACTCAGCATCTTCTCCATAAGTCTTTTGGGCAAAGGATACTTTCTTTCAGAAAACATGCAGACAGTGATCCCACTCTTAGTCTCCAATACATGTACAGGAGGTAGAGGATAGAATCTCCAGGACGCAACCTTCCACCGATGTAAGTTCTTCCAAATGGAATGAGCTTTACTATTGGGAGAATGAGATTTTAACAGGACTTGAAGATCTCCTGGTAAGAACATCCCAGAACCTTGAGGTTCCTTGTTGCGATAATAGGAGGTAACACGAGTGAGCAGGAGAAAGTAAGTCCGCTCGCTCTACCAAGTGTAGAATTTCCTTTAGAAGGTGAATTCCATTGAAGTGGAGTCCCTTTGATGAATGACATTCATCTCATCATCCTTCAATTTCAATCGACCAACTCATTTGAATCTCCATCGGAAAATCGTGTGAGACCCTCTATAATGAAAGTTGAGTCATCGACTTCAAGATCCAAAGGAGATCTTTTGGCCATTCTCTTCTTCCTCCCACCGTCTTATGGATGTTCCCGGAGGAGCATTTTCGGTTGAACATGTGGAAAGACTTGAAGAGGCGAGAGGAGAGTTAGTGAAACACCTTCACGTAGTGCATTCATCTGTGAAGCATCTTTATCGCCCTACTTTTTGTTTCGCGAGATCGCCTTCCTTGACTTTAGAAGCTTCTGTGTGTCAATGATTGCCACAGATGAAGTGGGGGCTGATATATCGTGCTTGAGAGAATTGGAAGATGGTTCACAGATGGACCCTTGTCGATAGAAGAAGCAACTTGAGTGGTTGCTTGAAGAGAATGATTGGAGATGATTCCTTGGCTGGAGCATCATCAGACTTGAGTCTTTTGGCTTCTTGAGCAACTTCATTCTCTGTAATCCTTCTCAAGTTGGTAGAATGTGTTGAAGATGATGATTTGTCCCTCATGATCTGATTATATTTGCGAATCAGGACATGATCAGGAAAGGCCTTGACTTGTTTCATTGTTAAGCCAGAGTTGTACATCGAGCTTGATTTTTCACCACCATTCTCATTTCAGTTTTAGTAGGAGGTTTCTCTTTGTCCTTCTGAGCTTTGATGGCCCTCTTTTGTGCGATAGCTTCTTGCTTCCTTTGTCTTCCCTGAGCCATTCGCTCCACATAATTGTCGAGGAAATCTCCACCTAGTATACTTTGAGCAAGAGAAGGTCTTGAAATGACTTGTCGAGTTAGAATATCCGATGTTCGCAGAGCATCGAACTCTCATTGCATCCAGTTCTCTTCTTCTCTCGGGAGTTAAAGAAGAAAAGTCCTCTGTTTCAAGTTGATGAGCCAATACTTCACTTTCCTTTGACTTCTCAAACTCAGCCAATCTACTTGCTTGACCTAGTCTTTCCTCCTCACTTACCAGGTCTGGACCAAGCTCATCTTCAGTTATTACATCTTTCCCTTTATCATCGGGCTTCTTAGCACACTCATCTTCAGTTAAATCAACGACAGGAACCTCAGTTGCAATACCCAAGTCAACATGTTGATGCAGATTATCAACCTGATCTGAAGATGCATCCTCCATTTGCACATCAGCAGATGCAACCTTGTCATCATCAGGTTCCTTTGAAGCTTCAGAAGATACCTTATGAATATAAGATTTCTTTCTTCTTTTGTAGAGAACAGGTTCCTTCTTTGAGGAAGCAGCAACTACTGATGAAGGATCATTGAGAGAAACATCAGCCAACATATCAAGAGACCCAAACTGAGGTGCTTCTTGTTCTTCATCAGAAGAAACCACAAGCTTCCTTTTGGAGCCTCCTTTAAGTTTGTCCTCTAATTCCTTGACTTGATTCGTAGTTCTTCAATCTTACTCCCAAGAGAAGACTTGGTCTCTGCAAGCTCCTTTTCGGACTAGTAACCTCGTGACATACACATTGACAAGAGCATAGGCAGATGAGAGTGTAATAGGGTCCTCGGCTCCACCAGCAGATTGCTCGTGGTAAGGGAGCTTCATTGAACCTTCGGTAGTATCATGGTCATGCTCAATGTGAGGAAGATCTTCATTAAGAGGATCACTATGGGACTTGGTGTGGGTAGTCTATTAAGATCGACTCATCATGAGTAACTAGTGTGGGTGTTGGTGGGACAAGGTGGGTGGATGGAGCAACATGAGTTGCTTCAACGATGATGAGGGGCCTCATCTATGTTAACTAATGGATTACCATCGAAGCAACGGTGAAGAAGGAGGATCATTAAGCGCATTCTCCTCATCGCCAGACCTCATTGCCTTGGGGCAACATGGGCGCAAGCAAGGATGATGTTCTCCACGAAGTGAGTTCTCATAGTTGCAAATAATTTAGCGATTAAAGCACCTATGGGATAGAAGGATTGGGCTTGTGTAGTGGTGTCTAAAATCATTTGCAAAAACCTTGGGTACATTAAAACTTAGCCTTTTTCTTTTGAATATTTTCAACCATGTTTTCAAAAATATACTTAGAAAAGTTGAAAGTTATCCTTGGGAAAGACACACAATACCATATCCCAGTTGGGTGAAGGCGATCCCATCCTCGACTTGTTGCTTATGCATTGAAGCGGTGTGTAAACCGGGAACCTCCACTTGAGCAAATTTCCTTTTTGACCACATATCGGTCCTTGTACCACGATAGCCAATTGCCCTTAGCCCGAAGCACGTCTTCACGATTAGAGTGAAATGCTCCATCGGCATCTTCAGTGAAGCTTCCTCCGAATTAGGTCCTCTGTCACTATGTGCTCTGTTCGTCAATCACAGCCCTAATCTTTGTCTCATTCCTCTCTTCAGCAGATTCCCAAAACTGAGTAACCAGAGATTCATATATCTCATTTGGAGAATGAGTTAGAGCATAACAAATCTTGGACCTTTTCAAGAATTCCACCATTGGTTCGTACAATTCATATCCCTTACCGTTTCCCAGAAATGTAACTTTGTTGTGATCATGTTTAAATTCAAGAGCCATGAGGGAGATGAGTTATTAGGGTTATGTTCTTTGAAGTGGTGAGTGTTTGTGGATGCAGGATGAGAGGGAATTGGATTGATTTTGAAGAGAGTGATGGTGGAGTGATAGTTTTTGCCCAAATAATAGTCAAATAAAAATGGACCGTTTGGTTGACCGTTGCTGACGTGTATTGCATCTTTGACCAAACCCAAAATCACACTTCAACAGCAACACATGGTCAATCTGCTGAAGTTATAACTTCAGCAGAATGCATCAAAGATAAGAATATCTTCGGTAAGTTTCTAGAATTACTGTGCCACCCACTCGCATTAATTTTCATTGAACCCCGAACCCGTCTATAAAATGATCCCAATGCAACTTCTCTCTTCATCAAGATCCCCAAATATTTACCACAAACTCTAGATGTAAAAACCAAACCCCAATTAACCAAATTGCACTATGAATACCAAACCTGAGATCATAGATCTCACAACCTCATCTTCATCATCCTCTTCATCATCATCAAGTGGTGAATCAAACCCATGGCAACATTACTTTCCTCAACCCTATCCACGACCAAATAAATCACCCTTTCTTCCTTCTTGAGAAGATGATAGTGTAGTGAATCCAAGTGAATCTGCGATGATTCGATGACTCCTATAAGGAGGAACATCATACTCCCAACCTCCGGCACCTCGGCCTCAACAAATGCCTCGTGCAGAATCCGCCACTCCCAAAGATAGAGGTGGTTCTTGGTCTCATCTGCGCCATCTTTTGGTGCATCAACACACATCGTATAGGAGAAGGGCTTAAGGAGGGTGGATCGATTGCATTTTGGTTGAAATGCATAGATGAAGCACATAGGAGACTTTATTTTCTCCGGCATCATGTGTGGTCATCGTCATCATCAATCGTTGCATCAATCCATCCCTCCATTTTGGTCCTTAGCATCTTCGTCGTCTTTGGTCATGCATATCCGACCATCTAGATAGGCGGAATGGGTGGTTATGCAAGACCTACAAAAGCAAAGCCGACATCTAATGCATATCCAACATTCACTTAGATTTTGAATGAAAGATATACACTAGATTAGGATTAGCTTTATGCATTTCGTATCTTGAAGATGCATTTGTAGTAGGTTGACTTTATGTAACTCGAAGTCGTATGCTGTTTCTTGAATGAATGAATGAATGAACAATTTGACTTCTATTTCTTTTCTTGATATTATAACCCGGTGGAATCAAATTGTTTGCTTGAGACTTTTAATTTCGGAAGAAACAAGCAACACTCTTTAGCTATCTTGACCATGTACCATTGAGTCTCACTTGATGAATTTGAACTTGATCATGGAATGGACAAAGCGCAATCCGGACAACCGCAAAGCAGACACAAAAATACACAAGAACAACACAAAGACAAACAAACTAAAGAATTATTAGGCAGTTAGTGTTAGTAAAGAATTATGAAAACAGAGGTTTAAATGCAAATTAGAAAATTTAAAAGATAAAATATATTAAATAAACGCTATCACTATAGGCAAAATGATGTTTTACAAACCTAAAGATAGAAGAAAATTTATATAAAAGGAAGACTATTTATAGAAAGATATGACACAAAGATATGCGAGTTTGCACAAATCCTCCCCGAGGCATATGCCTCCCCGAGGCCTATGCCTCCCTTAAACTATGCGATCAAGGGTTTAACATTCCAATATTGACCACGAGGTGTTGAAACCTTGGTCCATCAAATGCTTTTGTTAATAGGTGCGCCACATTATCATCGTATGAATTTTAGCCACTTTTATCAAATGTTTTCATATGCATCTCTTATAAAGTGGTGCTGATTTCAATGTGTTTTGTTCATTGTGAAAACCGGATTTTGACTATGCAGATGGTACTTTGATTATCTATATGAATTGTAGTGTTCATGAAGTTGTACCCATAGTCCGACAATTGGTTTTGAATCCAAAGGACTGTCTACGACAATTTGCGTGACAACATACTACCTCGATGGTTGAGGCGACCACAATGGTTTGTTTCTTGCATTGCCAAGAAATCAACCTCTTTCAAGAAATTGGCGACCTCAGGTTGTGGATCTTCTATCCGGTTGCACCGGCATAATCACCGTCACTATATGCTTCCAACTTGAAAGAAGACTCTTTTGGGTACCAAAGGCCTAAAGAGGTTGGCCTTTGAGGTACTTAAAGATCTTCTTGTGACATTGAGATGGGAAGTAAGTGGAGTGACTTGATGTCGAGAACAAACACTCACAAAAGCGTAATATCGGGCCTTGAAGTCGTTAGATACATCAATGAACCAATCATGGACCTATCTGGATGAACATTCACGGTAGATCTGGTTCATTATTTGCTTTAGTCTTTGGAGCTTCATAAGGTGTTGTGGCGATCCTAACACCTTCCATACCAAACTTCTTCAAAATGTCTCTCACATATTTATCTTGTGAGATAAAATGCCATCTTGTTTCTTGAACTTGGAGACCCAAAAGAAAGTAAGCTCACCCATAGCACTCATTTGAAATTCACCCTTCATAAGTTCCTCAAATTCCTCGCACCAAGCTTCGTTTGTGGAGCCAAAGATAATGTCGTCTACATAAACTTGCACAAGAATGATGTCGAATAATTCTTCTTTAGGAGCGAGTTTTATCAATAGCACCTCTCCTATAGCCATGCTTGATAGGAATGATGAAAGCCTAGCATACCAAGCTCTTGGTGCTGATGTAACCCATATAGAGCTTTAACGACCTTGTAAACATGATTTGGGTGATCGGGTCTTCAAATCCCTTGGGTTGAGTGACATAAACCTCCTCTACAATCTCACCATACGTAAAAGCACCTTTGACATCCATCGATACACCATGAAACCCATGTAAGAAGCATATGCCAAGAAAATGCGAATGGCTTCAACTCGCCCGGTGCAAACACTTCATCATAATCAATCCTTCCTCTTGTCTAAAGCCTTGAGCTACTAATCTTGCTTTGTTTTTATCACAACACCCCGAGCATCTCTCTTATTCTTCGAATCCACTTTGTCCCAATGGCATATTTGCCATCGTGAGTGGAACCAAAATCCAAACTTCTCGATTGTGAAATTGTTGCATTTCTTCTTGCATTGCTTCTAGCCGACTTGAATCGTTAAGAGCTTGAGAAACACTTGTTGGTTCCACTTGAGAAAGAAAACAAGCAAGCAGACAATGTTTGAAGTCCGTGTGATTGTCTCTTTCTTTGGTTGGAGACATACGAGAGAAAAGCAATCGCCTAAATTGAGGACTTGTGATAGCCCTTGAGTTCTAACGGTGCCGAAGATCACCTATGATGTTGGATTGAGGATGAGCAATGTTGATCCTCCGAGTAGCGATGGCAATGACTTCAATGGATGAATCAAGATTAGTGATTGTTGGTTCAAATTGACATCATAAGAGGGTGAAGTGAAAATGCCGACTTTGGGTTGATGATTTCCAAGATCGGAGGGTTTTGGAAAGCGTATATGAGGTTCTCCAAAGTCGAAGACACTTGAGAAGGAACATGAAGAAACAAAGCATAGCCTTCACAGATTTGTGGATGGTAGGTGTGTGAGTCAACTTCAAGAGATACATGGTTTCTCCGACTCCTTGAAGAGCAACCTCTCCATTCGGTTCTCTGCTTCAAGCTTAGCGACAAATTCTTGAGTCTGAAGCCTAGCAAGGTCCTCGACATAATGAGAGTCATCTTCATCACTCTTATCGGCAATCTCCTTGGAGGTGGTACTGCAATATTGTTAGGGAGAAAGAAGGCACAAGTATAGGTTGCTCATCATCTTCAAACTCATTTTCGAGTCATCATCTAAGGGACTGCATTGTTAGTGGGAGAAGCTTGAGGACACGCATTTTGGTTAGCCAAGTGTCTAGTGTACCCCAAAGAATCGGTTAAGTAGTCAAGGTCAAAAGACCACGTATGACCTCGTCCTTGAACATTATGCTTATCTTCCAAAATCTCGTGTTCGACGTCTCCTCTATCTTCTTGGCTTGCAAATTGTACACCACAGATGCCTTACTATGAGTGAATAACGCACAATATAACCATCATCGACCTTTTCATCAAACTTGCCCAACGGATCACGGTGTTCGGAATGGTCCTTGACAACCAAAAGGTTTTAGGTAGTGAATAGCGGGAACCTTCCCAAAGAGAAGTTCATATGGTGTTTTGAGTTGAGGTCTAGTAATGGAGACCTGTTTAGCACATAGCACTGTGCCATGACTTGATCCGAGAACATAGTGGGCGGTTTAGAGTCGCAAGCATTGATCTTGCGGCCTCTATTAAGGTCCTATTCTTTCTTTCGACCACCCCATTTTGTTGTGGGGTTCTTGGATTACTATAGTCCCTTTTATACCTTTTGACCCATAGAATTCTATTAGAATAGCATTTTTGAACTCGTCCCATTATCACACGAATTCCCTTAACCTTTTTGTTCAAGCGATTTTCAACGAGAGTGATGAATTGATCGAGACTTGAGATGCTTCATCTTTAGTTACGAGAAAGAAAACCCAACAAAATCGCTATAGCCATCGGTGATAACCAAAGCGAAGTACTTATGATCAATGCTTCGACTTGAGTTGGACCAAACAGATCCATGTGAAGCAAGCGAAGAGGTTCGGTAATAATGCTCATAGCATTGATAGCTTTGTAAGAGGCTCTGTGTTGTTTTCCTTTGTTGCAAGCGACACAATTATGATCATTGGTGAAAACTTTGGTGGGAAGACCTTCAACAAGACCCATTTTAGAGAGTTTGTTTATGGTTTTGAAATTCACATGAGCCATCCTCCTATGCCATTTAGTAGATTCATCAAGGGATGCTTTAGCCACCAGACAAGTGAGGTCACCACCAGGTTGAACTTCATTAAGGTTGAATGTGTATAAGTTGTGAGTTCGAGGAACTTTCAGCAGAATTGAAGTGTCTTCTGGGAGTTTGAAGTCTTTAGACAGCACAAGACATTCATTCTCCGAGAAGAGTACTTTGTTCTTGGTGTCACAGATTTGTGAAACGGAGAACAAGTTGAAGTGCTGAAGTTCCTTAACATAGTACACATTTTCAAAGTCCAGATGAGGTGTCTTTATGGTGCCTTTCCCTGTGATACTCCCATCACTTCCTCCAAAAGTTACATTGCCTCCACCTTCTATAGGAACAAAGTTGTGCATCATATCTCTGTTCCCAGACATGCTTCTGGAACAACCACTATCAACAATACCAATATTCTTATGCTTAAGGGGATGATCCTACAAACAACAACAAAATATATACAAACGGTTAGTATTCGATGGAGGTTCAAGTCATTATTGACTTGAACGCCTAGGATCACGAGTTTAGGACATGAAGATTTAGAGGATCCACCATTGTTCTTGGTCCTCCATTGATGATTGGGTCCTTGTTGGTCCAAGAACAACTCTTTGAGGACTTCAGCGGTGCTCCCATATCCCATCCCGGCATACATAGAGTCAACATATGTAGGCCAATAACTATGAGTAAAGTATGGGCTAGTTGGTTGCACATAAGGTGCAACCGAACTTCTCCAATGAGAGTCGATATTAGCGCTTGTGGGACATAAGGTGGAATATTATCAACATTGGTCCACTTAGATTTGTGTTTTACGGTGAGTAGCACATGCACCCAATCTTTGCTCATAAAAATCACAATCCTTAATTAAATGAAATTTACTTCCACATACAAAACATGTCTTCTTCTTGGAAGATTTATTCAAATAGGGAGATGTTTGATTACATGAAGGAGTACTTAAATTAGAAACATTCAAAGAATTGTTTTAATGATCGATTATTCAAAGATTTAAAAGACAAGTCTTGAAGAAAGCATCTTAGAAATTGATTCTCTCAGACTTCCTAGAAGGCTTGCAAGTAGGCAGGGTGCGAGGCTTGGGTGTAGGCTCGGGGCTTGGGAAGGTCGAGACTTCTCATTTGAATCACGGCTTTCATAGGAAGTAGACCCTTGATCCGATGAATTGTCCTTTGTCGAGCAAGAGACAAAGTCATTAGATGAGGTATCGAGTCAGCAAGTCTTTTGACTTTACGCCATATAGATGATGTGATCCATCAAAGTCAAAAGTGATGGAAAGGTCAATGGGCATAAATTCACCTCTAATAGGTCCGAGGACGACATGCATTTCACCTTCTTTAACAAAGTTAGCTAACTTTCTTTGGTGTGGATTCGACCATCATACTTAGCTTCTACTCCTACATACTTTTGAAAGCCTAATCCTAAGCCGAGGTTCTTGATTGTTGTTATAGATTTCTCTGGCATTATCACGAAATTAACCATTCCTTATGCCTAGCTATTTCCTCGACTAGTTTTTCTTTAAGCCCTAGGTTCTCGAACACGACTTCATCCTTTGCTTTCTCGACGGCTTTTAAGTAATTATTTGCAACTTCTAGATCAAACTGTAACACCTTTATCTTTTCTTCATAAGCTATTTGATTCTTTTGAAACCAAACTTTTGTCTTTCTCTGTTTTTAATGCTAGTTTATGAGCTTCATTTTCAACATAGCATTCATCAAACTTAGGTTTCATAGCATCATATTCTTCTTTAAGTTCATTGTATCTTAGACTACAACCAAATATCTGATTGTGTACACGAGATAGTCCCATCAAGGCAAACCGATCATGCCTTTCATCTGAAGTGCACCTAGCCAACAATCCAAGCTTATCGGTATCATGAGCTTCCTCATTCACGAGGTTCATGTGCGATCCAGTTGACTGTTCATCCATGGTGAGAAGAGTGCTGAAGCTCCGACTTCCCGCTATTCTGCGATAGGAAATGTAGTTAGCTCCATCTCCACTCTTCTGTCTTTGCATTCCCTTGAGAAATGCCCCATCGGTGGCAAGTGAAACACTTGACTTTTCTCCTATCAAAGCGGTGGTTCCTTTCCTTGAAAGCAAACTTCCTCCCGCACTTCTCTTGAAACCTTTTGATGTCCACCGACAAAGCAATGCCACACGCATTTTCGGTTCATCTCCTCCATTTCAAGTGGGTCCAAGCGATCAAAGTCTTCATATGCAAGATCTTCTTGAGTATCATAGTCGACAACAAATGAATGAAGAACATCCTCCATCACACTACTAGTCTTAGTTTGAGAAGATGGTGGAGTGGGACGAGTGTTATGTGGTGGAGTGGGAGTGCAAGATGATGGAAAGTAGTTGGAACTAGGAGATGATGGAAAATAGTTGGAACTAGGAGCGGTACCATCATGTTGGAGTGAGATGTCCCAACAAAAGTTGCATGGCGAGAAGAAGATGTACGGTAGGGAGTTCGACATCGGGTTCAAGTGTTACGAGTCATTTATGCGGCTCATCAAAGGTGAGCATATCCAACCCACCTTTAGCCTTGAGGGCTATCTTGACATGTAACCATGATGGAGGCAAAGATCGAAGGAACTTTGAGTTGCGGTCATCATTATCGGGTTTTGCATTCATTTGGTTTAGGTGACTCAAATCCTATGGAACTTGTCGTATCCTTGTGGATACCTTCTTCTTCGGAGATATTAAAGTCACGAAATTGTTGTCTCAAAGCATGGACTTCCTCATTCTCTTTGATTCTTCATTTCCACGAACCTTGCTTTGAGAGCCATCCATATGTCCTTTGCATCATCCATATGGTGAAAATCACACAGATGATCTTCGGGAATGGCTTGAAGAGAATAGTTTTACTTTATGCTCTCTCTGCATAGCGGCACCTCTTCAAGCAGTTTTGGGAGGAGCCATGATAAACTTCCCATCCACATCGGGAATCATTTTCTTTAGACTTTTCCTTTCTTCACTACCTCCCATGATTCCAATCAATATTGGAAATCCAGTTTTCCATCTTCATAGTCCAAAGATCATACTCTTCCCTTTTAAATAGGAAATTTACCATTCTTTGTTTGAAAGACTGTTGTTGCATGGAAGTGGTGTTGGTGTTGTTTGTGTTGGTGACTTCAGTTTCATTATCGGATCCAGGCATGGTGAATGTATGTTTGGTTGTATGGGGGTGAGAATGGTTCTTAGTATCGCAGAGATTTTCCCAAGGCTCTGATACCACTTGTTGAATACACACAGACCTTGATAGATCTTAAGCACTCGGAGATCGTTAGTGTTGCCTATGTAATCACAAGCAAACTAATAGAAGATCTCTACAACTCGTATTATATAGCGGAAAGTAAATACAAGTTATAATGACTAAGAACTCTTTGATCCTCTATGGATCTTTTGATTATAGAAACTCTATGTTTGGATAGTTTACCGGATTTGAAAGACTTAGAAAAACTTATCTATTACAAACTATTATGGTTCCTTTTATAGGCAAGAAACCCTAATGAATCACGGCGTTTACATCATGACGCTCCTAATACAAACGCATGCATCTAGACAAGCATGCAACTAATCATTTTGTTTTACTAATCATATTGTTTATTACGAGTAAGCTCTATACAACACGGCGCCAACCTATCTTTCATACGTGGTGACTTTTACTACTTCGAGCTTATCTTTCCCACGTGGATTAGCACTTCAGTGAAACACGATTTACCTTTAACACCTCTCACAAGTATAACAATGAGAATCCTTCTTCTTCGAGAATCTCTTGGCAGATACTTGGCGAATCGATGGTTACCTTAATTCCCAACACAACGTCTCGAGGAGTCACTGCTAAAGAATATGAGCAAGTCTAATTGGGGATTGAATCTGAATTATAACTCTCTCCCAATTAGAGCTCTCCCCTAAACCATTGGTCGACCAGATCAACAAAGGATTCCCTACCAATACTTCTTCTACAACAACCTGGAATTTCTTCAACACGTTAGCGATGTAAGCAAGAAATATGCTACGTCACTCACCTTTAACATCCCAGCAGCAGTTTTCTCAAACAATGTTGCCATCGAGGAAGAAGCCACAAGAATGTTTGTTGAAAATGTGGTGAATTATGATCTCGATGCACTATATGGCATTCATCATTGGCCTGCAAGAAGAAGACTATACTACAAAAGCTGCCAGGTTCATAAATCAAACAAAGAGGTGTTCAGTGACAAACAGATCGTTGCTATCATGAATGTCAGTCTGGCTACGAAGTGGGATTACTCATTCCTGGAAGAGATCAAAGTCAAACGCCAAGACGACCAAGAATATGATTTTATTGAAGCTGATTTTCCGAGATTGTCGCTCAACGACATTGAAGACATGTATCTGGCTAAGGTACAAGGTCGGATGAGACATTTCTCCACCAACATCCAGCTTCAGTACATCAAGTCTTTGTTGATATTCATCAGAAGCAAAGTGATCCAGGAACGTGTTGAAGATCTTCAACTTGCCGTGGAATCATACCAGAAACAAGTCAATCTCACTAAACCATTGCTACACTTTCCCGATATCAACCAACTCTCTCAGTACACCATTGTGAAGAAACCAAAGTTTGGAGTTGTTTACCGCAGTGAACTTCACCACAACTGTTTAATGGCGTGCAATGAGCTTCACACGTTTTGTGATCATACTCTGAAGAAGGTTCGTGATGGGTTAGCGTATCGGTTGAAGGAGATTCATGAAGGCATTGGGTCGAAGAAGCGGTGGAATTCTAGAGAAAAGAGGGATGTTAAGAAGATTATCACAAGGATAGATGAAAGGTTGTTTCATCGTGATCAGATGCGGAATTTGGAAAGTTTTGTGGGTGGATGACAAAGTCTCCCTCTTACGGGTTATCAACGTCGAGAGAGAACTCCCGGTGTTATTGAAGGATTGCCTGGTACTCCTTAAATTATTTCTTCGACTGATATTTGGATGATATGATTTGTATAACTAACTATGGCTTGTGCACACATAACAGTGTACAACCCGTTCTTGTAATGAAAGGACCCGTTAGCATATCGGTTGAAGGAGATTCATGAAGGCATTGGGTCGAAGAAGCGGTGGAATTCTAGAGAAAAGAGGGATGTTAAGAAGATTATCACAAGGATAGATGAAAGGTTGTTTCATCGTAATCAGATGCGGAATTTGGAAAGCTTTGTGGGTGGACGACAAAGTCTCCCTCTTACGAGTTATCAACGTCGAGAGAGAACTCCCGATGTTATTTCAGGATTGCCTTGTACTCCTTAAATTATTTCTTTGACTGATATTTGGATGATATGATTTGTATAACTGACTATGGCTTGTGCACACATAATAGTGTACAACCCATTCTTGTAATGAAAGGACCCTGTGGTATGCATCAGTGCCACAATCCTTATAAAAGGAGCGAAAGCTTTTTACTTTTGAGTAAAACTTATCAAAGCTTTCATTTTTTTCAAAGTTCTGCTCAAAAGAACAAGTACTTCCCCTTATGTTTTTCAAAACCTCAAAAATTAATATTACTTGTTGAGGGGGAGTATTTGCTAACAAATCTTTGTTCACAAACGTTCTTCATGGAAATCTTCCCACAAAACTCGAAATGGACATATTCGATATCAAAATTTCATCAAAAATAACATATATGCCATTTTTTAGGGGGAGAAAAATTGTGTGATACAAATATGTTGTAAATATGATGGAATCTTCGTGTGTTAAGACTTAACCCATGAATTGACGAGATCTGAATTGTCATACATCGAAAAGATTTATCTTCCAAGACTTATCCGAGTAGATTGTACCTTTTCGAGAAACTCCTGATATACATGAACTTTGACGGGTTTGACAACCTTTCGAGGTTTGTCCACACCTTCAAGGTAGTTATTAGAGCTAGTTGTCACCTAAAAGCTGAAAATGCAACTCTTTAACTATACAACGTAATAATGTCTCGCGGGGAATTGTCTATCTTGAGTTGATCAATTCAAAGTCGCGAGCTCTACCCTCATTGTCTGATTTGTCAAAACACTTGAGCACATGTGGAGGGAGTATTTTGAAAATACAAAACTCTCGAAGTGTTACAAAATGTTTTCACTCATAAACACTTTGAGAGATTTTCGAAAAATGGTTTTAAGGAAGCGTGGGATAGTCATGGAGTTATAAGGTGACTAAGGTTAGGAATAACAGTCCTATGATCCTTGAGAACCGGAGGAATCTACCCAAGGACACCACCAATAGTTAGTACTTAGAAGTCCTTATGTATGATTAAAAAGGAGAAAATGAGAATCGGAGAAAGAAGGAGTTGAAGAATTAAAAGAAAAGTGAAGAAAAGGGTGAAAAGAAATAGCCCTCAAATTATTCAACTTAGAAGCGACCACGGGGTTCAATACATATACTCTTGGTTGTCACTAGATGACATCGGTATTGAAGATTAAAGTCGTCATGGACCCGATGGCGCATGCACTAAACCTTCTTAGCCACTCAAGTTTCTCTCAGCGAAGCTTGTTTCATTCTCGGGGAACCTTCGTAAACTATAGGCTCTCTCTAGAGATTCTTTGGTATTGAAGGAGATCTTCTCCTAGTCTCCGCTCAAGAAAACCAAAGCGCACTATTGAGTCTAGAGCCACGAGATTCATCAAAGATCTCTTAGGAACACTTGACATTTCATCGCTTGTCGTTCAACATTAAGGGCGCAAGTGATACATTATCGAGTCCTTCACGGATCTTAGCAATCATCGAGAACATTTATAGCGGGTTCACAATTATGATCCTCGGTGATTGAATGGAAACTCTGCCGGGGTCAACATCAAGCAGACCCTAACAGGGGTCTCTTGGTAACTCCTCGTAGGTTCGCTTAGTGTTGTCTCAAGCGGTCTATAGTCGTGAGGTGATGCTTGGTGTACCTCATCGACTCACTGAGCTGTAGTTGTACTTGGTGCATCGTGTTATCCTACTTGAGGGACTCGATTCGGGAACATCCTTTGCTAGAATTAGAGATGTGTTTTCACACTATGCTATTAACACGCTTGAAGTTCGAACTTGTAAGTCTTTGGAAATCCCGCTAAGGAGATTCCTTTCAAGAATCGAGTCACGAAGATGTGGGTCATTACTTGAACTTGTTCAATGTAATGCCAAGCCCATCCTTATGGGATTCGGACGGTGATTCGCCCGACCAAGGTGAATGGAATCAAGACATTCATCGGAAGAACAATCGTAGTGGTCAATTCTCTAAGAAAGCGACCACGGTGATCGATTGGTATTTGTCACTAACCCATTCTTATGTTTTCTTCTTATGGATGCTCCTGGGAGACGATCGTGCTGATTCTCCACATGCTCATACCAACAACAACACAATTTGAAGTTCTCTCGAAAGGCAACACAAAATTCAGAATAATTCTTCCTCTAAGCCAAAGAATCTACAAAGTTTAAAGACTTAGAGAACTCCATCAAAACTATAATCCAACGTTAAAAAGCATGTGAGCATGTTGGAGAAGTACGTGGAGACACCTGAGCAATGAAGCGGACCTGATGCAGACAACAACAACATAACATCACCATATCCACACCAGAACAAAGAACAAAGATTACGAAGACGTCAAAGCTCTAAACTTCATAAGAAACAAGATCCTCACACTGGGGAAATTGTTAGAATCAAGGCATATCTTCTCACAAGAAAGAGGAATGTCAGAAGACGTCAAGCCAACTATTACATCAACACCAACAACTTATCCAAGATTGCTGGAGTCATCAATTACCAACACTTAGGGGGAGATTGTTGGAATCACTCATAACTTGTATTTCAAGTGTTAGTAATTAGTTTGTAATAGGTTGCTTAAACTAGGATTTTATGTTTGTATTTATTGCAAGGTGATAACATCAAATAGTCCTGAATATTAAGTGTCAATTTCCCCCGATAATGCTCGTTATTTATATCATTTATATGGATTTATGCTTGTTTTCTATTGTTTTCCACTTTTAGGCAAATTACGAGCATTGGAGCTAAAGAGACGCGGAAATGGAAACATAACTAAAGATTTATCACAGTATGCTATTTTGAAGAAGTTACAGCGTAACTCCTCTCGCACATTACGCCGTAACTATTGCGTGACCCAGAATACCAACTTATCAAGAGGTTATGGCGTAACCCTTCCCAAAGGTTATAGCGTAACTCCATTAGGTCAAATGAGGTTCCACGCGATACTTACGCCTTAACTCGCATCACTTACGGCGTAACCGAGTTTATTGAAGACTACGGCGTAACCACTAATAAGGTTCGCCGTAACTAGCGGATCTAGTGCATTTACGAAGAAATAGAAGGTTACAACGTAACTCCTATATTGGTTACGCCGTAACCCGGATCCGCCTATAAATACCCCCAATTCGGCATTTCTAATCATCCCATTCCACACACAACACTCACGAGAACGTGGGAAAAAGCTCAAAGCGGTCTAGGGAGCATACGGATTGTTTCGAGGAGAAGTCACTCCATTACGATAAACATTAGCGTTTTATATTTCTTTACTTTCAATTCATGTATTTCGTACATTTGAATATTGAATTGATTTGCATGATTAATATGAGTGACTAAGCACCCTTTGGTTCTAGCCTAGTTATGATTCCTTAATTGTTTTGTTTGCGTTTACCTTTACTTCCGTACAATTATTTCTAAGTGTATGCATGCATAGTTCATTGGTAGTCACCCTTGGTTCGGTAGTTTTGAATGGCGGTGAGGCCAATTGCCTAGGAGATATGACCAGTGACCCTAGGTGAGCGGATTGAGGCAGGAAGGGTAAGATATGACCAGCGGCGACCCTTTCTACTTGTGCGATTTGACCAGCGATCACCTATCGTTTGGATGAACTTAAGAATTGGGGGTGTAGTGTCTAAGTTCCTAATGGTGGGCACTCACTATTATGAATCTAGCATGTAGCGGTACTTAATGACTTAGCTTAGGGGACAAGGAACAACAGGATTTATGACGGTGCTTTGATTTCTCTGTGGTGGCATCTTTCTTTGATAGGTTAGGCGAATTGACCAAATGTTGTCCTCTCGAATTTGACCCCACCTGAAGTAATTGGAAGTAGGTAGACATAGACATAACTAGCTAGGAGGATTGACTAGGTTAGCACCATTATTCCTCTATTGATTTCCCTTTATCCATTTATCTGCTTTAATTTTATTCTGCATTAGTAGTTTAATTAATTAAATCCCTATTGTAACCATTATTATTCTGTGACACTAGACTTAGTAATAATCCAACACACATAGCTCTTGGGACAACCTCGGCTTTACCATTTACTACACTACACACGACCAGGTACACTGCCCGTTAGTGCACTAGGATAGACCATAGGTATAGCGAGACACTATAAATATTAAGACCTGGTCAGTAAAACCTACATCAAGTGTTTGGCGCCGCTGCCGGGGAGTTATATTAGGATTAATATTAAGTCTTTCATTTCATTTTTAAACTTTTCTCACAATCATATTTCAAGTTTTCAGGTACCATGGAAGTTGTTAACATCGATGACCTCACTCTTGAGGAATACTTGGCATTGACAAGAGCGGAACAAGGGTCGGGTCTCGTAAGACCGGCAATCGGAGCGGATGTTCATTTTGAAATCAAAGACCAATTTATGAGGGAGCTTCGCGCTAACCCTTTTTCAGGAAACAGGGACGAAGACGCATATGAGCACGTTGAAAATGTCCTATACATCGCTAGCCTTTTCAACATTCCGGGCGTGTCTCATGATGTTGTTATTCTAAGGGTATTCCCAATGACTCTTCTTGGGCGGCGGAAGATGGTTCGAAGATTGCCACCAGGCGGTTAATACTTAGGCGCTACTAAAGAAACACTTTATCCAAAGATATTGCCGCCATCGAAGATTTCTAACCGACTTTTGGAGATCCATAATTTCAAACAAGAAGGCGAAGAATCAACATATCAAGCTTGGGACGAGATACAACGATATTCTTTATAAATGTCCTACCAATGATCGAATAACCGTGAGAAGGTCAATATTTTCTACAAAGGAATTAACGTAACTACAAGGCAAATCTTTGGACTATCAAGGACCTATCCGAACATGACTCCTACCAATGCAATTGAAGCCATTCAAAAATGGCGGACCACTCTCAAAAATGGCACGGCGGTGAGAGTAAAAGAAACCAAGGCGAAGTTTTGCGGAATTGCGACAATCACTAGTAAAATTGAAGATCTCGATCGAGATATCTTTGAAATTCGAGAAACCGTTCATGCCATCCAAGTAGGTTGTGAAATCTGTGGAGGGGGACATCTTACGAAAAATTGTCCTCATGTGGACGAAGAGAATATTGAAGAAGCTAAGTATGGGGAAAATCGGCCATTTTACGGAGATAATCGAAATATTAATGATTATCGTAGAAATTACAACCGTGGGCCTTATGGAGAAAGAAAGCCCAGTCTTGAAGAAACAATTAATAAGTTCCTGGAAAATTCAGCCCAGAAACAAAAAGAACAAGATATTTGGTTAAGGAGATTCGGAAAACACAAATAAAAATCTTTCAGTGCATGACGAAACCCTAAAAGTCTTGGAGCAATGATTGAAAAACTCGGTCTTTGAGATAGATGGAATTGAACTTAATGAAGCCAGCGCAAGGAGGAATGTGATCTTGTTTTCACCAATGACTCTCGGGAGGTAATTGAGGAGGCAAATCCTCAATCGACAAGTTAAAGGTCACGAATACCGACAAACAGGGAGAGTTACGCCGTAACTACTTCCCGGAGTTACGGCGTAACCATGTTCCAGAAGGCGTATCCAGGTTAGGATCAGGTTCATTCTCAGTTAATGATATTAGTGCTAGCTGGATAGTCATTCCGTGCTCTGTTGGTAATGTTGATATTTTGGGGGTAGTAGATTTTGGATCTTGTGTAAACATCCTGCCTCTATCCATATTCTTAAAGCTAAGGAAAATCTACCTTTGGGACACAGATATCGTGATTGAATCAGCAGATGGAACTAAGATTACCCCTTTAGGAATTACAGGTGGTACGTGTGTAAAGGTCGACAAATTTACTTCAGCCCCCGAATTTGTGGTAATTGATAATGTGAAAGACAAAAATGAGCATTTGATTCTTTGTAAACCACTCCTTGACACTTTAGCACGTTACGGTGGATACTATGGAGATATAGTGGAGTTTAAACTGGATAAAACCTTGATCCTTGAGCCAGACAAAGTTGTTACGACAAATGAACCACCAAGGATTGAATTAGATGACTCCGATAGGTTTCCACCTTCATCTTTTGGCCATTTGAAGGACTCCGAATCCAGTGACAATGAAGATGATGAAGAAGAGGTCCGTTTTACGTTCCCGATTCGTTGTAAAGGAAGAGTTCCTTTGTTGTGTTCCTTTAGTTGAGGGACCAAAGTAATATTTCCACGTGTTCCCTTTCCAAAAAGATGTAATGGAGGAGGAAGTATCTCATTCGTATGATTAAAGAAGCTGCGAAATCTGGTGGTCTTTGGGAAAAGAAGATGATATAAGAACAAAATGGTTACTAGAACATAATGCTTTTAGCGAATGGTTCTCCGATATTATTGGACCATTCATTTTGCGAACCGACTATCATGCACAATGATTACACCATAGCATGGCCTACATGCAACCCCAATCGCAAGATATGCGATGGAGGGGAATACCCCGAACCTAAATGGCTCAAACGCAAGGAATGAGCCTGTTTTGACGAAGATAAGAGGAGCAATATAGGATACAGGGGAACCTCATTTGAAAATTGGTTACGAGTAAAGTTTGGATATGTTAAAATTGATAAGGAAGAAGAGGCTAGGTTTTGTTTCGAATGGGCACGAGCTAATTTTCTACAGAAAAGATACTCCATGACTCATTATGTTTCACCGCATGTTTGGGACCAGCCTTATTCAAAGAAAGATGACATGGAAAAAGTCGGGGATGCCCAAAGGCCCTCATAGAAGCCGCGCGGCTCTGAGTCTAACTTAAAGACTCATTAATAAAGAAAAGTGCTCTTTCGGGAGACAACCCGAATTATCCCTTTCTTTTGTTTTATTTCATTTTGTTGGGTTTTGTGTTTTCTAACCATTTTGCGAAAACGATGAACTAATTCTTCTTTGCGATTCTTGATCACGAACAAAGTTACGGCGTAACTCATCTTGGTGATTAAGCCGTAACCAACATTTTAGCAGCGACATTCTTGATGCATTACCAATTACGGCGTAATACCATCTCGGTGGTTACTGCGTAACTATTCGCTTCTGACTCATACGGGTTTTGCCGATTCTGGCGTAACTCCTCATAGGAGTTCTGACGTAACTTTCTCGATTTAATTCTTTCATTTTAAAACACATTAACCTTATATTAGTTTTTAAATGAACTTTGTGGGTGTGTTCACTGTAAACCCTCACGAGACTTCACTCGTCCACTTGGGACACCAAGTGGTTTAAAACTTGTTGCATAGGCTAAATGCAACCGTGATTCCTCTGAAAGTGAGTTAGGTTTGTTTTTCGTTTTCATTTTTCTTTTTAGAATTATGCTTGTCGGTATTGTGATTTCGAGGATTGAAGTTTGTTCATGGCGCTTAAGCGAAGGCACGGTTCTTTTTCGTGGGCCTTCTTCTTTATGGAGCAAATTTCGGGGAAGTTCTCGCTCTAATTCTACCTTTCTCTTCACCTTTATTTTAATGCCTAGTACAAAAGGGACTTTGTACAATTCAAGTGGGGGGACGGGAGTAGAATTATCTCTTGAACTTTATTTCGCCCTCATTTTTCTAGTTTATTTTGAAAAATTATGCATTTTGTAAATTTTTGACATGTTTTCCCTAACCTAACTAGATTAGACCTTAGCCGCGCACATACAACCCTTGACATTACATGGTGAGATTAGCCTTATCCATTTCTAATATTTTACCCCAAATCCACCAAATTATGAGTGTGTCGGTAGCTTGTAAACTTTAGAACTTGGCCTTTGCATCATTTCGAGACTATAGACGAGGTATGTTGAGTTAGCTCGATGTATTTGGACTTTTCAGTTTTAGAAGGCAATATTATAGGATTATCACCCAAACGACCTACCATTGTGAGTCTATCGATTAGTCACCTCGACTTTTCGACCCCATGTGAAACCCTTTTGTTGCACTCACCTTTAGTGCAAGATACCCTAGATACACCCTTACGAGCCATTCCTTTCATTTTGTCAACCAAATATATTGTTTCGTTACACCAATACACCTTAGCCTACCCTGTAGTCTTTATTTGTGATTGGGAAGTCATCATTTGCCTAAGTTCAAGGTTCGAGTGGAAAGGTTTGGAAATTACGCTTTCATCAACAACATTTATGAAGATCATTAAAGACCCCCCGAATTCCCATTATTCATCTCAAGTGGGGGGATGTTATGTTATTATGTTATGTTGAAAAAAAAATGATTCGAAAAAAGAAAAAAAAAAGGTTGATTGAGTTATGATATTGTAAAGTGCGATGTTATAAGCACTGTAGTATGAGCTTTATTGATTAGTATCGAGAAGGCCACCTCGGTCACATTTGAAGATTGGAGTTGGTAGTTATGCCAACAGAAGAAGAAAAGGTAGTGTGCCCATCACGACGTCCTCTAATGACACATCTACCTTGCATTTCATGATCCGGTTTCTAGACTTCTAAGCTTGAAATTTGGGTGGACGATAAGTGATGATGACTTGGTTATAGATTTAGACTACCTGCTTGTTTTTTATTTTACACCAATTATATATCCCATGTCTTATCCTACCCTTTAGTCATGAAGCGTGTTTAGGTGATGCAGCAAGCAATCTTTGGTGTCTTGGCCATGGATTTGGTCATGTATCATTGATTTTGTCCACTTCGCCGTGACATGTTAGTAATGACGAGTCACCCCTTAACCTTTGTCGTGTCTACCCATATTGCCTTGAGAATTGTTTAGCCCTTAACTCTAGTGGTGGAGATTTGTGTAACCGCCAAGCTTATGATAGAATACATGCTATGACTGTGCGATTGAATGATCACCCCGAAATTGTCACTTAGAATAGTTGAGAGATTTGAGTGTTTGTTCCTCTTTCGTGAGGTGGTCGGCTTTGTTTTATTCTAGCATAAGGGATTTGTAAACTCATATTTTTCAGATTTTGGTAGATATCTTTTTAGGAATCTATCTAATAAGGTCTACTTGAGGGCAAGTAAAGTTCAAGTGGGGGGATATTTAATAACATCAAATAGTCCTGAATATTAAGTGTCAATTTCCTCCGATAATGCTCGTTATTTATATCATTTATATGGATTTACGCTTGTTTTCCATTGTTTTCCACTTCGGGTAAATTACGAGCATTGGAGCTAAAGAGGCGGAAATGGAAACATAACTAAAGATTTATCACGGTATGCTATTTTGAAGAAGTTCTGGCGTAACTCCACTCTCACATTACGCCGTAACTATTGCGTGACCCGAATACCAACTTATCAAGAGGTTCTGGCGTAACCCTTCCCAAAGGTTATGACGTAACTCCATTAGGTCAAATGAGGTTCCACGCGCTGATACTTACGCCTTAACTCTTGCATCACTTACGGCGTAACCGAGTTTATTGAAGACTACGGCGTAACCACTAATAAGGTTCTGCCGTAACTAGCGAGATCTAGTGCATTTACAAAGAAATAGAAGGTTCTGGCGTAACTCCTATATTGGTTCTGTAGTAACCCAAATATGACCTATAAATACCCATGAATTTGACATTTCTAATCATCCCATTCAACACACAATACTACGAGAGCGTGGGAAAAAGCTCAAGGCGGTCTAGGGAGCATACGGAGCTGTTTCCAAGGAGAAATCACTCCATTACGATAAGCATTAGCGTTTTATATTTCTTTACTTTCAATTCATGTATTTTGTACCTTTGAATATTGAATTGATTTGCATGATTAATATGAGCGGCTAAGCAACCTTTGGTGCTAGCCTAGTTATGATTCCTTAATTGTTTTGTTTGCGTTTTACTTCCGTACAATTATTTCTAAGTGTATGCATGCATAGTTCATTGGTAGTCACCCTTGGTTCGGTAGTTTTGAATGGTGTAGAGGCCAATTGCCTAGGAGATATGACCAACTGACCCTAGCTGAGCGGACTGAGACGGGAAGGGTAAGATATGACCAACTAACGACCCTTTCTATTTGTGCGATTTGACCAACTGATCACCTATTGTTTGGATGAACTTAAGAATTGGGGGGTGTAGTGTCTAAGTTCCTAACGGCCGGGCACTTACTATTATGAATCTAGCATGTAGCTGTACTTAATGACTTGGCTTGGGGACCGGGAACAACAGGAATTATGACGATGCTTTGATTTCTCTGTGGTGGCATCTTTCTTTGATAGGTTAGGCGAATTGACCAAATGTTGTCCTCTCGAATTTGACCCCACCAAGTAATTGGAAGTAGGTGAGCGTAGACATAACTAGCTAGGAGGATTGACTAGGTTAGCACCACTATTCCTCTATTGATTTCCCTTTATCCATTTATGTGCTTTTATTTTATTCTGCATTAGTAGTTTAATTAATTAAATCCCTATCGTAACCATTATTATTCTGTGACACTAGACTTAGTAATAATCCAACACACATAGCTCTTGGGACGACCTCGGCTTTACCATTTACTACACTACACGCGACCGGGTACACTGCCCGTTAGTGCACTAGGGTAAACCATAGGTATTGCAAGACACTATAAATATTAAGACATGGTCAGTAAAACCTGCATCACAAGGCTTATGTAGAAAGCCTATGATCCTTGGCCCAAGCCCAATAAGGAAAGAAAGGACTAGACATGTTGCCCTAGCTCCCTTCCCTATATAAACACATGTAAACCTTCCTTGGAAGGTTAGTTGTTCACTTTCACATATTACACCTACGCATAACCGTTGTTTATCTCTATATCGCGTGTGTTTGTTTGTGTTCATCCGATCCTTCTTTCCTATTTCTTACATATTGATGCTTGTGTTATATTATGGTGACCTAACACAGCCTAAGAACACTCGGTATCGCAAGTTCTAGCCAAATGCAAACAAAAAAAAAAAAAAAAAAAAAAAAAAAAACATATGGCACGTTATTTGTGGTACCGAGCATCACGCCAATGGTGTTTGAGTTGTTCGACTGGCTCATGTTATTGGTAAAATGTGGTGTTTTTTTAAACGTTATTTAACAGCTATGTAGCAACGGGCAAAAAAAAACACACACCCACTTTCAAATATATATATATACTCAATTAACACACATAAAATTTACAAACAATCTAACCAAATCACAATATTCATACAGTTTCAATTACATTTTAATCTATTCTTCTATATTTCAAAAAAATTTAACTTCCATGTATCTTTTTAAAGCTGAAACTTGAGCCGACGAGTTGTTACGTTTATATGAATTCCACGAACAGTTTCTAGCGTTTGACGACGATGCATCAAGTTCACAAAGCTGGACTTACATACCCCGAGAATATGCAGCCGTTGAAGAACGTCTTCTTAGTGATTATTTTGAGGATAATCCAAAATATGCCGAAAGAAATTTCAGGCGACGTTATCGGATGAGTCGACGATTATCTTTAAAAATAGTCAAAGGAATAATTAACTATAACGTTCATCCTATTCCCCATCACTTTCTATTTTTTAGATCACGGCCAGATGCTTGTGGTAGAATGAGTATCCACCCTATAATGAAATGCGCAGCAGCTGTACGCCAATTGGCGTACGGGTCAGCACCCGATGCTTTCGATGAATATCTGCAAATTGGGGAACGTTATTGTCGTGATAATTTAGATAATTTTACCATATATGGGATTTATACTGAGAGGAGTATTTAAGAAAACCCACCCTGGATGATATTAAGCGGCTATATGAAACACGCAGAGTATCATGGGTTCTCGGGTATGCTTGGTAGTATAGATTGTATGCATTGGGAATGGACAAATTGTCCGAACGGTTTCAAAGAGCAATTCCAATGGGGGGATCACAAGCATCCGACCATAATGCTTGAAGCATTTGCATCTCAAGATTCGTGGATTTGGCATGCATTTTTTGTTATATTGGGTGCAAATACCGACATAAATGTTCTATATCGGTCGAATTTGTTTGACGAACTCGTTGACGAGCGCGCTCCCGAGGCCCCGTTCATGCTGAATGATCACACATACACCAAAGGATATTACCTAGCATATGGTATTTATCCCACGTGGGCTACTTTTGTCAAATCATATAAATCGCCTGAATCGCGCCTAATATAAATTTTAAGAGGGCTCAAGAAAGTGCGAGAAAAGATGTAGAACGGGCTTTTGGTATCCTACAGGGACGTTGGAGGATTATAGCACAACCCGCACGATCTTACTAGGTGAGCAGAATATGTAGGATTATGTATTGTTGCATCATTGCATAACATGATACTACAAGACCAAGAATTTCAAATAAGTGAATACAACGAAATATTTGTTAGTCCGACCGAAAATATACAAGAAACATGGATCAAAATATGCGATCGACGTGCAAATAAATGAAAGGAAATACGTGATAAGGACGTGCATAACAACCTTCGACATGATCTTGTGGATCATTTTTGGCAATAACAAGAACAACAAGATATGTAGTCCCGTATTGTAATTTTATCAATATATATTTTTTTCGATATTTTGTATTGTAATTTTATTTTATATATTGTAATTTTAATTTATGTATTGTAATTTTAATTTGTGTTTAATAAAATGTGTTTGTTTTTAAATAAAATAAAATGAAAAAAAGTGGGACTCAATAACGTGTTAGTGGTGTGTTATGAGGGAGGAATGTTTAAGTGATTGGTGTATTATTGGTTGGGGTATAATGTGGCACTGAGGTACATACCAATAACGTGTTATTAGACATTACCTTACCTAGTGCTCTAAGTGTTTTAACATATAATGGGTCCAAATTTGAGGTAAGTTTTTGTTTAAATAGTCAGGAAAAATTATTCAACAATATAACAAAGAAGTCGAACTATCCACATACAGTAAAAAAGAAACACAACCTAAGTGTTTCAACATATAACAGGTAGTTTTTGTTTTTTTTGAAAAGCTGAATGATATATTTTACTAAGGCTTCAAGAAGGAAGCCGAATAAAGAACATAGTACATGAGAGAAATCAAAAGAAAAAAAAAAGAAGACATGGCAAAAACTAAGGTATACACCACGACTAAAACATCAAAAGAACATGTCAACATCAGGAAACAAAAAACAAATTAAAACGTATCAAGATCCAAGAATCTCAGTTGGTAGAGGAAGACTTGAGGTGAGCTGAGATCCAAGTCTTCGAGAGTATTTGGATAACCAGAAAGATGTCATCATCCTTTTTTTAATAGCTAAGTCCAAATCAACATGAGTGATTCTATTTTTCCACTTCAAAATAATCTACAATGTATACTGTAAGACACCATGAAGGACTATGTTAAAATGAGAACCGCCAAAGGAGTCAATCCTGCTTAAAGCCACATCCGAGACTGAGAAAGAAGGAAAAACAATTGGGGTGGTCAAGTTCCACCAACTCAACACCTTTCTCCCCACTAGTAACTTACGAGGACAATTTATAACACAATGCTCAGTCTCTTCCACAGCTTCATCAGATACATGGCAGGAGGACATCGATGGCATAATCATTTCACGACTGGTGAGGTTGGAGCACGTGTGGAGCCTATTTAATGAAGCCCTCCAAACGCAAATATTTACCTTCCTCGGGATCCACGAGTTCCAAAGATGATGGACACCAACATACGGTCACCAAAAGAAATATTTTAGATGTTAGTTAACAAAGATTTTTTTTTGAATTTCCTAGAAGCATCACCAGACCAAACCACATGTCACTACCATTAGAGGAGAGCGAGAGGTTATTTATCAACGATAAAAGAGATGAGAGGTCGTCCAAGGCACGACCGGGGGTGACTCGCTACGACCATGACCCTCCCCAAATACAGTTATCACAAGTCTAACGATCCTTCACTTTGTAGTCTTTATAGGTTTTGAATGCAAACAATATAGGAAAAACATCCATTCGGGAACCGTCGCCACACCATGGGTCTTTACAAAATACTGTGTTAGATCCACTTGAGGCTTTAACCTAAAAGGAAGTTTTGAACTAGCCGTCCATGGCTTCGATCTTGGCCATAGACTTGATAACATCACACCATAAACCACCAGGTCCTAAGGAGTTTGGGCAGAATAGAAACCACCACTATTTCCGTACAAAACTTTAATAACATTACACCATAGATTAGAAAACATTACCACAAGTCCTCTCACAACATTGAGGTTGCGTTTAGTTAGAGGAAAACACTTATGTTTTTCACAAAATGTTTGTACAAAACAAAGAAAACAGAAGCCGCGTTCAAATCACTTAGTTTCCAAAAAATTCTCCACAAAACAAAAATCTCTTATTTCCCAACTTAACAAGAAAAATTACAAAACAAATTTTGGTTGTTTCTTTTTTTTTTATAACCCAAAACCCTCCATCCTCTTTTTCAAAATAGAAAATACAAACATCAACTAAACGCGTTTTTTATATTTTCAAGTATTTTGTAGTGATAAATTTCACATCCAAATTTTACAAAACTAAAGATAAAAAAACAAGATAGTTTTTTCTCCAACTAAACACACCATGAGCATTTGCCACTACTATAGTGCTATCTAACTCCAAGTTTGAGTCCTTTAATAAATGATTTACAATGAATGATTTTTTTAAGACGTATAAAAAATAATAAATAAATAAATAAAGTGTTTTGCTAAGGGCCCGTTTGGTTTATAGATGGGTTTAGGATTAAGATTTGGATTTGGATTTGATTTTGGTTTAAGATTAGGATTTGGATTTAATGTAGGAGAGAGAAAATAAATTTTAAAGATGTATTATATATTAAAATTTGTGTATTATTTATTTTTAAATAAATATAATATGTATTAATAAAACAAAAAAGAAGATAAATGGAATATGAGAGGTTGATATTAAACATGGACCCACACCATTTACAAAAGTAGGCATGTGAAGTGGGATTTTTAGATAGCTGATTTTTAGTAATCGTTCCCAATAATGGGACCCACAAGTGCATACCAAACATGTAAGATTGGGCTTCATCCCCAACCCCAATGCCAAATGGCATCAAACAAACGGACCCTAAAAATAGCTTTATAGGCTATATTCAAGACAAAATTTCAATATAGATCTCAAATTTATCATAGATCCAATAAACCGTCATGTATATTCGTTTCTAATCTAAAAAATAAAATAAACTTTCACTTTTTTTTAAAATTAAATATCTCGCAAACCGTTAATCGTTCTGTGAAAAAAATCATCTGTCATGACGAGAATTAAATTATCTTTTATAGATATCCAAACCTATATATTTTAACATTTTTTTCAAAATTACGGCCCGGAAAATTATGTATAATTTGTGAAAATCATATGTGATTCGATTTTACAAATCATATATGATTTTGCAAATCATATGTGGTTTGTAAAATCGTATATGATTGAAAAAATCACGTCGCGATTTTGAAAATCATATATGATTTACAAATCATATGTGATTTTCTAGGTAGAATTTTGAAAAAAAAGTTTGTCGAAAATATAAATAAGTGCGTATCATGAAAGATAATTTAATCTCGTCATGATACAGATTTTTGTAGTTTGAAGATCTACCGTTTGCAAGATATGTTGTTTTATAAAAAAAGTGAAAATGGTATTTTTATTAATTTGAATAAAAAATAGATGACTAAGATTGATTTATTGGATATATGACCAATATGATATATATATTGATCTCAACTCCTATATTCAATATTCAATGGAAAAAAAAATTATGCCTAATTAATGGTACATAAACTCGTACGGGAAATATTAAATGTATAAGGTGAACAATCATTAATCAACTTACTTAAAAACTATCAATCCATGTCATTATATTTTAAACATAAATACATTTAGCAATTTCCATAAATAAACACTAAGGGCGCGTTTGGTGTGTGCCAATCGGAATGAAGGAATACTTTGATTTCCATGTAGAGTTGTTTGGTTAGTTAACATTGGAATCCAAAACCAGAATGATACTAAATATATAGCTATACATGAAAGTCACCCAAAAGGTGTGGTTTGAAAATTGATTCTCGGGCCATCACTTCCCCTCACATAATATATACTACGCCTTTTATCTAATTATCCTACCAAACAACATTCCAAACAACATTTATGAAATTAATACCTAACTTATAATCATTCTTATTCCACCCTTATAAATCCAAAATCCATACGATTATCATTCCGTACATACCAAACAAACCAAACGGCACTTAAGCGTGGATCATAGTTTTGAGTTTTGATCAGAATGAATACCTTACTAAAGAGTAACAGCAATTAACTTTCTAAAACGGGACATAATCGTCATTACCACCCCTAACCAGATCTGCAAACCATAAAAAAAACACCTTACTCAAAACTCACAACCTGTTCATCCCCTTCCACCATCAACACAAACTCAATCAAATCAAATCAAATCAAATCATCATGCTCATACTCCTCACCAGACTCAACTTCTTCCTCCTATTCATCTCCCACACAATCGCTTACAAACAATTCAACTTATCACACTTCATTTACCCCAAACTTAGCGACACTTTTCATCCTCAACCCTCACTTTTCCTTACAGTTACTCACCTAACTCAATCTCATCATCATCATTTATATAAATTAATCGCCAAATCGCACAAAAAGTATTTAAAACTTTAGGTCAATTCGAATCAAATCTATTCATTTTTTTATTTTCTCAATTTAACGTATCGAAATTAATTTTACGTGCAATGTAAGGTTTCTTTACTTTTCGGAAGACGTTACGAGTCATAATTTTAGCGAAATAAATATTTAATGTGGTGGTACACCACATTAATTAGCCACTACACTTGAAAAAACCTTACATTGCGCGTAAAATTAACTTCGATACGTTAAATTGAGGAAATAAAAAGATGAATAGATTTAATTCGAATTGACCTGGTGTTTAATACTTTTTGTGCGATTTGCGCTAAAATTAATCACTAATTTTATGTTATTTATTGTTTATTTATTACAGGATGTTGTGAAAGTGATATCAGCTAGTGAGAAATGGAAGTACGAAGAAGTTAGCGTTTCGAAAGTGGAAAGCGAGAAGGTTAGATATGGATATATGAAGCGATATGAGATCGAGTTTATGTTTGGTGATGATAAGAAGGATTATTTGTTTAGTATGATGGATAAGGTCAAAGTATGGAAGAGATTGTTTAGAGGTGAGGAAGTGAGGGAGTTTGAGGATTTGGCGAATGATGTGAGTGAGAGAAGTGTGGTTGACGTGGTGAGAGTGGAAGGTCCGGTTGAGTTGCGTGTTGGTGGTGATGATGAGATGTCATTAGTAATGCCGGTATGGTTTTTGCTAGTTATTTTAGTTTTGTTTGGTTTCTAATAGACGTGTTAAAGCTGATTACAATGGCGGTTTGTTAGTAATTCTTACGTGTAGCTTTGTTTAGCTGCTAATAAACGTGTGAAAGTTGATTACGATGTCTGTTAATCCTTAGGCTCTTTTTGTTTGGTTGCTCGGGTTACATATTTGCTTTTGCTTTTAGGTAAAGAGACCCATAGCTATATTCATCTACAACTTTTGCCTCATCCCTTAGTAATCTGTACGTGTAGCTTTGTTTAGTTTGCTAGTTTTATAGTTTTATTAAGATTTGTCTTGTAAGTAGGTTAATGTTTGCTTTTGTATATAGCTGTTAATGAATCGTTTGTGTATGTTTAAGCTCAAATAATCGCTATTATGTTGTTGGTGGAGATGATGAGATGTTGTTAGTAATGCCGGTATGCTCATTTTGCTCAATAGTATGTTACATTGCTACTAGACTTGTGTGTGTGTGTGATTGTTGATTATTGTAGCTGTGTTTTGTTGCTAGTGAATTTGTCAAAGATGATTACAATGCCGGTATGCGCTTTTACTTTGTTTGCGTTTTTTTTGTGCAAGCAGTTATAAATGATTGTAGCGTTTGTTATGTGCAAACAGTTATAAATGATTGTAGCTCTATTTAGCTGTTAAGTAGCATTGCATATGATGATTACACTGGTTTTGATAGTTTTTAGGAAATTGGTTATCTCTAAGCTTGAATAAACACTATTGTGTCGTTATCAGGCCTTGGTTTCATTAGAATGTGTTTTTTTAGCATGTGGGTATATCGAATTGTGTTTGTAAAATGGATCTTTTGTTTTCAAAACTGTATATTATCTCTACAAAAACGCGCAGATATTCACTTTTTCTAACTGATTCGCTAGACAGAAATTTTTGATAACGCAATCCCAAACACCATTATTGTCAATGCTTGACATTGTGGTTTACCTTTCATTGTGTATGTATTCATGTATAGTGGATACAACGCTTTTTACATGTAGTTCACAAGCTTTTTTGTGTATATGTCTCTTGAGTTGGTTTGTATCATTGTATGTGATGTGAATGAGGTTGTGAAATTGGAAGAGTAAAAGAAAACTGTATTCTATAGGATATAGTTTGTCGTTATTAGTATCAAGCGTGCTTTTACATTGATTGAGTGTCGTTCTTTTTATAATATGTTTACGTCCTGTTCCAGCTAAACTTATGTACGTGTTGGCCATGTGTTTCAGTGGAACACGTCACATACTGGTCTGAAGCGGATACTTGTTGGCGAAGACGTTACCGTAGAAGTGAAGAATGCACAAGAAGTGTCTGTTTTTCAAACATCCAATATTGGACAGCAAGCAGAACAGAATATTGCCGCTCATAAGGAGCAATGTAATTTATGGTTCTTACCTTGTTTGACATGTAAGCCATTACTTCCAGTAAGGATTTCTGGCTCTGCATCGGTAGTTGCTTTCAGGACTCGAAATCCTAGTGAATACATTACTTCAAATCTCATATCTCATGATGTTATTGAATTGCTGCCGGATAAATGTTACTCTAGACATACTCATGAGAAGCAACAATGTCCTATTGAATCCTTGAGGTCGAGGATAAGACTGCTCGAAAAAGTATTAAAGGGCTTTTTAGGGGACAGAACTAATCGCAATGCTTTTGGTGCTAAACTTAAAGCAAAGATTGAAGCGTCAACTGCATTTCGTTTTCAGTTGGAACTAGAAAGGAATATTAGGACGACCGATACTCGCTGGAATACTTTGGCAGAATGGCGTACAAGGCCTACTGTTGAACATGCGTGGTTTGAGGTACTAGCAATAATTGAAAGGAAGAGGTTAAAGCCTTTAGCTGTAAAGAAGATTAAACCTTTCGTTGGAGTAGACTCATCTGCGTGGAGTAATTTGATGGCCAATATGTCATTTACTAAATTGTCATCCGTCCTTGTAGCTCCAGAGGCTCTTACACTGGATGTAAATTGGTAGAAAAAATTGTATGTGTATCACAGTGTATGAGTGCATCTCTGGGGAAATCCCTTGTACCATGAAATAACTTGTAAAAAAAGGTTTATAGTCTTATTTTTGTAAATCAAGCTCAAACACATTGTTGGAAAGAGAGATGATAGATTTGATTAATGAGGAACCAAATGGATACATTTTTTCATTGCAGATGCTTTGTCTCAATAAATTTTGGATATGATGTGATAAATATTTCTTACAGTATATGATATGATGTACTTTGCCGCACCGGTGACACGGCACAGCAGAAGAAAGAATTATAGTCCGGTATGTAAACTCCCTCCCTTCTCTACCTTCTCTTCATGTGTTTTTAAAGTAGTGGAAATAGAAGACCTTCAGATAGATTATCGTGTTCTTAATTTATTGTTTTTAGTCTATTATAGTCATGAAGGAACCAAGTACCAACCATGATCCTCTCTTAGTAGTAGACATTGTTGGTTACCTATCAGCCACTCTGTGAGTTATTCTAATACTTTAGGTTGTTCGTTTTTAAAAAGAACTTTAATTTTACTTTTATTTTTCAGGCATATTTTACAGAAAACAGTGATGCACTCCAGTATTTTTCCATTTATCTTGTTATTACTAGAATAAAGTTTGGTTGCATGTTAGTTGTTACAAGATTAAAGTTCGATTGCATGACACTTTGTTTGCAATATGAAAACTGGTTGAATCGGTACATACAGTGTTTGAATGTCCCTTCAAATAGCATATCTCTTGGTTCGAGTCTCATCATAATCTGAACTAGTTTAGTTCTTTACCCTGAAAAAAAAAATTGTTGCTGGCATGGGTCTGCCTCAAAATTGCATGTTAAATTTAGTAATTCACATACTAAGATGCACAAGAAAAGATAAGCCCTAGGCTTTGGCCGCTTTGCCATTGTCAGCTCTGCTAGAAAAGGTTACTGTTCGAATTCGTTCCATCCTCTTCATGATTTATTTGCTATGTGCTTTTGTGATACACAAGAAAAATAAAATATTATAGATGTTATGAGGATGTATGAATTATGTGTTTCCATACACTTGTGAATACATCTCTAGTATGAAACCTATGTGTTGGACATCTGTATCTTCTATTCACTTGTGTCATCACCATTACTACCTGCATTGATCTGCGTCACACCCACCTTTTTGTATTTATACCAAATTACCATCACAAATACCTTAATTTAATGTATAAATAACTTGTATCCATGTTTTATACAAAGTGCTTTGGTATTTGCTGCGTCAGTACTCGTATACCTGTAGAATTCGACTGATTGGGCTTCCTTTAGGTATATAATCCTGATAGATAGATTTCCCCGTGATTAGAATAGGTGCTGATACTAAAATATCTATAGAGCACACACCGAACCCCCAATCCCATCCTTTAGTAATAGAGTTAGGTAGTAAAATTATTTGATGTGGAATAACTAACGGGTCAAACCACTAAAGCAGCGACCGACCAAACTGTTGGTTGCAAAAATCTTCTATCCATTTTTTTTTGAGTCAAATATCAGAATACAATGTATTTTGACAACTGTAAACATGGGTTATCATAATATATTATTTTAAAAAAGCATGGAAGTATGGAACACAAAACACATAAGCACGAACACACACTACACGTCTGCTTGTATGCAGTTACTGATAATAACTCAGTTATTGGTAATAACTGTGGTTTTTGTATGCCAATTTTCCTTCCAACTTCAAAAGCTATATGCTGTTTGCTTTTATACTACACATGGAAAGTACAGAGATTAATACATATTACGAGGATGGGTGCATTATGTGTTCCCATACACTTGTTATGACATCTTTAGCATGTGAATTTACCTATGCTTTAGACATCTGAATCTTTCCTTTACTTACTTCATCAATATTGCTACCTGCATCTATATGTTTCACACCCACCTTTTTGTACTTATACCAAGAGGCGCACATCAAGTAAGCCCCAAAATTCACAATACTTAATCCGGCTAACAACCAATAAAAGTAATTTAACTTGTCCCTGTTCAAATTATTGCTAGCTAACCACCCGCCACTCACTTTATTCACCACCTGAACCACTATTGAGCTCAAGTAGTATCCAAATGCCATTGAACACCATGAGATACCTGTTCCAAGTGACTTCATACCCGATGAACTCTCTTCATAGAAAAACTCTAGCAGTCCTACCAATGTAAACATATCAGCCACCCCAAAAATCGCATATTGAAACCCCAGCCAGAAAACCGTTAGTGGCAGAGGGCCTGGTGAGTCAACCATATTATTGTCAATAGCTACTGATTTCCGGTGAGTTTCTACTATTCCGGCCACTGCCATTGAGATAGCTGAGAGAACTAATCCTACTCCGATTCTTTGAAGGTGTTTGATTCCTGTTGGGATCCCAGTGAACTTTCTCACTAACGGGACTAAATACCGATCATAAATTGGGATTAAGATAGACATGAACACTAGTGGAATTACGGGAATGGATGGACCTGGAACTTTAAAACCAAGAAGGTTCCTGTTCATGGTTGTACTTTGTTGAATGGTGAAAGTTTGCAGTTGAGCCAAACAGGTGTTCATGAATATAGTGCTCAATATAATTGGGAGCATACGGATTAAGATTTTTGTTTCTTCGACTTGTGTTACTGTACACAGTTTCCATGATCCTGAAGGGCTGAATGCTGATGCATCAAGGCCATTACTATTTATTGCTGCCCGATCCAGACATCTGATTATGATTTTTAAGTATCAGCAACCAATAACCATAGGATAAAGTGATTAACATTAATATGAAATTTTGGTTTTAATTGTACGCAGACCCCACCTGAAATGTTCTGTTCTTTGAAGAATTTCACTTTCTACTCCAACTTCTTTGTCATGCATCTCATGCAACTCGTTTGTCATCTCTGGTATTGGTATGTTCCGGTTTTTAATTGCTACCACAAATACCTGATCCAATTTATAAGTATCTGTTATCTGTTTGATGATAAAAAATGTGTTGGTATTTCTTATGTTAGTATACCTGTAGAATTCGACTAATTGGGCTTCCTTTAGGTACATAGTTCCGATACATAGATTTCCCCATGAGTAGAAAAAGAGCTGATACTAAGACAGCTACGGAGCATATACCGAACCCCCAATCCCAACCTTGGTTAGAGCTGATCCAGACCACAAAGGTGACACCAAATATAGCACCAGTTGTGACGCTGAACAGAAACCAGTTGAAGAAGCTTGCAAGTGATTCTGCTTCTTTGGGGTCACTTTGGTCAAATTGGTCAGCTCCCAATGAAGGCAGAGCCGCTTTAATTCCACCTGTGCCGAGTGCAATTAAATATAGACCCGTGAACAGTATCGCCTCTTGACCACTTTCTGCTTGCTCACATTCATTCCCTAGGCTAGCATTACAGGGAATCGGCCGTAACTGTTGGAAGCGTGCTTGAATTGCTAGAAGTGCATAACCCTGAGTGTACACAGTGTCACGTCATATTAAATACATTATAAATAAGACACAAATTATAGATTATTAGTTGATGATAGTTTGCATATGGTGTACCACAACTTCGAAAGATGCAAATAGGATGCAAGTCTTGAATCTTGACAAGTATGTGTCAGAAATAAACCCTCCAAATAGTGATAGTAAATAGGCAGTGCCCGAGTAGTTTGTCAGTGTTGTGGCTGACTTGGTCAAACTAAAATTCATATAACCATAGAAGTAAGTTACCAAACTGACAGCCATGGCAATGAAAGCCATGTTCTCAAGCCCTATCATAGCTGCATTAGTCAACACACTCAGAACAGTTAAAAATATGGAAAATACTGTGAATTCTTATTATATGTGTAACATATGTCCTATTTTAAGATACCATATGCAAACATCGCAGCTCTTGTCCCTCCCAGCCTTTTTTGGTGTCTAGCTTGTATTTTGACATCACCAGTGATAACCTGCATATTCTACAATGTCTTCAGTATAAAACGGGTTGATAACAGAATATAGGCCTGCAAATGTAGTGACTTGAGAACAGATTTAGCATAAGAATTACCATTTTATGAAGCTTATGTTGCAAGATCTTCAGTTTTGCTGTGAGTATGCTGTACTGACATAGTGAAAGGTTGTTTTTATAGCGCAGGACGTTTGTCTTATCATTCTAAGGAATCAAATGGCATCTTTAAAGTCAATATACAATTAATTTAGTTTAAGGTGAACCAATGCTTGAGTAGGAACATGTCTACATCCGTTCAACTGATTTTTTATTTTTTTATTTTTTTCCATGCCGTCATCTGCCTGTTAGTGACACTACTAATGATTATACTTTAGTTGTGGTACACTTTAGACTGTGAGCTTTACTGTTTTGCAGGCTGAATTATCTTAATCTTTGTTTATTTTATAGTATGACATGATATTGTGACGGACTCCCAACCTTGCTCTACCTTGGTAAGAACTAGATATCAAATGCATACTGTAAGTAATTATCCAGCAATGACACTGTTGAAGATCATGAAAAAAGCATAAACATGAATGCCCTTCTTACAATCACCTAATAAACTTATTTCGTTAAGTACACAGCTTCTGTTGTAGTTTAATGTGTCATCTATTAGAACTCCCAAATCAGCTCGATTAATTTTTTTCAGTCCTTGAGTTTGGACCATTGTGTCACCTAACCAGAGTATAAAATGGATGGCAGGAGGAGAATGTCGCGACGTCGTTTATTAATTACTATAATATTTGCTAATTGTGTATATTGGATTAGACTAATCTTGGTTCAGCAGTAGGTTTGACTAATATTATGATTAACTTTGGTGTTTGCCTTGTTGCCATTAGCGCCTGGCGTGCCACTGTTACGTTATCATTCAAGGCTACTTTCAAAGTTCAACACCATATACAGGTCATATTTCTACATCGTCTCCATTATAGAATTAAGAAGTATGCAGTCCTTTGTTTATTAACTGTGTACTTCACATCTCATTATGCATATTTGAAGTTCAAATTCTGCTTAAAAACAAGAAAATTACTAGTTTCTAAATTAATACTGGTTCTGAAGCTTTCTGGCAAATACACAGCAATGCTTTATTTGGGGCATGTTAATCCTAATATTATAAGTTAGAGCAAGTCCAATGAATTACCTGGGGCATTCAAGTAGCTGGGGACAATTATTTCACCATTTTGATTGTGAGTTTTAAGTATTTACGTAGAAAGTGATTTACTGATGTAAACGGGTCGTGCGAACATCCTTAAATTGGTATTCTTATTCTTCATATAGTCAACTATCAGAATACAATGTATTTCATTAACGGTAAATCTGTCTGTTCTATCATAATAGATTATGTTTTAGGTAACAATTGTGAAAACACAAACCTACGCATGAACACAGTACACTTTTGCTAGTATATAGTTACTGATAATATCTGGCGCTTTTTGTACACCTTTTTTTTTTTTCATAATTTCTTTGTTATTCACTTTGGCGAGACACGTGAAGCGTACATAAAATAATATATATGAGGATGGGTACATGTTATGACTATTTCTAGCATGTGAATTTAGCTGTGCTTTAGAAAATCTGAATCTTTCCTTCACCTATGTCATTACCATTGCTACCCACATTAATCTGTTTCACACCCACCTTTTTATATCTATACCAAGAGGCACACATCAAATAAATCCCTAAATTAACTATACTTAATGCGGCCAATAGCCAATAAAAGTAATTTAGTTTATCTCTATTTAAATTGTTACTAGACAACCACCCGTCACTCACTGTATTCACCACCTCCACCACCATTGAACTCATATAATATCCAAAAGCCAATGAACACCATGAGATAGCTGTTCCGAGTGACTTCATGCCTGGTGAACTCTCTTCATAGAAAAACTCTAGCAGCCCTACTAATGTAAACATATCGGCCACTCCAAAAATAGCATACTGGTAACCTAACCAGAAAACTGACATAGGTAACGGGCCAGGGGAATCAACCATGTTATTTTCAATAGCTACTGATTTACGGCGGGTTTCTACAATCCCAGCCACTGCCATTGAGATGGCTGAGAGTACTAATCCTACTCCAATTCTTTGAAGGTGTCGGATTCCTGTTGGAATCCCAGTGAATTTTCTCAGAAATGGGACAAAAAATCGATCATACAGTGGGATTAATATAGACATGAACGCAAGTGGAATCACCGGAATGGAGGGACCAGGAACGTTAAAACCAAAGAGGTCCCTGTCCATGGTTGTACTTTGTTGAATGGTAAATGTTTGCAGTTGAGCCAAACACGTGTTCATGAATATAGTACTCAATATAATTGGGAGCATGCGGATTAAAGTCTTTGTTTCTTCAACCTGCGTTACTGTACACAGTTTCCATGATCCTGATGGTAACAATTCAGATGCAATAACTGGATTACTAACAATGGCTGCCCTGTCCAGACATCTGAGGTGAAATGCAAGTATTAATTAGCAACGTACCATAAGATTAACATAACAACGTTTAGCATTAAAATTTACAAGAACATACCTGAATTGATCTGTTCTCTGAACAATATCAGATGTCACTCCAGTTTCTGTATCATGAATGTCATGCAACTCCTCTGTATTCTCTGGTAATTGTAGATTTCGGTTTCTAATGGCCACCACGAATACCTGAACCCATTGTATAAGTTAAAGATCTTATTCCATGTTAGTATATGAAGTGCGTTTAATTTATTAATTTATTTATGTTATCATACCTGTAAGATTCGAAGAATTGCGCTTTCTTTAGGCACATAATTCCGAAACATGGATTTCCCCATGAGTAGAAAAAGAGCTGCTACAAAAACAGCTAACGAGCACACACCTAACGCCCAATCCCATCCTTGGTTAGAGCTGATCCAGACAATAAAGGTAACACCAAATATAGCCCCAGTTGTGACGCTGAACAAGAACCAATTAAAGAAGCTTGCAAGTGATTCTGCCTCTTTTGGGTCCCGTTCATCAAATTGGTCAGCTCCCAATGATGGCAGAGCAGCTTTAACTCCACTAGTCCCAAATGCAATTAAATACAAACCTGTGAATAGTATCGCTTCCTGACCACTATTCACTTGCTGACATGGATCTACTTGGGTTGGGTTACATGGAAGTGGTCTTAACTGTTGAAAGTGTGCTTGAACTGCTAGGAGTGCATAGCCCTGTTAATTGTCCGCGAGTTTACAGTTATATAATGTTAAATCCATTAAGGGGAAAAAAAATCGGAAAATGATAGGGAGACCTAATTATGTGACTAAATACATGCCTAAACATATGTGTCATGATCTTGATGGTTTGTGGAAAAGTGGGTCCCCTTATTGAAGCCATCAAGATGATGACACACATGTTTAGGCATGAATTTAGTCCCACCTTTTAGGCCTCCCAATCACTACTCAAAAAAATCTAGAGATTGTACACTTATCTATGTAATTTTATTCAACATACCACAACTTCAAAAGACGCGAATAAGATACCAGTCTTGAATCTTGACAGATAGGTGTCGGAAATGAACCCGCCAAATAGTGAAAGAAGAAATGCAGTGCCCAAATAGTTTGTGAGTGTTGTGGCTGACTTGGTCAAGCTGAAGTTCATATAACTATAGAAGTAAGTTACCAAGCTTACAGCTGTCGAAATGAATGCCATATTCTCGAGCCCCACCATAGCTGCATAAATCGACACACACAATACAGTCACTAAACAAAAATACTATTGTTAAATCCCATTGGAAGCGGATAGTTTTGAAAGTTAAATACCATATACAAACATAGCAGCTCTCATTCCACCCAGCTTTTTCTGGTGTTCAGTTTGCAATTTGACATGTGCTTTGATACCCTGCAAATTGTTTTACAATGTGTTAGTACTTAGTATCAAGTAGGCTGTTAATAGAACGTAGTCCTGAAAATGTAACGATTCGAGAACATATTTACTATGTCAGAATTACCATTTTATGAAGGAATCTCGTATGTTACAGGATCTTCAAGTTTGGTGCAAGTATGTGCTTGTTACAGACATCGTGGAAGGTTGTTTTATAGCAAATGGCATTTGTCTTATCACTCTTGGGAATCAAATGGTATCTTTAAGGTATGTCACAATCCTCCTCTCTCCCTCAACTAAACAATATGCTAGTTCATCATATATGTTGTCGGGTTATTATTTTGTACTATACGAACACCCACGCAAAGGGACGGTGTATAGCGGAAAATAATTATACTTGCGCAATCGTTATTCTCGTTTGACCCTTGATGCAAAACTTCCGGGTTCAATTTGTAGTCATTGCAAGAAAAAAGTACATGGGTTAGAAACAAAATTTAAGGATTAAACAATATTTAAATTATTAATTTAGTTGTTAATTATGTTACCATTTTTAATCAAGGGTATAATAGTCCACTAACGTTACTCAAACTTTAAGCATTTTAAGTTTAAGGAATGCATATGCATGCATTATAAGTATAGAGATAATTAAGTATAAGCAAACTGAACCTATGGTTGAGTATGTAATATATATCTGTATCTGTTTAACTGAATGTTTTTTCATGCTGTCGTCTATCTGTTAGTGATATTACATTCGATATTTAGTTCTTTTGTTTAACACTTAAGACTGCAAGCTTACTATTTTGTAGGTTGAAATGTCTTAATCTCTGCTTATAATATAATCTGTATATGGTATGAGGGGTTCTACACCGTCTTTATTGCATTAGGAGTAGAATAGTGTCTATGACTCTGTATTATATTAGTTTTCTTTTATGTATGAAGTATTAGCATCTTCTGGTTTAGCATAATGTTAAATTATCTGATTAGTATCCTAGTAGTCTTATTATTCTTCTACTATAAATATAAGGCAATTGTTTAGGTTATGATTTAAGTATATATAAAAAAAGTCAGGAAGCTCATTCAACTTCTTGGTAATATTCAGCCATAGTACCCCGCTACGCCCATTAGCACGATAGTTATTACCCTTGACTTCAGACAATATGTCAATTTACTGAAATCTGTAGCATCTCACTGCAACACCCGAGAAGCAAGCTATTACAGCGAGCGGCTGGAGCAGTATGGAGCCGAGGAGCAAGGCAGTAGTTTATTAGTTACACAACATGGGTTTTAAAGCTGCACAAATCACATGACTAAAAATCATAATTTGGATAGTTACCGAGCATTGACAACACTAACACACAACTTTTAGATATGGTGTGTCAACTCTGTTTTATGTGTTCCATATTCTAGACATCACAAGTTAAGTTCCAATAAAATCTTTTTTAATCCCTGAAAGTGTCTGATTGACCTTATTCACCTAACATGATTTAAATATGTAAGGCCGGAGGTGATTGTCTCTTCATCTGTTTATGATATTTGCTACTTGTACTTACTTATATACCTTAGACTAGATTAAACAAATACTTTTTTTCTGCTTGGCCCGCTATTATAATCATTTCGCTCATTTAGGTGTTTGTATAGTTGCCACCATCACATAGCATGCCAAAGCCAAATTACTTGTATAATGTGTCAAAGTCAAATCATAGACGGAACTTGAACATTTTTTTGAGGGGGGCCGAATTTATTTTGGGAGGGCCGAATCGGAGATTTGTTTGTAACCTCAACTAAATTACCCCTAAAACATATAATATTTACACTAGGTGCCGCAAATTTTGGGGGGGCCGGGGCCCTCCCCGGTCTCCATTAAGGTCCGTCCTTGAGTCAAATATCGGACAAAAAAAATCCATATACAATATTTTTTCATACCCTACTAGCATAAGAAGCTATTTAGAAAAGAACATTTGATGACACACACACGTAAGCATAAACACATAGTACACAGATAATAGCTACTGATTATAAGCTTTAAGGACATAGTTAGTAAGGCTGAGATTAAAAAAAATGCTAGTTGCATTGTTCGGGTTTAGGTAGAATGAAAATTCATCATTATTAAATAACTAATGTAATATAGGATTTGGATGGTGCATTTGTCGAATGTAGTTATTTTTAAAGGTTTAGATTCTCTCAATGAAAGTAACTTTTTTTAGAGAACTCGGATCAATAAAATTTAAAACCTTGTTAATTTGTTGGGTTTTGGGTTTTGGATATGAATTTTACGAGCCTTATATCATCAGTTATGGTGTTATGTAAAACGGTTTAAAAGATCAAAATTTGTGCAAATCATGTAAAAGGAACACTTTGCATCGAATCTGTGACGTAGTTACTAAAAACTAAGGTATTAGATACCAAAGTGTTAAGAAGTATATTTGAGTTTTGAACCATTTGTCGTTTGCAGGTGTCGCTGTAGTCAAGCCGGCCACATATATAAGCTTTAAAGTACTGTAATACTTTTTGGCGGTTTAATACGGCTAGTTTGGTCATTAAGGTATGATTTATTAAGATAATATTTTATATTTTATTCTTGCTCAACTCATCATCAGATTTATTGTTTAATAAAAAAACTAGGTAGTGAAATTATCATACTACCATTCATTTTTAGAGTGCGCATGTTGAGCTTTTGCTTAGAAAAAATGCTAAAGTTTCAATGCAAATCGCACTCTCTAGATTGATACACACAAGTTTGTTTCTTAAATGAAGTTTCTACATAAGTATGAAGTTTTTAACACTCTTCAATGCATTGTAATTTGGTTAATGTATGTTTTTACTTTTTTCTAACCCTAGATTACTCAAAAACCTAAGGTAGTTTTTCTTGCTAAAAAATCAACCAAGTTGTCATTTGCCTAGTGGTTTGAAAGTGTTAATTTATAGTCTTTCCATGTGATAGAGGGTTCAATATTTCTTTAAAACAGAAGTGAAGAGTTTTAAGTGCGTGAGATCAAGCTTGTCGAATAAGCGCAAGTTTCTCAACTCTAACTAGGTACTCGTATAGTCGTATTATGTATGCACATAAATGAGCTTCTCGTTTAATTCTAGCTTTCCAAAATAAATAACGAGCTTTTCATTTTCATGATAAACTGACCAATCACTTTTTACAGAAGAACTACCCAACCAGTTGTTATGGGTATAAGCCCATGATGAACCCACTCGGTCCTTAGATCATCCGTAATGGATGGTCATTTGCATGGTCATCCCTCGAAAGGGACGCGTCCCCTCCATTACCAGGACCTGGTCATGGTCATGTTGAAAAAATGCATAACTCGGTCGTATACTCAACCGAGTATGTCCTTTTCTTTGTATGTGAGTGTGTGTTATTTAATTGTTTTTGTGAGGTATATATGTGTTTAAGTGAGATATGTTTTGGTGACCGCAATCGTCTTGTTACACTAATTTGGTCATAAAGAAGATTGTAGTGAGAAAAAGCTGAGTTGGTAACCGCGGTCACCGTTACGCCCAATCTTATGAATCAGTCCATGAATTTTATGCCGTTAGCAAGGATACTAGGTTAGTAACTAGTGGGTCGTGTGACTTCATTGACTAGTTTAGGTTGTATTAAATACTCGGTTCGCCTCAAAATAATTGTACGCGGACAAAAAAAAAAAACAGTTTAAAAAAACATAATTATTACAAATTTGTTTTAATTTCTTATCTTTAACTAATTGATTTTTAACTTCTTTTAAAGTTTGTAATAATAAAGTCAAGTGAGCTTTATCTTTAACTAATATATTTATAATGAGAATATATTAGCTACAATTTTGTGTGTATAAATGTGGGTCTCAGATTTTTTTTGTGGGTCCTGATTATTTTCTGTCAGGCTCTGATTTATTGGTTGTGTATTTTATATGAGGGATTGTAGCTAATTGGCTACAAAAATTGTAGCCAAGCTATCCCCATTTATAATTTCTTTAAAGTTTTCATATGGATAACTTTACTATTAACTAATTAATTTATAACTTTTTTAAAATTTGTAATAATAAACCTAAAATGATAAACTTAATCTAAATTGTCCATTTATTTTAGAAAATGAACATTTTTTTTGCGACATACTAAAAAGAACACGTGGATAATAAATTTGCGAAAGAAATACATGATTACGTTTTCCAATAATTAGCTCTCAAATTAATTTCATAACTGGATTTTATACCTATGAGATTGCAAATGATTTTTTTTTTTTTTTTCCCCCAAAAAGGTGTGTCAAATATGAGTTTTACATTTTGTCTGCATCATTGAAACTCTCAACAAGGATCCGATGACTGGAACTAGGGTGGGTTTTAGGACACCCATAAATTTTGTGATGTAGCGTTAATTTTGTTAAACAACTTCGATTTTGCATAGATGCACACGATCTCTAAAAATTGTGTGTGGTTCCAGTATTGTTTAGTATATTTTAAGTGCATTTGGTCATATTGTATTATGGTTCCATCCCGGAATTCACATCATAGATGTCACGACCAGACATAAAAGTACGTGTTGAACTGCAAGACAATGTAGAGAGGAAGAAGAAGATCACATGCAGGGCACGTGATATGGTACATGCAAAAGCAACTTTCATGTGGATGGCACGAAGTTTCAAAACCATATTTAACTCGGGTGGGGTTTCGATGCACCGACCTAACACTAGTCTTCATTTTGCATGACACAACTACCTTAAAAAACATCGTTTCTACGCTTGAATTTTATTTCTCAATATTTGTACGACATGCTAATAATCTACTGTAAAAGCTATTTGTGCAAGGGATGTTCAATCAATAATAGACGTATACAAGAAATAAAAATGATTCGGTGCATTTACGAAAAACTAAAATATTACTGTAAACATGTTTTTTTTAGAACTAGGTGCGTTTCTGAAAATTATGATTTCTTACAAAAATTAATATTACGTTGGCGAAAAGCCATGAATATCCGGAGATTCATGTAACCCATTTTGGTTCCGTTATTGGCGATGTGTACATTACAATTGATATGAGGATTCTTACTATAATGGTTGGATAATGTTGTCATTGTATTTTTTCTTCAACAGTTTGATTCGTACTTGAGCTTTCAAATAATTTGAGCAACTTTTCATACATCCACTTTTTAGACACTATTGGCAAGGTTTCACTAGATTAAACCTGATATTACTACAATTCTACAACACATATATGTCATATGCTCAAATGATCAATCATGTACATACATAACTCAAGATGAATTAACACTATAATTTGATCAATTAGTATAATTAAAAACAAGTTTGACAAAAGTAAAGTTTACTAAGACCATCCTTAACGGATGAAATTTAGGAGGTGTTTGTTTTTCGTTAAGAGGCTCTTAACAGCCTCTTAATCTGAACCGTTCAGACGCGGTCAGACATTTTGGTCGTTCGACCGTTTTTTTCCCGTTCGGCGCGTTCGAGGCGATAAGATCTTAAAGTGCCAGGCTTGAGAAGGGTGTCGAACGCCTTGTTGCCTCTTCACGACACAAAAAAACCAAAAAATTAGTACGAGCAAGCAAATGTCTTTGTTCAAACATGAGTTTTTTTCCGTTCGGATGTGGTCGATTCGACATTCACGCCAGATTGATTCGGATGTGCGGTTCAGATTCAGATTCAGAGCCTCTTAAAAAACAAACACCACCTTAGACGCGTTCATGGCCAAGGTGGCACCCCAAAGACGTGTTCATTGCCATTACTGACACTTTCGGAGACGCGTCCTCAAGAGATTTCAGTCAAGACTTGATCGAGTCGTGTGAGTTTGTTGTGTGTGTAGGTGTTTTTATTAAATGGTTTTTGTGGGGTATATTAGGTTTAAGTGCGGTATGTTTTGATGGTGACCACGGTCACTTTATTACACAAAGTTAGTCATGAAGAAGGTTGTAATGAGTTTGCGTTAATGTATCAGTGGTGACCACGGTCTAACTGAGTAAGTGACTTGGCAATTATAACAAGAATAATGGACTTTAGTAGACTAGCCCGCAATGACTAGCCTTTGGGCTATGTATAGTTGACCATGATAATGTTCATGCCCGGCCCATGTTCTTTTTAACATTTTCAAAATTTTATAGTATGAACTTTCAATATGTTTCAGATATGATCTACGTTAAGTCTCTTAATTAATTGTTAACGACTCATATTAACTTGATATCACTAACGGTTCATTTTTTTTTCCCACGTTAAAGTTTCACGTAATGCCCTAGAAAATACTAGTAATCAAAAGTACGTTTTTGACACGTTGAAAAGCGTCAATAATCAAGCCTGGTGTTTTTTGACACGTTCAAACAACATTGTCAACAACAGTATCAAATAATCATCACTAATTAACGTTTATTATAAAATTTATAAGCAACAACACTACTGATTGCTATAATCAAGTCATCATAATATTCAAAGAGCAATGATAGATTCCTATTTTCTTTTTTGAAAAAGCAAATATGAATTATTACCACAAAAGAATTCAAAACAGCAATGAAGTGGCAAGATTGAAGTGATTAATTTGTGTCTCTCTAATAGTATATGCTAACAAAGAGATTGAGATATGTACATGAAGAGTGAGAAATAGACAAAAATATGTGTCACACATATTTGTCGCATTGTTATGCATGCCAATCATTATTTTTAATAAGAAATTTAGAGTATGACAATGACAACTTTACCCAAATGTAACATGGTCGTTTGAACATGCACAAAGCTAGGGTTGTAACGAGCTGATTCGGAGTCGAGCACTGTGAGGTCAAAACGACTACTAAAACATGGGTTTAAAACACAATTTAAGCTTGATCGCACTTTTATAATCAAGCTTGAGCTTGAACTCAACTCGGGTTCTAAAACTCAAGCTCTAAACTAGACTCGAGCTCGATCAATCATGCATTATAAACTTGAGCTCGTTAAATGAATCCATATCGAGCTTGACTCAACTCGCTTTGCTTTGTATGCGCGTTACTTTATATGCTAGTGTTAATCATGTACTTTCATAGTCCCAAATTGATTGGCCACTAATAAAATGTCATCTCGACTTAATATAACAACGAAAGATGGATATGTGCAATATTATTTTATATAGCGACGATATTCTTAGCGTTGAAGAAATCGAAGATATGGGTCATTGCTTTGAAATAAATGATGAGTTACAAATTGTTCAAAAATAGTTTCTGCAAAAAATGACATTTTTTAGTAGCAACTCATCTACATCATTTTGCTGCTAGGAAGTATTTGCTTTTCTTTTTGTAAATATTCGTGGGCAACAAATCGCGGCGGGCTTCAGCTTCAGAATTTGAGTTTTCATCATCGGTAGGTTCTGGCGATCGATGTTTTTATTTTTGTTAGCTTGTATATTTGGCTTTTCTTTGCCGGTTTCATAGTCTGTTGTTTGTCTTGTAAATTTTTGGTTTATGTGTTTAGTCTCATTTGTCTTACAATTTTTAATGTTTTCTAACTGTTATAGCACAATGCTTCTATGTTCTCGTTCTGATTGCAGGGAAATTTGCATATATATTAAAACTCGTATATTTTACATATTTGCTCAAAACATATTACCATATTATTTTCTTTGTTAAATTAATATTACAAACTTTAAAGAAAGGCAAATGGCATAAAAAAGTATTAAAGTTAGGGTTCATATTCAATCAAGTCATTCTTCTTTTTTTCTTGCACAAAAAGGTTGCCAACAAATTTTTTTTAGTAGATTTGGGTTTTTTACTAACTTCCGTTAACCCACTTCATTAGTAAATTACATATTTGGTCCTTCATTTTGTAGAGTCATTTTATGCACCATTCTTCCTCCTCCACCGTCCACCACCACCGTCCTCCTCCACCAACACTGTCCGCCACCATCACCTGCCAACACCATCCGCCACCACTACCACCGTCCACCACCACCACCACCTGCCACCACCACCACCGTCCTCCTCCAACACCGTCCGCCACCACCACCACTACCATATATCACCATCACCTATTGTCATTTGGTTTTGACCCAAGAGGTGAGGCTTTGCAAATGCTCATGTGGAGAAAATATTTCTTTCAGTTGTTTAAGTCTTGAAGGCTTCATAGCTTTGTGCAATTCTCGGCCCACTTTGACATTTCCCGCTTCTTTTATCACTCTCCCTGAAAATAGAAGATCTTCTTTGTATCTCAGGTCTGCCGGGCTTGATACCTTTCCTGACTGAAAATCGGTTGATAAGTGTTATGTTTATTGAATACCAAAACAACAAAAGAATAATAAAAAATCTTGGCTACAATGAGAATGGATCCTAACACATAGAGTAACATGTCAGTCCAGCCCAATCTTACAATATATAACCATTTAAAAAAGATGTGCAATACTTTTACAAGGTTCTAATCCATATAACTACAAGATCTCTATTTTTTGTCATTAAATGACATTTTGATATTTAACTAGTCTAGGGGTGAGCGAAAAAACCGAAAAGACCGAATAAATTGAAAACCGAAACCGAACCAAACCGAAAATAACCGAACCGAACTAATAACCGAACCGAATTTGCTAAAACCGAACCAAACCGAATTACTAATTCGGTTCTCGGTTTGGGTATGGGTTTGGCAGTTTGAACCGAAAACCGAATTCATATAAATTTATATACTACATCCGTCCCAAATTAGTTGTCCTCATTTGACTTTTTAAAGTCTTAATTTCTCAACTTTGATCTTAAATATTTTTATTTATGTTATATAATAATTGATGCAAAATATATGAATGGATTGTTCTTTTAAATGTTTTTTCATTGGTGTAATTTTCATCAAATATTATATAACACATACAAAAATATTAAGGATCAAAGTTTAGAAATTAAGACTTTAAAAAGTCAAATGAGGCCAATTATTTTGGGACGGAGGAAGTATTTTTTATATATTTATATATATATTTATATATTTTTAAGTATATTTATATATAAATAAATACTATTAAAAGATTATCATAATATAATAAAATACTTTTTATGCTTGAAATATATTTTTTGCTAAATATCTATCTAATTATTAAATTTTTTTTAAAAAATAGTGAAATTCGGGTCAACCCGAAAACCGAACCAAATTAGAATTCAACCAAACCGAACCGAAAACTGAATTTGAATTTGGTTCGGTTCGGTTCTCGGATTGACCTAAAAAAATATTTTAACCGAATTAACCGAACCGAACAACCCCGATGACCGAACCGATCAACACCCCTAAACTAGTCTAACACTTCCATCGACCATCTCAAGCAAACTTCGTTTTTGGTCTATTAGGCGTCATAACCATAATGTAATAAAAATAAATCTAGTCTTGCACATGATAATTCTCTATTTTGTCATAAACTAAGAGCGCAAATGCAGTTGGTGCACAGTTGGTGGTCTTGATTGATGGTCTTAGTGGAAAAGTGATGCCACCTCAAAGATCTTTTTCTATGGCACCAGATTTCTCTATAACATCAAAACACCCCTCCCTAGCTATAACGCCACTTTTTGGTGCCATCGATTTTTTTTTTCATTTAATATAAACAATATATATAACTAAAAACATATTAGTGATTAAGGTTCCATAAATGATAATACAAAATAAAAAAGTACATAAAATGACAATACAAACAAAATAACAATCTGAAAAAAATACAATTTAGTGATTAAAGTTTCATAAATGCTCGATAATGTCTTGTCAAAGTTCGTTATGCACTCTTCTATCTCGAAAATCCTACGATACTTAAATGCTACACTTCAAAAAGTACTACTGACTTTTTTCAAAATCTTACAAAAAGATACTTAACTTTTAAATGCTACTACGTTTATCAACAAAAAAAAATAAAAAAATGCTACTAATATGTTTTAAGCTTGAAACAGTGTACTATAACTTTTAAATGCTAACTACGTGGCTTTTTGTTTACCACATAAATCAAAAGCTACTTCACTCATATCAAGACCAATATTATCTTGTCAAGCCATCTTCTTCCTCGTTCATCACCTGCAAAACTTATACACCCACATAAAAAAAAATGAAACTAGCAATATCATCACACAAACATCAAATATCATAAACACAGAACATCACAAACGCAAACAAAACGAAAACAAACAAAAAAGAAAGGAAAAAAATTACTTTGGCGTGGGCTGGTGGCCACGGCGCCAAGCCTTAACAGCCCAGCTACGGTATGGTTCCTCGCGCCATAGGCTCGTGCCATCGGTGACGGCTTGAGCCAACAGCCACCGTACCCGGTGCTCTAAGGATATTTAATAATACTAAAATTAACAAATGTTGCATCTGCTTAATCAGAGAGTAATAATTGTTGGAAAATGTATATATTTACAAGTACGTAAATGTCCGGATTCGAACTCGTGACCACGGGATTGCACACTTTACGTATGAGACTCGATGCTTAAATAATTAATATAAAATATTATGTTTAATTATTAAATTCACAATAAACGACTAAACGAGCGATAAGCACTTATCGAAAGTGACTATTGGTCGTTAAATGTCAACGGATATGAAGAAAAGTAAACAAGCCAAGAGACGGTTTTAGGAACCTTCTTTTGGGCTTGTTTTTAACGAAACTATGGAATCCCACATCGAAACCATAGTAAACATGACATCTACCATAAGGCTATAAATACATCCCATGTATTCATCCTTTGGTACACTTGATTTCATTAGAAGGCCAAACTTCTTCTTTTCTTCCCTTTTATTCTTGGTCGATTTGAGTGAATCCCCATTGTAAAGGATTTCTGGTGACCTCGAGCATAACAAGGTGTTTGGTTATTCTATTGTGATCAAGAACTAGCATTCGCATCGAATCGCTAATAGTATGCGTGTGTACAAGAACGTGGTTGTAAGACATTATTCTTACACCAATAAGTACTTCTTTGGTTTGCTTTGCTCGAGGGTGGTTTTACTTTGCTCGAGGAATTTGATATTCGCAAGAGGTACGTTACGCATACTTTCGCTTAATTAATTTATTTGTTATGATCTTAAGTCTTCATTGTGTACTCTTGATGTCTTTATGTTTTATTATATTTTATATATCATAAACTCAACAATGGTATCGAGCCGAGTTTAACAAGTAATTAATTATGAAACACATAATTAAAATAAACATGAATATGTTATTATTTGTATGCTTAGATCTAGGGTTTGCAAAACCTAAACCCTAATTTTGGGGCGTTTTTTATGGTGCCTTATTAGGGTTTTGTAAACTATAGTTTTAATTGGATTAGAAACCCTAAGATGCATGCAACTTTATGTGTATATGCGTAACTCTATTGATTGCATTAATTGTTAAGTGTAATTTATATCCATGATAATTATCTGCATGTTTTATCATGGATCTGTTTTTTATTGTATGTCTTTCATGTTTTAAGTGATATACATTAAAATTATGATAGATCTTAAATTGGGGAAGACCTCAATAATTATTAATTTAATCAATTATGTGCTATGTGGTATATATTTAGTTTTGACTTACGCAATCGATGAATCGATGCATGTGGTTCACCTTGTACATAGATGAAAACGGGTGGAAGTCTTAATTAAATATATGCATATTGACAGATCTAGAATTGGTTATTAATAAGATTTATCAAAACCGTTTGCATGTGGCTATTTGATATACATGACTTTTATTTGTTATGTATTCATTGTTTATTTGTTTATTTTTTCCAATACTTGCTTGTTTGTGTTTTGTAACAAGGGTATTTTAACAAGAAAAATAAACTGATCTAAACAATGGTGAAACATGTATTTTAAGAATAGTAATCATAATCATTTAATTGATTGATGACTTTGGTACAAATGACTGAACGGCTCACCCATGAGAATGAACTAATAAAAGGGGTTTAAAGAAGTGCGCATAGTCACACTGAATGGATGTCTAAGGTTGTGCTTTAGCGTGCACGGTCCTCCCTCGTAAGTTCGAGTGGAGCTACTTAGTAAGCCATTAAATGTGCAAGCTCATCTTAAGGGCGAATTAGTTTTAATTCCATGCGCCACTTGGTGGTAATTATCCGAAACACTAAGTGTTTACACTTATGCAAAAGTACGGTATAATGGATGATAATTAACACTAAATTCCTTGATTGGTGAAACCAATACCTCAATTAAAGTTTGATGATGAAAAACTTAAACATTAAAACAAGATATAAATGTTTTAATAAAAACTATGCTACAAAGATGAATGCATGACATTTTTTTATATATATTTGATTTTACATCAAAATTATTACCCTTTAATTTAAGTTATATGCCATCCAACGAAACGGAAACACCTAAGATTATTTTTTATTTGCGTGAGACCGTGACTTAGATCGTAATCAAAGGGTAAAATGTCCACGTGTCGTGAGAACGGGCATGGACGATTTTGCAGTTTCTTAAGTTGGACAACTTAATTGAGTTAAGCGGTGAGCGGCAACTCAAGGCATAAGATGGGATAAAACATGTTTACATGGCAATTGAAATTGGCTATATGTAAATCCCATAAATCTAGGAATTGCAATTGATATTGGTAATTGAGCAAAAGCTCTACCATTTTGTATAAGGTTCATTACTAGCAGATCAACTGACGTGATGAAATTATGACAATTTGGATCATAGTTTTCAATAATAATTAATTGGTTATATGAATATGAACCTTGGGTATTTAATTGTTTATTGAAAAGGAAAATTATCGAAAATACTAAAATTGAATTTTGTAATTCTTTTGAATGTATAAATGCAACATTTAACCGTAAACGAGGTTTAGTCTTTGATCAGTAAATTGATCCATTCTGCTTTCAAACAAATGTTTGATCGAGAATAATTTACCGAAAAGACAAACGAAGTCTCTTTTCCATGGGAGAAGCATGAGACTCAATCCTATTCCTTTTCATGAATGAGAAAGGAATAATAGGAACATTTGAATTGTCTAAATTCTAATGTAACTCACAAAGAATGAATTGCACATCTTATTTTCCATAAAGATTTCATTACCTTCAGTTGGTGAATGAATCCTTTTGTAACAAACATGAATGTTGGTTAACTGGAAAACATGTATATGAGTTACTAAATTAGAAGTTAGACTATTTACCGCGAAAAATTGGTAAAAGGCAAACTAGCATATTTTATCTAGTTGTTTTGCTTTAGCCTTTAAAGGTGCTACATACCAGTATGGGGATGGTAGACCTATTAAGGAAGAAATTGCATACCCAATTTTTCAAGTTAATAACATTGATGGATAACACATCATTCACAGAGTAGAATACACCTTTTAGTACCTTAGTAATGATTACGTATGGTTCTTCAAAGGTGTAGGAAAGTAAAAAGCAAGCAAGTTGTTTTCATCGGTTATGCAACACTTACAATGTTGTCGATTCGGTGGGAGCATTTGTGTTGCATTCTTGAATAAGAAGTTGTTTTAATGATTTCTAATTCGATGGGAGCTACAAGCCTTATTTCGTGTAGTAACCCATATTATCTTCAAAGATAATTACTTTCAAATTGTAGGCACTTATGGTTTTCAAGGATTGTCATGTGCGTTTCCTACTAATCAATATAGTCCTACATCTACTTGTTATATCTATGACACAAAACATATTAATCAAATAAACGAGCGTGTATCGTGTTGTTTATCGCTACATGATGTTGTTCCATGCACAAGTGGGAGAAATCTTTATTGTGTGCAAGGTACAACACATATAAATATGATTCTCTTGACCGCAAGGTAAGAGAGTAACGTTCAATAGGAATTATACATTTAAATATGTATGATTGCCGTATTAAGAACATGTGTCAAGATGATAACAAAGACTACTTTATTTTAAATATTTATGTTCTTCAATATTTAAGAAACACTTGTAGTTACAATTTATGTTGCGAGAACGTGAACTAGATTGTAGCCCAAGGTAAAATATCCACGTGTCGAGAGCGAGCATGGATGATTTTGCGTTTTACGTTGAACATTTCATGGAATAACATAATTAAATGAAGTAATCTAATACTACTTTGAATTTAAGTATTCGTTGAATGACTTAAATATATGTAGTCAATATTAACTTGAAATATTAATTGAAACCTGAGGTGGTGTTCATAATTACTTTTATTATAAATGTTTATGATTTTGTAAAATCACAAACATGAAGTCTTTTAATACAAGACTTACAATATAAAGTAAGACGTTAACTTGCTATGTTTTAAGACATATGCATGAAGTCAATGAGGTAATCAATGACTTATAACGTATAGTGGGATTATAACTGATATGTCTTTTGACTTGGTCAAAAATACTTGTGTTATAATACATGCAATTGACTTGGTAATTCTATTGTACCATTAAGTTTTACTTTGTTGGTAAATAGATGAGCCAAAGAGTAGATGGTTGTCTTAAATATTGTTAGATTATCTTACAATATTAATTCTAATGAAATACCATAGTTTTATGGTATGTTCGATTAGAAGAATCAAAATCTATTGGCATGTTTGATTCAAGATAACTATAGTTTCTTCCAAAAGTTATCAAGGTTAGTAGATTGAGTATAGATTGAATATACTCAATAAGACTCCAACATAGAAGATTGATAAGACACCATTTGTTTATGGAATGTGATGAATCACATTAAGTCTTATAAATGAAGTTCTGAATTTGTTAAACTACTTGTATAGTGAGTTGTAACAAACTGATGTCAGGAACTATCAATGTGTTTTGTAATATCCCAAAAGAGAACAATGTATTGTTACTCTACTTGCTAAACTATTTAAAGGTAATCTTTAAATTGTTAAAGGCAAGTGAGAGTTTTGTTTAGATCTTGAAAGATTGAATTACAAAAATGCATAATCTTCTAATATGCACTAGCAAATATCATGATGAGGCTAAACATGAAAATGATAGACCTTAATATGATGGAATTGTCATTCATAGATCCGCAAGGATATCTCAGATATTTAATATGCTGAGGAATATGAGTTCTGAGGATCATGGTAAGCTCGTTAATCATAATGATAAATTTACCAAATGTTGTATTGTGGTAAATCAACCATACTATGAATGTAGAGATGTTGTCCATAGAGATAATCAACTTTAGATATTTGGTTTATCTTAATGAGTTTCTTCAAAGAATGAAAACCCTAGTGGTTTAAATCTTTGTGTAGGAATCATACGGAAAATATTGTACACGTATTTAATGCATGTCTAGTGATAATAATATTAATCATATTTAAGCAATTAACTATGATTGAATATTCTTTACTAGATACATTAAATAGAAATATAAAGATTATAATTGTCATACTTAGTTTCATTGATGTGAAATTTTGACAATGAATATCAAAACTCTTTGTTTTGGAATTACTTTTATGAGGACGATAAGTAATGCAAAGGAGTTTTATGAATTCAAATAATCTTTGAATATGTACAAACCGCAAGAATCCATGAATGGATATATGCATGCATCTAGGAGATGATTCTTATGTTTAAAATTAAATCCATGTTTGATTTAATAATTAAAATAAGATAGCTCGTAAGTATTCCGAAAGCTAGTGGGAGTATTATTTTTAAATCTTATATGTTGTATGGCAACTACATTCCACCTAAATTAAGTTTTAGTTGAGAATGAAACTTCGTTTGTAAGATTTGGAAAATAAAATATATAACCTTGAATATATATATGTTTATTATTATAAACATATGCGGTAAATAAATGAGTCTAATAGAACATGATGAGTACATATCTTTGACAAGATAGTATATGAATGAGATCTTAAAGTCTAACTTGAAGATTCATCATGAACATCATGTTGTGTATAAGGTTGTTGTATCATGCTTGATTACAAGATGATTTAACAACATTGTAATATTTATGTTTGGATTTAGAATTGCATTCCACGATGCGGAGTTGCTCCAGATTCTATACAACAAATTGTTGTAATTGTCATAGTCAAACAAACTTGAGGTTTGTATGACACCAAACAAATAAATATTCAAAGTTTACGGATGTTTAAAGAGCATATTGTTGTACACAATGATCTTGGTATAATTGAGATGACACTCAATTCTAGTCATGGTATCGTTGGTGATGACCATATTGACTAGTTATGCTCAATTAAGAGCATAGTTGCATTATACATTAAAGAATGAAGAATACTTTAAACTTTAAAAGTTTTGAAAGATGATTGTCATATAAAGGTGGTTCAGGTTATCACGCACCTTATGGAATGATATGACAATATCAAGATATGTGTAAACACATACAAGAAATTCAATTATTGAATTTTGAAATAAGTATTCTCAAAATTCTTGTAGATCAAAGTTAGTTGAAATTATGCCTTGTCAACAAGTATGAGTTGCATGACTTGTGGCAAAATTCATTAATCGAGAATTATCATGCATTGATCTATTTAGTATTTGGATAAAGGATGTTAAACAATTATTATTTATAATGAATTAAAGTACGGTATACGTTTAATTTCATTTATAATATTGTGTCCTATATTTGCATGTTTAAATCCATGAATAACTTAAGTTGTTCTAAATAGTCCGTTGTCAATCAATAACATGGGAATGATATTGAATTAAGACAAATCGAGTATTAGTTAGAATATACTTGAAAGTATATTGATGCGTAGCATGACTAATTTCGAGATGATATTCAATGAATTGAATATAGAACTTATCCCACCCACATGATGATACTTTATGGATCTTTGTCATTAAGTATATCATGGATATTTATCCTCGACTTGAGATACCGGAGATATGTCATGGATGTAGTGCATTTTGTGAAGCAATCTAACGCTATACGTGAATCGGTAGTTATAAGGGTTGTTTTCGAAGTGTTGCGAAATCTATGAATCCCGCTTGTAGTCAAAATGGGATTTGTTTCCTTCAAATTTATTTTGAAGTATAATCTTCTTGGGCCCTCGTATGGTTGTTAAGATGTTTGCATGGCCATGCCCAAGGTCTTCGGAATATGTTCGAAGGATTGGTAATCTTGATCAATCACATAAAGCGAGAAATGAATAGTTAATTAAGAAATGAGTGAGATCCATATTCTTATTAACATGGTATTAGAAACAAAAGGATGAATATGATGATGAATCATCAAAACTTGGTTTTTCTCCAGAAAACCATACACGAGTTGTACCGGGGGCATTGGCGTGTTGCTAGACGCTAACCAATGTCATTTCACGTTTTGTAAACATATCCAAGTGGGAGCTGTTGGAAAATGTATATATTTACAAGTACGTAAATGTCCGGATTCGAACTCGTGACCACGGGATTGCACACTTTACGTATGAGACTCGATGCTTAAATAATTAATATAAAATATTATGTTTAATTATTAAATTCACAATAAACGACTAAACGAGCGATAAGCACTTATCGAAAGTGACTATTGGTCGTTAAATGTCAACGGGATATGAAGAAAAGTAAACAAGCCAAGAGACGGTTTTAGGAACCTTCTTTTGGGCTTGTTTTTGGCCGAAACTATGGAATCCCACATCGGAAACCATAGTAAACATGACATCTACCATAAGGCTATAAATACATCCCCATGTATTCATCCTTTGGTACACTTGATTTCATTAGAAGGCCAAACTTCTTCTTTTCTTCCCTTTTATTCTTGGTCGACGAGTGAATCCCCATTGTAAGGGATTTACGAGTGACCTTGAGCATAACAAGGTGTTTGGTTATTCTATTGTGATCAAGAACTAGCATTCGCATCGAATCGCTAATAGTACGTGTGTACAAGAACGTGGTTGTAAGACATTATTCTTACACCAATAAGTACTTCTTTGGTTTGCTTTGCTCGAGGGTGGTTTTACTTTGCTCGAGGAATTTGATATTCGCAAGAGGTACGTTACGCATACTTTCAGTTAATTAATTTATTTGTTATGATCTTAAGTCTTCCGCTGTGTACTCTTGATGTCTTTATGTTTTATTATATTTTATATATCATAAACTCAACAATAATGTTATATACTTTTGGCACCAGTGAAGTAATTAGAGCAGAATCTATGTACTCATTTACCAACCTTTAAGAAATCCTCTACGATCATTGCAGTTCGTTGTGGATTTAACGTGTTGATAGGAGCAACTCTCATTTCTTCATATGTACTGTAAACGTGTATCATAGAAAGCATAGACCCCACAACCATCTGCAGCAAAACAATGATACTCAAAAGCTTATGTGAATGAGAAAACTGAGTTATAGCATAAAGTTGTATCTTTCTTTGCATCGATTGACAAACTCTAGAAACCAATTGGATCCCTGCACCTAATCCAAACACATTAAAAACAGTTGATATCGCCTCTCCTTTTGCAAAGAGGTGAGGCTTTGCAAATGTTCATGTGGAGGAGGACAGTGGTGGTGGCGGCGGGTGGTGATGGTGGTGGACGGTGGTAGTGGTGGCGGGTGTGTTGGCAGGTGATGGTGGCGGACGGTGTTGGTGCAGGAGGAGGGTGGTGGTGGATGGTGGAGGAGGATGGATGGTGCATAAAATGACTCTACAAAATCAAGGATCAAATATGTAATTTACTAACGAAGTGGGTTAACGGAAGTTAGTAAAAAACCCAAATCCGCCAAAAACATTTGTTGGCAACCTTTTTGTGCAAGAAAAAAAGAAGAATGCCTTGATTGAATATGAACCCTAACTTTAGTACCTTTTTATTTCATTTGCCCTTTAAAGAATTGAAGTGATTAGTTAGTTAGTTTGATTGAGTTTATCATATTACTTTTTTTTAAGTTAATATTACAAAATTTAAAGAAACAATTAATTAATAAGCTAAAAGTAAAAGCGTAATCTAAAAAAAAAAAAAAAAAAAAAAAATATTATTAAAACTGTGTGTTTTTTGTAAGGACGATTATTTTAGAACATAATAAGTATTATATATTTATTAAAAACATTTATTTTTGAAAAACATACGAGTATTCAAGTTTTATGGATTCGCTTCAAAATTCTGTTTCTACTACTTTTGAAGAGATCGGTGTAACTGATATTTCTCCTACTTCTGAAGAGATCGTTGTTTCTTATCTTTCTTCTACTTCTGAAGAGATCGTTGTTAGTGATGATGTTTCAGCTAAGTATGCTAAGGAGATTGTAGCTTATAAACATGGTGATGAATCCGAAGCTATTAAGAGTAAGTTTTTGATTATTTCTCTCTGGTGGTGTAACTGATTTTCTTACTATGCTTCTTGTTATTTTCTGTTGTGATTGAGTAATGTTAATACAAATAAGCCGTAAAAACGTTTATTTATATTTTACGATCTTCTAATGTTTTGTCGATAACAAACGTAAAATCATTTTAACGAAACATTTAAAATAGGTAAATAGTTTGCGCCGATAGTTTACTAACACACTTACATTTTCACATAAAACACTAAACAAGTAATAGTGATTTTATGATTTAGTAATACATATGTACAACAACTAGTGTTTACATATTGGGTAGATATATACATAATTAGTATGTATTATAATGGGTAATATAATGGGTTGAAGCTTAAGTATTTGACATGTTAATACAAATAAGCCGTAAAAACGTTTATTTATATTTTACGATCTTCTAATGTTTTTTCGATAACAAACGTAAAATCATTTTAACGAAACAAATAAAATACGTAAATGGTTTGAGCCAATAGTTTTCTAACACACTTACGTTTTCACATAAAACACTAAAACATGTATAAGTGATTCTATGATTTATTAATACATATGTACAACAACTAGTGTTTACATATTTGGTAAATATATACATAGCTAGTATGTATTATAATGGGTAATACAATTGGGTAGAAACTTAAGTATTTGACCCATTGACCAAATACATTGAATGTAGTTGGGTACAACTCAAAGTCCGTGACTCATACCCATGGAACTTGATCCATAACCCATTGCATGACATCATGCTTAAGTCATACATGGCTTTAATCCATGGCCCATAGTTTTAATCCATGAACCATGGACTAGATGCATTGCATCTTAGAGATACATTGTATCTACTTTGATACCATGATCTATAACCCATGACCCATGACCAAAAACCCATGGGCAAAAGGGAGCGTCCCACGGATCCCCAATATTACACTGGACGGATCCCTCAAGTGAGGGATCCATGGGATCCGTGGAACAATAGATATTTTTCTTCTATAAATAGTGAGTCATTTCTTCGTTTTGGGTTACCACTCCCACACATACTTTCCCCAAGTATTGTAACTCTCTAACCACTAATCCTAAGGGATCTTTCTATGTAGTTTATCTTTTGTTTTTGTGTGATTCTCTAGGTTCCTCTTAAAGGCGAGATCACCACTTCTTGAAGTCGAGCAAGCTCAAGTCCATGAGTTGTCATGCTTCGTCATCATCAAGACTACTGAGGTTCTCTTGTTGATACTTCTTTCTTCCTCTATAGAAGTGTTGTGTCCAAGGCATTAGTAAAGGATGCCGAAAGAGTCATGACGAAAGCATTAGTGAAAGGGGCTTAACGTCCGTGTCAAAAGCATTAGTGAGGAATGCTAAAGGAGTCAAAACGAAGGCATTAGTGAAAGGTGTCAAGCGTTCGGGTCAAGGGCATTAGTGAAAGATGCCGAGGAGTCAAATCGAGTGGCATTATTGAAGGATGCCAAGGTCGTATAATCGATGAGGTGCATCGTTAAACAAATAGTGATAGTTTGTTTCCAAGGATGTTGATATCCTTGATGGTGTTGTAATAAGGAGTGGGTCTCCTTTGGGGTTAGGTGTTGTGTAGTGTTGGGTAGTAGTTCCTCCATTGTAATGGAACTCGGTACTTAGCCTAGTACCGGATAAAGGGTAGGCAACGTTGTGGTAGGTGTGGTTCTCCTTGGTGTAAGAACCCGGTGGTTAGCCTAGTACCGGAAAAAGAGTAGGCGACGTTGTGAAGGCTTCTCCGCCATAAGGAGTTGGTGTTGTGTAGTGATTACAAACTCTCGAGTAGGTGACTCGGGGAGTGGAGTAGGGCAAGGAAGGTGTCCTTGTAGCCGAACCACTATAAATACTCGTGTCGTGGTTATGTGCCTCTTACTCTTTATCTTTCATTACACTTTTATATATCTATCTATCAATGTCCAACATACACATCTAAATAGATTGACATAATTCGATCTAAATATTTCAAAACGAAGTTTTAATTGGTAAAACTATTCAACCCCCCCTTTTAGTTTTCCACAATTGGTATCAGAGCTTCGTTACCAAGTTTCTTTGAGTATGTTGTACTTTAAAAACTTGATACGATCCGTGTATGTTTGAAAACTACAAAGAAGAAAATCTTTTAAAACAATTTTTTTTCTCTCATGTTGGATATTGATAGGTTATTCTGACATTTTCTTTTTAAGAAATCTTCATGCTAGGATCTCTCCAAAACCTTCATTTCTAATCAAAGAATAATGAAGTCAACTTTCAAGGAAGAACCTAAAAGTAATTACAACTTACTTATTCTAAGTACAATAGATTACTTTAAGAGCTCATGAAGTATTTTTGGTCTTATGTATTCACAAACCAAAATCAAGAGCATAGAGGTATGTTTACTTTTCATTAGCTAGCTTACTTCTACGTGAATGCGTTGATACCACTTTTTGCTAATAATTGCTAGCCGCTCAAAAGTCTCTTTTTGCCACTTTCCCGACTTACTCATCATCGGGAATAGTATTCCTTTTGATCTCGTCAAACTAACGCCGTCGTCATAAATAGATCCTCGATATTTAATTTATCAAATCCCGTTGACCGAATTTTTTTTTAACCCCAAAACTATTTTTGTTCCATAAGCTAATTCATAACTTATTACAAAAATAATGCCAAACACTCTTTTTCTGTCTACAATAGCCGGATCCCTCTAGTAGTACTAGCCGGATCCCTTATACAAGGGATCCGAGGGAACTATGGGACAGAAACCAGCTGTACGCTTTTCAAAACCAACCCTGTTCGCTTTCCTTCTCCCGACAAACCACAAAAACGACCCAAGACCTGGTTTCATCTTCATAGGACTCCATATCCTCAAGCATTCTTCTCTAGAACATCATTGTAAGAAATTACACTAACATGTTCTAATTTTCATCATCCTCATCCTAGGGTTTATGGTTTCTCAATTTTTTATCAATTAATTTAATTAGGTTTTCCAAAATTGATCATTAAAAAGGGCTTTCACATAATTAATATTACATTGTGTTCACAACATTGTTAATACAAATCAAAACCATAAATCCATCTCAACAAATTTTGCCTAATTGGAATATTTGTGTTTCTAGGTCCAACCATGCCTAAAGCCACTCAACATGACCACCATGATACCGTCCATTACCTCACCCATTACTATCGGAAAGAGGGATTGTCAAAAACCGATTGCAAAATCTTCAAAAGACTTAAAAAACGACTTATCCACGAAGGTCGTGTGGTCAAGGAATGTTTCCTTGAAGATACCGACATTCGTCAAGTCTTCTCGGCAATTAACTTTGATTGTCTTCTTGATATTAATGAACAAATTTTTCCGGTTTTCATCTTTGAATTCTACAAAAGCGTTAGGATCATTCGAAACACCAATGATAGCATTTCAATAGCTTTCATCATCAATAAACGAAACTTCACTCTACCTCTCAACACATTTGCTCAAATCCTTCGCATTCCTTGTGAAGGAATTTTTATGTACTCTCAAGATTGGGAAATATCCACTCAATCTTTTGCTCTTGATCCCAAACCAATATACCATACTCCTCTTGATGAACCGAAACCATTCGATACACTATTTTCAAAATTAGAACCGACCAATCCCGTATCAACAGAAACAAAAAGCTCATTCACCA